>VZQC01003749.1:599103-855686 GCA_009823505.1 Rhizomys pruinosus | reverse complement strand
CAGCGTGATGCAAATCAAGGAAATACAGATCAAAACTACTTTGATATTCATGCTATCCCAGTGAGAATGGCTAAGATCCTCCAAACAAATGAGAACAAATGCTGACATGGATATGGAGAAAAGGGAACACTTATTTTTATTTATTTATTTATTTATTTATTTATTTATTTATTTATTTATTTATATGAATGTATTGTCTGCATGTAGGTTTGTGCACCCATGTCGTGCAATGCCGCGGAGGTCAGAAGAGGGTGTCGGATTCCCCTGGAACTGGAGTTCTCCTGGAATTGGAGTTACAGACGGTTCTCAGCTGCCATATGGGTGCTGGGGATCAAACCTGTGTCCTCTGCAAGAGCAGTCAGCGCTCTTAACTGCTACGCTATCTCTCCAACCCCGAATGAAAGGGGAACACTTATTCACTGATGGTGGGAGGGCAAACTGGTCCAGCCACTCTGGAAATCAGTGTGGAGGTTCCTTAAAAGCTGGAAATAGATTTACAACATGATCCAACCATACCACTCTTGGGCATATGCCCAAAGAACTCTTATGTCCTGCTACAGAGATACTTGTTCATCCATGTTTGCTGCTAAAGTGGCTCTATTCACAATAGACAGAAAATGGAAACAAACCATTCAAGTGATGAATGGATAATGAAATGTGGAACATTTACACAATGGAATATTATTCAATGGTTAAGAAAAATGAAATTATGAAATTAAATGATCCATTTACCAGAAATAATCATCCTGATTATTCCTGAGATAACCCATACTAGAAAGACAAACTGCAAGGGCTTTCTCTCTTAGGTGGATGCTAGCTAGCTTTGAATCTCTGTGTGTTTCTCTCATATGTAGATGCTAGCTAGCTTTGAGTCTCTGTGTGTTTTATTTGGAAAAACTAAGAGAATTTAAGAAACTAGTAAGGAGCCATGGGCATGGGGAGGCTTTTAAGGGAGGAGAGACAAAATTCGGGGACCCACACCAACGCTGACCTACCCGGAGCTCCCCGGGAGCCATAGTGGTGTAGAGAGTGCCTAGGGACACACTTCTGGGAGACTTGTCCCTTGCAAACCTCGACACACTTCTGGGAGACTTGTCCCTTGCAAACCTCGTGTATTCTTCCTTTGTTACAAGTTTATATAGCAAAAAACAGGGGTCTCAGAAAGCATGAGAAAGGGCCAGGATTAAATCAAATTAACCAGATCTCCTTATACAGAGACGATGGGGAGAAGTTTCATAGAAACTTTGGGTGATAAACAGCATCGAGGGAAGACAGTTAACCATTGAAAGCACACATAAATCTTGGTGAAAGCAAGTAAGACCGGTAACAATCATAGATGCACTTAGGTCCTGAGTAAAGCAGGCAGTAACTAGAGGAAGACAGAAGACTGTCCAGGATGATTTCCCAAGAGAAGAAAATGGGGGCAGGGTGTTCAAGGCTTGGCAGCTGTGTCCTGTTTGGTCGTTCTGATCAGTGTTGGATGAACCCGCGTTTTCAGTGGCCCATCCCCTGCCTGGGCCCCCTAGATGCTTCAGAATTCCTGAGCTCTGTTTTATTCTAAGTTAATTCATTCCAGTCTCCAACAATAAAGGGGAAAGGGAAATGGTGGAACAGGAGGGTTAAATGGGGTGGGGAGTGGGAAGGCAGCACAGCATGTAGGAGAGTGTGTAAGGAGGGCTAGCTAATAGTGAAGGCCTTCTGAAAAAGTCATATGGAAAACTGCATCCTTTTTAAAAAATTTTTATTTATTTTTTATGTGTATGAATGTACTGTCTGCATATAGGTTTGTGCACCCGTGTTGTGCAGTGCCGTGGAGGTCAGAAGAGGGTGTCAGATTCCCCTGGAACTGGAGTTTAAAGATGGTTCTCAGCCGCCATGTGGGTGCTGGGGATCAAACCCGGGTCCTCTGCAAGAGCAGTCAGCACTCTTAACTGCTAGGCGATCTCTCCAGCCCGGAAAACTGCTTCCTAAAATACATATATAAAAAGATTTTAAGCTGGGTGTGGTGCCGCATGCTTTTAATCCCAGCACTCGGGAGGCAGAGGCAGGTAGATCTCTGTGAGTTCAAGTTCAGCCTCATCTACATAGTGAGCTACAGGCCAGCTGGAGCTACAGGGGGGAACCATGTCACAAAAAGACACACAAAAAATATTTTAAATGTACTTACCCTATAATGCCTGTACTAGACACCACAGGCTAGCAAGTAAAAATCCCAGTGCTGGGGCTGGAGAGATGGCCTAGCGGTTAAGAGCGCCGACTGCTCTTGCAGAGGACCCGGATTCAATCCCTAGCACTCACATGGTGGCTGAGAACCGTCTTTAACTCCAGTTCCAGGGGAATCTGAAACCCTCTTCTGACCTCCGTGGCATTGCACTACACGGTGCACAAACCTACATGCAGACAGTACACGCATACACATAAAAATAAATAAATAAATAAATAAATAAATAAATAATTGAAAAAAAATCCCAGTGCTGGGAATGGGTTACTTCTTTTTAGAATTGGTGGCCTGTGGGGTCCCATAGACTCCCAAACAATACTGGCTGTTGCTATTGCTCTTGCCTACCCACCATAACTTGGTAAGATCCTATAGCTGAAGGCACTACATATTCCTCGAAGCTTCATCTCTACTCATTACCTTTTGTAGTGCTGGAAGGTGCTATGCACCTTCTGAAAAAGCACCTTCTGAAAATCACCACTGAAAAAGCAATAAGTCTTACCCAGCTGTGAACACAGCAGCCTACAATAATGACTGTCTTGGCAAGATATGCCACTAGGGCAGTAGTGGCCTGAATGTCATGGGACTAACCACTTTCTGATTGGATTTAAGGGCAGCTCCACAAAATGGAACCTATACCTGGCACCATTGTCAGGGCCAATAACCTGTGGCTAGATAGACCCTAGCGGAGAACCTATTACTATTATTCTGGTTAATGGACATAGTATTAAACCAACTCCTCATGATTTATCACTGTACCCGAGATTAGTGCATCTCTCAACCCTCATCAGAGAAGCTTTTTTTTCTCTTTTGTTTTTGAGACAGGGTCTCACTATGTAGCCATGGCTGGTCTGGGAACTCTATCTATCTATCTATCTATCTATCTATCTATCTATCTATCATCTATCTATCTATCTATCTATCTATCTATCTATCTTTCTATCTATCATCTATTATCTATCTATCATCTATATTATCTATATATCATCTATTATCTATCTATCTATCTATCATCTATCTATCATCTATCTATCATCTATCTATCTATCTATCTATCTATCTATCTATCATCTATCTATCATCTCACACCTCTCTCCCTGGGGCTCAGGGATCATTGCAGAAGAGGTGGCAGAAAGACTGTAGAGCCAGAGTGGGTGAATGACTACAAGGAAAGAGTGTCTACCAGACACAACAGGGCAGCCTCACAGATGAACACACAGTACTTGTGAGAACATGCACAAGATCAGCCCAAGTTCAAGCCAGACAAAACCTTAGCATTGAGCAGTGAGGTGGGCATGAGGTCCCCCTTCTAGGTATGGAGCTATTGGCAATTGATACCTGCTGAGAGAGGGAGAGTTAGTTTTCTTTAAGGATCTGACTTCTAGTAGATTGACCACACTCTAGAGGATGGAGCTATACCCAAGTGTATTTGGGCATCACAAATTGGACTCGATGGGGCTTTGAATAAAAAGAGGGCCTGAGGGCTGGAGAGATGGCCTAGCGGTTAAGAGCGCCGACCGCTCTTGCAGAGGACCCGGGTTCGATCCCCAGCACCCACATGGCGGCCGAGAACCGTCTGAAACTCCAATTCCAGGAGAACTCCAGTTCCAGGGGAATCCAACACCTTCTTCTGACCTCCGCGGCGTTGCATGACACGGGTGCACAGACTTGCATGCAGACAGTACATTCATACACATACAGAAATAAATGAAATTAATAAAAAAAAATTAAAAAAAAAAAGAGGGCCTGAAAGAGATGGCTCAGTGGTTAAGAGTGCTTACTATTGCAGAGGACCTGGTTTTGTTGGATTCCCAGAACCCACATGGCGGCTCATGATTACCTTAACTCCAGTTCTAGAGGCTCTTACCTCTATGGGCTCCTGCATACATATGGTGTGCATACACATACCCAGACACGTATGTAAAATAAATACTTTTTAAAAAGAGGGCTCAGGGGCCTAGCAGTTAAGAGCACTGACTGCTCTTGCAGAGGACCTGGGTTCGATCCCCAGCACCCACATGGTGGCTGAGAATCGTTTTTGACTCCAGTTCTAGGGGAATCCGACGCCCTCTTCTGACCTCTGAAGCATTGCATGACACGGATGCACAGACCTGCATGTGGACAGTATATTCATACACATAAAAGAAATAAACAAAATTAAAAAAAAAAGAGGGCTCAAAGTTGTGGTGTAGGGAGGTGGGTGTGGATTTAAAAGGTGATCAGAGAGAGAGGTGATTATGACCAAAATACATTGTATGAAATTCTCAAAGAATTAATGAAAATATTATTTTAAAAAAGTTTTTGGGGGCTGGAGAGATGGCTCAGTGGTTAAGAGCACCGACTGCTCTTGCAGAGGACCCAGGTTTGATTCCCAACACCCACATGGCAGCTAAGAACCATCTTTAACTCCAGTTCCAGGGGAATCCGACACCCTCTTCTGACCTCCAAGGAATTGCACTACATGGGTGCACAAACCTACATGCAGACAGTACACTCATAACATATAAAAAATAAAAAAATAATAAAGCTTGACTAGATATACATTAAAAAAAAGTTTTTGGATCCTGTCTAAAACTGTTTTTCATAAATGCCTCTCACTATAAACTGGGCAAGGCACAGATGCAGCCCCAGAGCAGAGAGGCGTGGCTTTTCAATTCCGGATGGGTGGAAGAATGCCTGGTAGAGCTCAATTGTGCAGGTCGTCCGGGCCTACCCTGAAGGCTCTAAGGCTATAGCTTGGCCTGGTTCTTGGCCTCTGTTGTTTTGGCATACACTTCAGGTGATATGCATGTAGATATCCCGGAAAATGCTAGTTGTGAGATCAGAGTTTGTGTATCTGATTGCATGCTGCCAAAGGGTAATACTGCACATTGGAGTCTTGACTCAAAGTTGCTTCAGGAAGCAAATTAACCTAATGCTCCAGTAGAATCTCTGTTGAAATCCTCATGAAAAGCACATAAAATGAAGCCTGGTCATTTCACACTGGACACCTTCAGTGTGCAGGCTAAAGGAAGTTCGTTTGTTCATTCGTTCCTTTGTTCATTCATTCGTTGGTTTGTTCATTCATTCCTTTGCACGTGGTTTTTACAAGCCTCAGCCCTACCTGTTTTTCGGAGGTTGACTGGTGAAGCCTTGTCTGCCCTCATACCCCTCTTCAGCAGATGTGTATCCAGCTGTGACAGGAAGACAGAAACAAGTGAGTTCTAAATTGAGCAGATTCCAGTGTGGGAATCGAGAGGGTTCACCCGCCTGAGCTGCGGAGCTGTGAAGGTAGGATCTGCCTGCACACCTTCACTGGGACATGCGAGATGTGAAAGCACATAAGCCAACTTGGCTGAAGTGTGAGTCCTGGGAACATGGGGCTGAACAGGGAAGTGAGGACATGAAGTTGATGTACCAGAAATCACTGCAGGGAGGAGAAAGAAAGTGTTTTCCTTTAAGATGTGCTGCTAAGAGCCATCAATGCCTTGTGGCTTTGGTCGACGCCCCTTTGACTCTTTGTCCTTTCTGGTACTGAACAAGCTAGCAGTCATCTCTTCACTGTTTCTAAATGTTTGGTACCTTGGTATAGCTCATCCTTGGATCAGATACTAGAGCTAAGTAATAAATACCAACCCATCAATTATGGTTACGGTCATGGGAATGCAAGGAGCTTCCTTTCACCTGTTAACTGCATTTAAACAACACAAATCGTGCATCTCCAAGTTCTTACATGGAGCAGAAGTACCTTTTATCAAATGTGTTGGGCATAGCAGGACTGCCCAGAGAAAGGGAAAATTAAAGAACAAATTAAAAAACACCCTTTAAGCCGGGCGTGGTGGCGCACGCCTTTAATCCTAGCACTCGGGAGGCAGAGGTAGGCGGATCTTTGTGAGTTCAAGGCCAGCCTGGTCTACAGAGTGAGTTCCAGGACAGCTGGGGCTACAGGGAGACCCTGTCTCGAAAAGAACAAACAAAAAAGAACAGATGGCCTTTAACTGAACCTTTCCTTCCATGCGGGGCTTTTTCCCACCCTCCTCTCTGGGTGGTCCAGGATACCCAGGACTCTGAAGGAGGGCTGGGTCACCTTGCAATGACCTTTGCAAGGTCGGCTTCAAGTCTCCTACCTCCTTTCTTTTTTTGGGTTGAAAACTAGAGCTGATTAAGTGCTAAGAGCCATATTATTACATGGGATGTGTGCTTTGTTTCTCTTTGGTTTCCTTTAATTTTCTGAAGAATGTTTTTTGGAGGCTTCGAGCCTCTAGTCAGGGGCGGTTGTCTTTCACTCTCCCTAGGGCTGATAGGGGAGGCACCCATGCGTCTCTGGAGACTACAGGGGTGATTCAATGACACCTCCAAGCTGCTAATGGAAGCACAGGCATGCAACTGGCCACCACCCTGCAGCTGTCGGTTTTCTGCTGGATCCCTAGAGAAATGGGGGCTTTTCTTGCGGGAGGGGTCATCCTCTCGCCGCCCCATGGCACTGCACTTTCTCCCCTGTGGTCTGTAGAATTCATAGTAAGAATAGTGGGGGTGCATTGGAATCAGTGCCCAGCCCCCAGAGCATTTCCTTGGAGTGGGGGATGGCTCTGTGTGCAGACGTTGAGCAAGATGGGGCCAGGAGCTTGTCCAAACCACACAGAATAAAATCCTTAAAGGCCGGTAAGTGTGAGGAGCATGATGGTGGGAAAATAGAGACCCGGAGAAATCCACGATGTGACTCTCCATCGCTCATAGTGTGCACCTTATGTCATCCAAGTAGATGAAGCTTTGTGAAACAGAATGCTGCTCTCTGGTTGACAAGCCTGCCACTGGCCTCAGGAGACAGTGCTCACTGTAGTGAGGTACGATGTGCACCCAGTGAGGAAAGGGGGTGAAGGGTGAAGGGAAGGCAGGGAGGGAACTTTGGATACTTTGAGAACTACCCAGGACTCTGGCCCTTGACCTGAGCCCTGACACTGGGTCATAAACTTGGCCCCAAGAGCAGGGGGAGCTTCTGCAGAAAGGTTCCATTGTCATGACAGCTCCCCCCAACAAGGCATCCAGAAAGTCATTTCCAACTGGTGACCTCTATACAACAGGGGAAGAAGACTGTGTCCGTGGGACCCTGGCCCCAGAAGTGGCCTTCCTCCAGGGTGACAAGACAGACATATATACTAAACACTAAACAGCCTCCAGAAGACTGTGGTTCCTAGAGAACAGAGCTAATAGACACAGTGGATGGCCTAGACTTTGCCACAGCGGGTGTCAAGTTGGCTTTGTAGGGAGTTTCTGGTGGGTTCGCCATGTCTGTGGTTGTAATGGGGCCAATTTCTTGGGCAGTGGAGCCAGCTCACCTGGGTATAGTTCCAACACAGGCTTACTAATTGTATAATCACCTGCATGTTTAACCTCTGAAGGTAAGTCAGGGTAGTAATGGTTCCAACCACACGGGGGTTGCTGTAAGGGTTAAACTAGTTGTCTCCCTCATGGATAGCATGTAGAGAAGGGATCTGCAGGTAGTACTTGCCATGACAACAGTGACATGGATAATTTTACCAAGGCATCATGGGACTCTATAACTTGACATGGAGCTAGGTAAAATCAAGGATCATGTACCTCAAAGCAGCAGGCAGGGGCTGGGTGTGTACCTTACATAGTGTGAGGTCAGTATTTGCAAGGCTGTAGTTTTGATCCCCAGCATTGCAAACACACACACACACACACAAGTACACACACACACACACACACAGAATAGAAGGCATTTTTGGAAATATCCTAACTCAAGAATTTTAATAACACAAATGTGAAAACAAGAAAGAGCGCCCCTCTCCCCTTGGGCACAGAGGGTGTTAAGTCTGTGGATGTGGCAAGTTGGCCCCAGGATACAGTGATGGCATGCAGACACTCTGGGGCACAATGTATACATAGTTTTTCAGCATTATTTCAACTAAACCACAGGAAGAACTATGTTCTACATCATAACTACCCTGACTTCTTAGATACGCTTTGATATTTTTCTTCTAAAATTTTTATTATATATATGTATGTGTATTGTGCGTGTGTGTGTGTGTGTGTGTGTGTGTGTGTGTGTGTGTGTATGTGGTCCCAGGACAACTATCAGAAATCGATTCTCTCCTTCCACTAAATGGATCCTAGGGATCAAATTCAGGTCATCAGTCTTGGCAGCAGATGTCTTTTATCAGCTGAGCCATCTTGCCAGCCCTCTTTTTTTGTTAAATTATTTTTCAATTAATTTGTTTGTTAAAGATTTGTTATTTATTATTTTTATTTTATGTGTACGAATGTATTCCCTGCACTTACATGGTGCACTTGTGTTGTGCAATGCCAGTGGAGGTCAGAAGAGGGCATCTGATCCCCTGGAACTAGAGTTAAGGATGGGTCTTAGCTGCCATGTGGGTGCTGGGAATGGAACCTGAGACCTCCGCAAGAGTGGTCAGTATTCTTAATTTCTGAGCCATCTTTCAGCTCTCTTTTTAATTTTTTAATGCAGTAAGTTGACGTCATGGCCCATCAGTGGGTATCAGAAGGCAGTCTATTCTCGGGGCTGGAGAGATGGCCTAGCAGTTAAGAGCACTGACTGCTTTTGCAGAAGATCCAGGTTTGATTCCCAGCACCCACCCGGTGGCTGAGAACCATCTTTAATTCCAGTTCCAGGTGAATCTGACACCCTCTTCTGACCTCTGTGGCATTTTGCATGACACGGGTGCACAGACCTACATGCAGACAGTACACTCATACACATAAAAAAGAAATAAAATTTATGTGTAGACTGCTTTGCTTCTCGCCCACCTGTGCCCCTTTTCTAAGCCTAGGGAACAATCCACGGAAGAGGGGCCATGGTAGAATGTAAGGACTGCAATTGGGGTGAATGGTGAAACTACAGCAATATAGACTGGACATTTATTTTGATCAACTTGATTGTACATACAAGCCCCCCCTGCTGGATGGTGGGAGCCCTGGGTTGTGTGGGTTTGGGCATAGCTGCTTGCAAATTGGTTTTACATGAAGGATGCTTGTACTCATAACTTATTATTTATTGTTAAAAAATGAAATAAAAAAGAATGAAAGAAAAAGATAAATATATCTTTAAAATTTTATTCCAATAATAAAGGATGATTTTGAAACTGAAAAAAAAGAAAAAAAAATAAGGCAGACTGTTCTCTAGATACCCCTCGCAGTCTCTCAGTGGTATCAGAAGGCAGTCTGTTCTCTAGATACCCCTCACGGTCTCTCAGTGGTATCAGAAGGCAGTCTGTTCTCTAGATACCCCTCGCAGTCTCTCAGTGGTATCAGAAGGCAGTCTGTTCTCTAAATACCCCTCACAGTCTCTCAGGCTTCTGCATAGTTCTGTCAGAAATTGTGGTCTACTTTAGGTATGCAGGGGATGTTCAGGAGGCCTGTAAGAGCAAGGCTTCTCTCTCTAAAACCAGAGTGGCAGTAGTGATAGACAGGTCACACAAAGCACACACAGTAGTATTACTGGAGTTCTTAGGGTCAGAGATCAGCTCTGGCACCTCAGACAACTGAGGGTTGGCCAACTGTCCTCAACAGGTCAATTAAACAGAAAACTAATAATGAAAAACTCAGAAAGGAGATTTATTCAGTGTGGAACAAATAGAGACACCCAGAGGCTCCCAGCCCCTCCCTCCTTCTTCATTCTAACAGGAGGCTGTGTGCACAGTCTGGCAGTCCTGGGCCTGTCCTTCACCGTCCACTTAGTTCCCGTCTCCTTTCAAGGTGGCCCAAGTTCGGATGGCATGAAATCTCTAGGTGGCGCCAGGCTTCAGCTTTTCTTTCTCCCAGCATGAGATACCTGGGAAAATGCCTTGGGTGCCAGGGTTCTAGCAGACTGATGGAAGGGAGGGGCACGAACTTCTCTTAGAATATGTCCTGTCATAACAGTTACAGCAGGTGCCCAGTACAGGCTTCATGAGCAAGAATGGAAGCAGCTGGGCCCTCACATGGACTCCAGCACCGGGGAGGAGGAGGCAGGAGGCTCATGAGTTTGAGGCTGGCTTAGTCTATACAGTGAGACCCTGTCTCAAAAAAAGGTAAGCTGGGTACGGTGGCGCACGCCTTTGATCCCAGCACTCAGGAGGCAGAGGCAGATGGTCTCTGTCAGTTCAAGGCCAGCCTGGTCCACATAGTGAGTTCCAGACCAGCTGAGGAACAGACAAAACAAAACAAAAGATAGAGGCCCTGGCCCTGGACTCAACCTAGTCTAGCAGGCCCTGTCCTGAGGCCTAAGTATATACCAGGGTACCTCTTGACAGAATAAACATGAGCTCTAGCCCAAATCTGGAACTCTTTGGGGAGTGGAGAGGCTCCTCCCTCCCTCTGGGCCCTCCCCCCCAACATGTATATATTACTGCACTCACCCAGGTGTGTACATATAGAGGTCAGAGGTCGATGTCAAGGCCTCTCTTTCCAGTTTTTGAGACACTGCCCCTCACTGGGCCTGGAGCTGTTTCGGCTAGACTACGAGCCCGGAGGATCCCCGGCTCTACTCCCCTCCAGCACTGCTAAGAGTTCTGGAGATCTGAATCCAGCCCTTCCGGAGCACACAGCAAGCCTTTACCCAATGAGCTATCTCCCCAGCCCCTCTTTTCCCAATACTTTTAACAAAGTATTGAGAATTCCTGTATTATGGTAATGTCTTACCTTGAGGGAGAAACACTGTAGGAAATCACTGTCACACACTGTCCAAATGCCCCAGACCAATACCAGAAGCAGGAAAGTCATTTCCTCAACAGAGTTGACTGGTCTTCAGTCTTCCTTAACCCAAGAGGACAGATGCAGAGGTGTTATCACTTGCCAGCTCACCAACTCAGAAAGTCCACTTTCCCGCTGTGCCTTCTGCTGGAGGAGTGTCTTCAGGTAGTGAGAATCTTCAAGGGCAGGCTATCACTACACGGTGGCTGCTGGAGAGCCTTGCTGGGGAGGACTGAGGCTGACAGAAGAGAGAGTGCCTTCAACTTTCAAGGTCATGACTGGAACAGGGAAGCAGTTCCAAATTCTCCCTGTTTAAAAGAAACCAGGCCCAGGCTTGTTTAGTCATTCAAATATGTACAGAACTAGTATAGGGCTGCACCGGGGATATACAGTTGTTCAGAGCAAGGTCTAGACTAAAGCTTCTGGTCCTAGAGGCAGGAGGGTCAAAAGTGGAGGATGGAAGGACACAGTCTCAACAAATGAGTGAGGTCACCTCAGGTAATGACAAGTTCTGTGCAGGCCAAGATGGGGGTCACCAGATAGAAGGTTGGAGAATGGGTGAGGACTACTTTAGGGGCATGATAATAAGAATAGGCCTTTTTGAAGAACTGGCCCTTGGTCTGAGCTTGAAAAGATGTGACAGTGCCGCAGAGGCAGGTGGGTCTTTGTGAGTTCAAGGCCAGACTGGTCTACAGAGCGAGTTCCAGGACAGCTGAGGCTACAGGGAGACCCTGTCTTGAAAAGACCAAAAAAAAAAAAAAAAAAAAAAAGATGTGACAATGATGCTTGGTTTCCAGATGAGACTTGGGGAACAAAATGCAGATCCTTATTCTCATCGTAGGATGGGTGGAGAATTCAAGGCCCTGGAATTTGTCTTTTCTTCTTCCAAATAATTTTCATGAGTTGCAAAAGTAGCTTTCTCCCACTCATAGTTTTAGAGAGATCACTCTTCCCGGACTGCAGGGTCCTTTTCAACACCTAGAAACTAGTTCCAGAAAGAGCTTCCCATTGGGAAAGAGGGCTAGGGGGAGGGAGAGGGACAGGGATGGTGAACTCAGACAGAGGGGTGGAAAATTAGTGACCACAGACATCAATACCACCAGCCTCTCCACAACCCCTCACTCCCAGCCCCTCGCCCCCAGGCCCTCACCACATACAACATGCCTGGTCCATGGCGGTCATTAGTTGCAAAGCTCAGCTCCAGCACCCTCCCAGTCTTGGGACCTGGGCTAGATCCATATTTTGCTTTGGGAACTATTCAGTCTATGTATATTTTAGCGTCCTAGGCCTTGGTGCCCTTATCCTTATCCTACGTCACATGCCTCGGACTGCTGGCGACTGACACCCCCGCCCCCAATGTGAGATTTAAACTTGCAGCAGCCGATGGGTGGAAGTGCTCCCTTGATTTACACAAGCAGCAAGGGGGCCACAAGCCTGTTTTGCAGCCAGTGCAGTGGACGACCAGGGCACTTGCCAGAGAGCTTGGCCAAGGGAATCCAGGAGGCTTATCTGTGACTGTCTTTATCCCCTCCAACCTACACTTCAGTATGCTAAGTTCCTCCTGCCTCTGTTTCCCCACTTGTTTTCCCTAGTGGAAATCCAGAGGGAGGAGCTAAGGGACGATCATCTCCTTCTCCCTCCCAGCCTGGCCACTCCTGCCCAGCGATCCCCAATGGGGCAGTCGCTCCGGGATTTCCCACGGCCTGTCCTCGCAGAGCAGTGGCCGGGAGTACCGCGTGGTGTCACTGTGTCAGCGGGGGCAGCAGGGCGGCAAGGTCGCAGTCAGAGGCTCCGCGCTCTGCACAGCCCAGCCCAGCGCACTGCAGCGGGATCCTCCTGGCCCGGCCGGGTGCCAGAAGCTGCGTCCGCCCGCGCCCTGGCTGGTGGCTCTGGCCGGTTGGAGCCGCGGGCCCAGGGGCTGCGACAGAGCCAATGCAGAGCGTCCCGGCTGCGGGGCAGAGGGAATTGTTGCTCCCAGGCTGCACGTGCGGGGCCAAGCCAAGCCGCAGTGAGCAGGAGGCATGGGCCAGGCGTTCTGGAAGGCGCTCGCACAGTCACTGTTCGACTACAAGACAGCAAAGTTTGTGGTCGCCAAGAGCAAGAAGGTGGGGATATTCTACAGGCTGCTGCAGCTCTGCATCCTGCTGTACCTGGTCATGTGAGTCATTGGCAATTTCTCGAAGCCAGGGGTGTGGGGGGAAGGGTGGAGGCACAGGAGCCTTCTTTTGGATCCTGGAATCTACACGTATGAGGGTAGTTGGGGTCCCTGCCTGGGAGTGGGCCCTCATGGGGCCTTGGATGTAAGGTTGGGGTGGAAAGGGAACATTGTAGGCTGGCTCTGGAAGTGTGAATCCAACCGGGGCTCATGGGCTCCTTCCTCCAGGCCTGGATCTCCCAGTTAATGGGAAGGGGGGACGGGGCAAGGATGCGGGGGGCTAGGCTCCAGCTGCTCTCGGAGGCCTCCCCGGGCCTGGCCTGACAGCTGGTCAAGCACACCGCAGGTTATTTATAAGCATTAAACTGCAGTGTCTTACTCTTGCCTGGGATGACTGGGTCAGACTAGCGTGTCTGAGCTCCCACTGAATAAGCTCACCCAAACCACGGGCAGCCTATCTGAGGTCTAGCTAGGGAGTCCTGCCCAGAAACCCCCTCCTCTTCAGCCCTGTTGTCCCAGTACTCACCTAGACCTTGGCCAGAGCCCTCCCTTGCCCCTTGGAAGAGACCCCTGTGGACATCTGGGTGCACCTTGTTTTCCTCAGCCAGTAAATGCTGAGCGGTTCCTCCCGTTTCCGACTGGGACGGTGGTCCTGCTGTAGCTAGCTTTACCCTTCTAGAAGCTGGAAACTTAGGTCTCCTGGACTTTGGCCCCAAGGCCAAAAGGCTCTGTCCCACTTCATTCACAGTCTTTGTACTGCTGTTCTGCCACCAGCCATGTTTTGTCCTTCTCGGTTGGGTTAGCACCCGCTCGTCCTCCAGATCTGGGCTCTCCAGTGACCCTCTCTCCTTCCCTCCCTGGCATTCCATTCCCATAGTGTCATTATGAGCTGATTTGTAGGAACATTTGCTCAGTGTCTATTTCTGACTCTCTGCCAGTCTGGGGATGCCATGTTGGGAGGGCCTGGTATCATTTCACTTGAAAATAGGTGTGTGAATGAGTGAATGTGGCCTGGCATGGGTGCACGTACCTACATGCAGACAGTACATTCATACACATAAATAAAAAGTAAGAATAAAAAGGAAGGAGTGAATGTGGGATGAAGGTGACCCTCGCATTTCCGCCTGTTCCTGTCTGGGCCAGCTCCAGCATGGCATGGTTGGTTTGCTCAGGGATCACAGTCTTCTCAGAGTTCCCAGAAAATGTGGCAGTATAGGGTCCTCTCCCATCTCTGCCCTATCCAGATAGGAGGGCCTAGACAGGTGTTTGTTGGTACCTCTGGCTCCCTGGAGAGCACCAGCACTATCTGACCTCAGCAGGGGGCTTCCTAGTCCTTTGAATTGTTTCCATGAGCTAGGATGACATCTAACAGCAACAATAAACTGACAAATTGTGTTCATAGAAGATTTTGTGCTAGACTGCTTGTCCTCAGCATTTGACATGGCCATCTTGTTAGAAAATACTTTTTTAGGGGCTTGCTTTTTTTTTTCCCTCCCTTGTTTCTTTTTTTTTTTTTTTTGACACAGCCTCTCCCTGTTGCCCCAGCTGTCCTGGAACTTGCAATGTAGATCAGGCTGGCCTTGAACTCACAGAGATCCACCTGCCTCTGCCTCCTCAATGCTGGGGCTAAAGCCAGCATGGGACCACCATGCCTAGCTCAGAGGCATGCTGCTCTTCTAGAGTGAAGTTCCCAGCGCCCACATGGGGCAGCTAACAACCACCTGTGACTCTAGGCCCAGGGTACCTGATGCCCTCTTCTGACCTCGAATGGCACTTGCAATCACGTGCCTACACATAGGCACACATGACTAAAAAAATGTCTGGTATCTTTTTAGACAGGTGTGGTGGTTGGCACACACTTATAATTCCAACAGTTGAGAGGCAGAGGATTGCTATGAGTTTGAGATTAATCTGCATTATTTATATTTTCTTCATAGCATCCTTGGATATGCAGAAATTTTTAATTTGAGGAAGTCAAACTTTTCTGATTTTTTTTTTTTTTTGCTGGTTATGTTTTTTAAAAAATTTAAGTTACATTGATTGATTGTGTGTTGGGAGCAACATGTGGCACAACATACATGTAGAGGTCAGAAGACAACTTGCAGGAGGCTGTTCTCTCCTTCTACCATGTGGATTCCAGGGACTGAACTCAGGTCATCAGGCAGCTTGGAGGCAAACACCCTTACCTACTAAGCCATCTTGCTTGCCTTACTTAGGAATACAGGATTTAATTTAATTTTACTTATTTACTCATTTGGGGTGTTAGGGACTGATCTCAAGTCCTTGTACATACTAGGCAAGCCCTCTGCTACTATATCTCCAGCCCTTTAGTTTTTTGTTTGTTTGTTTGTTTGTTTTAATGATAGTACCTGGAGCCACGGAAGCCCACACCTTTCGTCCCAGCGATTCCTGCTTCTCCATCTCAAGTGCAGGAATACATGGGTATGGGACAGGTGAATCTCTGAGCTCGTTTGCCCCAGCCAGGAGTTGCTGTGACTCCCACTCCAGCTTGGGCCTGGGTAGCCCCGTGAGTAGGTAGTTACCTGTTGGTTCCCTTCCTACAGATGGGTGTTTGGAATAAAGAAGAATTATCAAGATATTGACACCTCCCTGCAGAGCTCTGTAATCACCAAAGTCAAGGGAGTGGCCCACACCAACACCACGTTGCTTGGAGAGCGGGTCTGGGATGTGGCAGACTTTGTCGTCCAATCCCAGGTCAGAGCCCTGGCCTAAGGGCCTCGGGGCCTAGCTTGATAGGGTATGGCTTGGGGTGTATCACACAGGAAGGAAGCTGCTGGGGTACCCAGGGACCTCTCTCCACTGTCTCCCTGGCCCAGGATGGGGGAGAGAAAGAGAGAGAGAGAGAGAGAGAGAGAGAGAGAGAGAGAGAGAGAGATCCTGTGTGTGTCTCCCCCCTCCCCTCCCCATGCTCCATCCCTGCCTCTTTTTCTGTCAGCTCAGGCTTCTCTTCTTCCCAGTGATCTTTGCATTGTTGAGACCACATGGGGCACAGAGGTCTATCAGGGCACTGTGATCAGGTGACCTGAGGTCTGAACGGAATTATGTGGTGGGAGGACTGAGTTTGTGGGAATGTAAGTTACTCAGAAATAGTGAGATCATCAGACAGCTGGGAAAAGGGCAGCAGTTTTGGGGGCCTGCTGTTGCCTCTAATCCCAAACAGAGGCCTACTCCCCTTCAGGTAGACTCTTCCACAAGAGGCCAGGAGGGGTTCCTTAACCTTTTTCTGGTTCCTCAGGGGGGTAATACCTTCATCGTGATCACCAACCTGATCCTGACTCTCAACCAGCGGCAGGGCACCTGTGCTGAGGTTTGATTTGGCATGGGGATTAGGGAGGGGTTGGAGAGCCCCCAGCTGTGGTGAGAGCCCTCCTGAGGCAAGGGCTTGGTTTGCCCCAAGAATGCCATGCCAAGATGCTATACAACTGGTGCATGGTTCATCTGCATGGTTTTGGGGAGAAAACAGTTTTTTTTGAGACAGGGTCTCCCTGTCACCCCAGCTGGCCTGGAACTCACTATGTAGAGCAGGCTGGCCTTGAAATCACAGAGATCTGCCTTCTATGGCTTCCTGAGTGCTGGGATTAAAGGTGTGCACCACCATGCCCAGTGAAACAGGTTTTCTTAAAATAAAAAAAATATATATTTGCATGTGTGTGTCTGTATGTGTGTGTCTGCATCAGTGTTGGTGTGTGTGCACGCATATTTTCAGGGGCCATGTTTCTCCTTTCACCATGGGTTCTAGGGATCAAACTCAAGTCATCAGGCTTCCATGGCAGGTGTTCTTACCCACTAGCTCCGAGCTGGGGGGGAGCTCCTCATAGACACCTGTCTTCCCTGGCAGCGTGAAGGCATCCCTGACGGCGAGTGTTCTCAGGACGATGACTGCCCTGCGGGAGAATCTGTTATAGCTGGACATGGTGAGGGCCTGGAGTGTCTGGGGGCTGGAGCAGGGCAAAGGGACCTGGACTGGAAGGTTCCTGGCACCATCTCTGTCTCTCCTTTATAGGACTGAAAACTGGCCGCTGTCTGCAGGTGGGGAACTCTACCAGGGGCACCTGTGAGATCTTTGCTTGGTGCCCAGTAGAGAAAGTGACCACGCCAGTGTGAGTTACTGTGGATTGTGGTCCCACAGAATGGGTCCCACCTAAGGCCAGAGGCCTGCCCACTCCACAAGCCTGGGGAGGGCTGTAGGGCAGGGTCAGGCCTCCCACTGAGGCTGCCCTTGCCTGCTTTTCAGGAGGCCCATACTGAAGGATGCTGAAGACTTCACCATTTTCATAAAGAACTTTGTTCACTTCCCCAAGTTCAACTTTTCCAAGTAGGTGGGGGCTCTGGCTCCAAGGGTGTGGCTGTGCTCGTGCACAGCGTGTATGCACGTGTGAGTGACTCTCACAGTGCCATGGAGGCATCTCTTCCTCTGCTTGGGGGTGTCTCTGTCCTTGAGGGGGGTAGGATATGAACTAGGGCAGAGGTCACATCTGGCAAAGAGCCCACTACCTCCTGGGTAGGGCCTGTTAGCAAAGCCTCTCACTGTCATTTCCTGGTTTCCACCCAGAGCCAATGTGCTGGAAACAGCCAACAAAACTTTCCTGAAAACCTGTCACTTCAGCCCCAAGAACCTTTACTGTCCCATCTTCCGACTAGGGACAATCATCAGCTGGGCGGGGAGCAACTACGAGGACATAGCCCTGAAGGTGTGTGGTGTGTGCTCAGGGAGCCACCCCAGGGAGCTGGGCTCTGCATCTGTCGGGCCAGGGTGATCTTGCAGAATCCCTTGTTCCCAGGAGCTCATTGCTCTTAGTTAGTTGGGACACACGGTCAGCTATGCCAGGCACCTGCTGGGTAGATGGTTCTCTGACCCCACGACATCAACGGAACCAGTTAGAAGGAGCTCCAAGGATGCATGCTGATTTGTGTGTAAAGTTGCTCCAAGAGCCCTGGTGGAGTCGGTCCAGCTAGCTGACTTCTGGCCGACTCGTCCAACTCTTGTCAAGAGCTTCCCCAGCCTTCTTCCCATCCGCAGACAGCTCTAGCACTCACCCTATCTTTTGTACCAAGGGCGGCGTGATAGGAGTCTATATTGAATGGGACTGTGACCTTGATCAATCTGCCTCTAATTGCAACCCACACTATTATTTCAACCGTCTGGACTCCAAACAGTCACAACCCATCCACTCTGGGTACAACTTCAGGTAACTGTTTTTTGTTTGCTACCTGGTAACTTTGACCATGTTCTGTGTCCTTTTTCGGTCATGTCCACCAGTGTTCTCGTGGCCTGGGGTTGGTGCTGAATATCCTGGGGGAGACCTGTCTTCATACTTGGCTCAATGAGCAGTTCTGGACGCTCTCCTGGGGCTACTGAAAGGGAGGGTCCCGGACTTCTGAGAATTTCTCAGAGTTGCCAGGGAGAGCAGGTGCAGGCAGATGACCCTGGACCTTGCCCCCCCCCCCAGGTTTGCCAGGTATTACCGAGACCCTAATGGGAAGGAGTTCCGAGATCTGATAAAAGCCTACGGTATTCTCTTTGATGTGATAGTTTATGGCAAGGTGTGTGGGCCTCTTTCCCATTCTGAGGCTGGGTGGTTGCTGGGCCAGGGAGGTTGGAGAGTCCCTGGGGATCCGGCTGTCTACCCTGCCATGCTCACCTGGCTGTTTCTGCCTTGCAGGCGGGAAAGTTCAGCATCATCCCCACCATCATCAACCTGGGCACGGGGTTTGCACTCATGAGCGCTGTGAGTACTTCCTCTGCCTGGCTGGCATCCCACTCTGAGCAGGGAGAGGAAGGTAGCTAATTGTCTGGGAGGAGTATGCCAACCCCAGAATGCAGAAGGCCCAAGAAATCACAGAGACATGGGTAAAGGGGGTTTCCTGCTATTTCACACCCTGCCTCCCACTTCAGGTGGCAGCGACTGCAAGATGTCTCTTTCTAGAGCCACAGGGGCATCTGCCTATAGCTCTGGGACTGTAAGTCGGGGTGGAATATGGCAGAGATGGAGCATCCCCAGCTGTGTGTGGGATGGGATCTCTTTGGGATCCCGGGTCTAAAGTCTCCTGCTAAAGGAGGCAGGATTAGGAGATTCATTTAGCCACTGTTGACATTTGGGGCCAGGGAATTCTTTGTTTTGGGGGTGTCCTGTGCGCTGTTAAGAGCATCCTAGGTCTCTAGTTACTTGGGTATCACTGGGATATGCCTCACAGTTGTGATGCTTGAAAATGTTTCTAGCTGAACCCCGGCTAAGAACCTGTGCCTAAAAGGATGAGAAGTGGACAGTCCTGTAGTTCCTGGGGGTGGGATTTAGCTGTAAGAAGTGGCCGGGGGGAGGAAAAGGGGTTTCTGCAAATGCCTGTCATGCCTTTGCTACTTCTGGGAGGGGTTACACATGTGGGAGTTGGGGGAGTCGTTGGTGGGCCGCTCATGCTTACAAAGCAAGTTCCTATCAAAGGCCTCTGGAGGCCGCTTCCTCCCTTTGGGCAGTCCAAGGCCACTTAGCCATTGGAGGATTCTGTTAGTACCTGGAAGCATCAGGAAGACTCTCATAACAGGATTAAGAGAGATTAAGAGTGTGCCCCAATGGAGTCGTCCTGACTGTAAGCAGTCATCCTCAGGGAACCTAGGTTGTGTGCATGGGCAACTCTTTTATGATGTAGGTGAAGTCTAGGAGTCACACTTGTGAAATGAAGGTGCAGTGAAAAGGTGGTGGTGAAGGCGGAGGCGAGAAGCAGGACTGAGCAAATGTGTGACACTTGTGCTGCCTGGGGAGGATGCGTGTTCTCAGGCTCAGAGAACCAGGGCCAGGGCCGAGAGGCAGCTCAGCGCTGGCTGCTCTTGGAGAGCAGCTGGCAATTCCCAGCACCCACATGATGGCTAACAAGTGACATTAACTCCAGTTTCAGGGGATCTGATGCCCTCTTCTGACCTCTGAGGGCACAGCACAACACAGGTGCACTTACATACATGCAGGCAATAAACTCAAAAACATAAAACAAAAATATTCCTTAAAAAAGGACCAGGTTTGGGCCCAGTGTGGCGGCGCACGCCTTTAATCCCAGTACTCAGAAGGCAGGGGCAGGAGGATCTTTGTGAAATCAAGGCCAACTTGGTCTACATAGTGAGTTCCAGGACAGCTGGGGCTACAGGGAGACCCTGTCTCAAAAAGACAAAAAAAAAAAAAAAAAAAAAAAAGGACCTGGTTCACATCCTGGCCTGTTGTCAGTGCCTGTTGCTTCCCCTCTTTTCTGCCCTGAGGAACCAGAGCTCTGCCTGTACTATGGGAAGAGTCGCCATCTCCTGGACAGGACAGGCATTACACACAACCTGATCTGGTCTGAAGCAGTTCAGCAGTGTTTATTTGTTTTAGTGTTTAGTTGGCCCCAGCTGGATTTACTCCTGCTTCCTGTCTTTACTTAACCACTGCTGTAGCATCCCTGTTGTTAAGGTCAGACGCCTTTCAAGCCATCTCACACTGAGCACCTATGGGATCTTTCCATACCACCACAATTGACACTGTCATGCCTCCCCATAAAGTACTGGGACCAACGTCTCCAAAGCTTTAGACAGACTGGTTCTCAGCTCCTTTTCTAAAAGTGCGGCTTGCTCTTCCCCACACACCCCGTGGCATTTACTGGAGACGACGACGAGTTTGCTTCACCCTCTGCAATGCTATTCCTGGGCCTTGTATAATCTCCAATTCAGCTCTCAAGATGGCTGGGATGCCCCTCTGCAGGCTGAGTGAAGCTCTGTCTTGCACCTGCTCCCATTTTGTCCTCATCACAGGACTAGCGAGTCTGTGTCTTAATTTGTCTCTTCCAGCACGGCATCCTCAGGTCTCTGTGGTCCGAGTCCTCCCGCACCCCAGTGCAGACCTGGCAGGTGGTAGCTTGTCAGCAAACATGTTTGAAGAAACTGGATCCAGTCAGGGCAGTTTGGGGTGCTTGATCTATGGAAACAGCAGTGCTCCAGTCTAACTTGTGTCCCTGGACAAATGGTGCCCTTTTCCGGGTTGTTTGTTCATGGGTTAAGTGGGGCCGTGACGCCCCTCACCTTTCTGGCTCGTTGCAGGATCCGGCAGTATGAAGCCAGGAGGATTCTGAGTCGAGCCTCCAACTCTTTTGCAGGGGGCTTTCCTCTGTGACATGATTCTCATCTACCTCATCAGAAAGAGGGGGTTTTACCGTGACAAGAAGTTTGAAAAAGTGAGGTCAGTTAATCTATGGCCCAAGGGCATTTTCCCTGAGTCCCAAGGAGCACCCTACCCCCTGTTTAGAGCCTTACCCGCCTAGTCCTGGGTTGGAATGTGTAGGTGGAGGGCTGAGTCCTTGCTTTGTAGGGATGGACTTGGCCTCAGAATGCTTGGGGAAGGGGAAGGCTCCCCAGGCTGCCTGGAGGGAGATTTGTTTATAAGGTCTGTCATCTTTCACTCAGTGATTTTTAGACAAGCCCCATGCATCCTTCTCCAACGGAGAAATGAAAGCATTGGTTTACTCAGTCTAGAGGCCTGAGGTTGAAGGAAAAATGGATTCCACCCCTCTAGGAGCCTCTTGCTATGTGTGCATGTGTGCATAGCATCAGAACACAGAGGCGGGGGGATCCTAATGTCTGCGGTGCCAGGAGGGGACTGGGGCTCTGGTCATGGCCCATGGAGGAAGGCTTTGGGGAGGACTTGGGACGGGAATGAGGGTCTGGGTCAGGCAGCATATGCTTCCTCAGCCTCAGGACCCTGGACTGTGGCTACAGGGTGGGCCCTCAAGGTTTGCCTGGATGGCCCCCGATGCAGCCTGAACCCCTCCCGTGCTGCATACTGCTCTCTCTGCTGGAAGGAGGGCTGCTAGGCATGGAGTGAAGTTCTCTGCCAGGGTCCCCCAAAGGTCATGGACATGTCCTACCCAGTAGACACAAGGACGAGACCAAGGATGAAAAGTTAGATGTCAGTTCTGAAAAGGTGGACCAGGGTCTGGAGGATGACGAGCCACCTGAAGGGACTCAGCAGGAGGAGCAGCCCCAGCCCAGGAGCAGCGCCCATCCAGGAGCAGCAGGAAACACATCGGAGGGTGACCTGGGCTCTTCGAACCCCACAGGTGAGGCGATGTGGGACCCAGTGGCTGAGGACTGGCTCCTGTAGAGAGCGGGCCATTCGGGATTCACTCTGCAGTGGCCTGGACACACTGCAAGATGTCCAGGACTTGGGAGACCCTGCCAAGTTGGACCGGGGTGGGTGCTGGTAGTGCTGTTACCCCCCCCCCATGAGCCCATCAGCTCCCCACAACCCTCTGGGTCCTCCTGCAAGCCAGTATAGTCAGATTATATTTCCATAGCCTCTCCCAGGGTGCCATACTGGACTATTTGTAATCTATACTCATTTAAACAACTTAATGAGGTAGGTGAGGAAGGATATGCCTTTTTATTTTATTATTATTATTTATTATATATTTTTTGTCTAAGATATTATTTTTATTTCATGTGTATGAGTGTATTGCACCTATGTTGTGCTATGCCCAGGCAAGTCACAAGAGTTATGGATGGTTGTTAGCCACAATCTAGGTGCTAGGAATTGAACCCAGGTCCTCTGCAAGAGCAGCCAGTGCTCTTAACCACTAAACCATCTCTCCAGCCCTAACAGCCCTGATACCCACAGGTGACTCTTAGCGGCTTCTTCCTCTGTGTGGACACCCTGGAGCTTCCCTGGAGCCTCTGGGGAGTGCTGCTCAGCATGGCTCTTCAGCAGATGTTACTGCTTACTGTCTGTGGAGAGGTAGCCTTGGCTAGCCAGGAAGCTCTGGTCAGGGCTGCTGTCTCCCCTGCTGGCTGTGTCCTAGGCCTTGTTCAGGGGGCTGGACAGTGGTGTCTGCTGCCCAGTCAGTCAGCCACAACCAGGGAGTTGCCTGGCCTAGAATGGTCTTTCTTCCAGCTCTCAGCCATTCTTTGCTGACTCAGGGTTGGGCAGCCTCCAGCTGGGAGCTGGGCCTGGGCACTGAAAAAGCTGAGAACTAGCCTACGTCTCAGTAGACTGAATAGAGAAAGGTAGAGGCTGCAGCAATGAGGCCAGGCTGAGGGATTCTGAGACTAACAGCCGCCTAAGGTGGCGCTGTCTGGCAGCCACCTGAGCCCTTGCCTGCTGGACTACTTTGCTCGTCTAGGCACAGCCTCCTGTTGCTGTGGAGGCTCTGGGCTTGCTTCCCAGGCCTCTCAGCTTTCTGAACATGGCCAAGCAGCTGGGACAGGGCCTCTTTTTTTTTTTTTTTTTCTTTGTTTTTGTTTTTTTCCAGACAGGGTCTTCCTGTAGCTCCAGCTGTCCTGGAACTCACTTTGTAGACCAGGCTGGCCTTGAACTCACAAAGATCCGCCTGCCTCTGTCTCCCGAGTGCTGGGATTAAAGGCGTGCGCCACCACGCCCGGCAGGACAGGGCTTCTTTCTCCAGCAGTGTGCCTACCCACTCACTGCCAGGGAGCAGCTGAGACTCCGGCCAAGTTCCTGACAGCTCCTCTCTCTGCCCTGTGTGCATCCTCACTCCCAGGTCTGGCTTCCAGAACACCATGGTGAACGTGAAGCAGTCAGATCTTGCACACAGTGAGGACATAGCCAAAGCTGTTGGCCAACAAAATTCAAAGATGACGGGGCCAGAACCAGCCACAGTTCTGAACTGGAAGAGGCATATTTGCGCCTTTGGGGGTTAGGGCTTCTGGGACTAGCCACTTCCCTTGCACTTTGGGATTTGCTGCAAGCTTTATGTTGTGGGAGAGGACACTCAGATGCAGAGAGGAGGTCCTGGGGCAGGCCTCAATGAAGGGGCCTCCATGGCACTGGACTGCCCTCCTCCAGCCAACCGGATATGCATTCATCCATCCATCCAGGGAGTATACGTTTATGGGTGCATGCCACGCTTTAGTCCTACCTATGAGATACTTAAATAAACCATTGACCTGGCCAAAAGGGAGGTGGTGGTAACTCTAGAGTCTACACAGACATCTCAGCCCACACAGCCAGCCTGGCCTTCCTCTAGCCTCTAGCAGAAACTTTTACAAATCCCTGTAGAGAATGATGATTACTCAGAAAAAGAAGTTGGATGACATCCAAGGGGACATTTAGCCATACCCCAGGCATTAAGTTTAAAGGTGGCCAAGGAGGCAACTGGAAAAGACTGGACTTAAGGGGCGAGGCCAACTCTGTGGGCTCCTAGGTAAGATGAAAAGACAAGTAGGCCACTGCCCCCATCTGCATCCTCAGGAACGTGGCCTTGCCAGATGAGATGGCCAGGCCTGTGTGGGTTCAGTCTTGTTTTGTGGGGTTGGGGTCCCTGACTGGCTTCCCTCCTCTCCCCATAAGCTTGGTCTGAAATGCTGAGATAAAGAATGACCACTACTGAGAGGCGTCATGTTGTCCTGACTTGTGACCCCTCCTTCCTTACCTTGTTTCATTCCACAGAACTTTCAGGGGCTTGTGAGTCCTGTTACTCAGAGTAGACCAGTCCTCCATCTCCAGAGAGCCTGACAGAAATGCAGGATCTCAGGCCTCGCCCTCATCCTATCCAAGCAGACTCGACTTGCCCCAAGATCTCAAAGTGATTTGCAAACGCATTGTGAAGCCCTGGTTCTAAGTGGGGCAAGGCCAGCTTGGGTGGCAGGTGTGGTACAAGGTCAGACATACACGTTGCCCAGGGGTCAGGAGGACCCCTCCCCCATCCCCACTGGGAAGACAGTGGAATGCTCAGTTTATTTGAATTCAAATATTTTATTTATGTATTTATTTTTTATTTAATTTATATTGGCTTTTTTTGAGATGGGGTCTCCCTGTAGCCCCAGCTGGCCTCGAACTCAGAGATCCAAGTGCCTTTGCCTCCTGAGTACTGGGATTAAAGGTGTGTGCCACCATGCCCAGCTATTATTATTATTATTCGTCTTTTTGAGACAGGGTCTCTCTGTTCCAGCTGGCCTGGAACTGCTTTATAAACCAGGCTGGCCTCAAACTCACAGAGATCTGCCTGCCTCTACCTCCCAAGTGCTGGGATTAAAGGCATGTGCCACCAAACCTGGCTTAAAATATTTTCAAAATTAAATAATTTTTATTTTATATGTATATGTATTGCCTGCATGTATGTGAGTGCACCTGTGTCATGCAGTGACTGTGGAGCACAGAAGAGTGTCAGCTCCCCTGGAACTAGAGTTACAAACAGTTGTTAGCCACATATGGGGGTTGGGACTCAAACCTGGGTCTTCTGTAAGAGCAGCCAGTGTTCTTAACCGCTGAGCCATCTCTCTGGCCCCTTGAATTCAAGTATTTTGACAGATAGTACTGATTCAAATTTTTAAAAATATTGTTCTAATTTTTATATTTTTAAATGTGTATGAGTATACTGTGTGCATGCAGGTTTGTGCACCCGTGTCATGCAATGCCTTGGAGGTCAGAAGAGGGTGTTGGATTCCTCTGGAACTGGAGTTAAAGATGGTTCTTAGCTGCCATGTGGGTGCTGGGAGTTGAACCTGGGTCCTCTGCAAGAGCAGTCAGCGCTCTTAACCACTAGGCCATCTCTCCAGCCCCCTGATTCAAAATTTAAAGGTACAAAAGAACAGAAGTAGCCAGGTCCAGCCCTTGAGAGGCAGATGGAAGCAGATCTCTGAGTCTGAGGCCAGCCTGGTCCACATAGCTAGTTCCAGGCCAGGCTACATAGTGAGATCGTGTCTTTAAAAAAAAGGTAAAAGATCTCCCTTTTCATCTTTTCATCCTTTCTCTCCAGATGGTGTCCTTATCTGGCTACTTGCCTATACCCTCAGGAAATGCTCTATTAAGACTCAGTTTCCTGTGTCAGAAATGGACATGGGACACTTAAAAACAGGGCTTGGGGAACCAGTTGGCTCACTTTTCCCCATCGCATGGTACTGGAAGGGGAACCTGGAGAGACCCAGGGAGGGAAGCCCAGAGCTCGTCACTGAGTGGCACATGGACTGGGCTATGGGAAGTAAGTCCCGGGTGCTGTGCATGTGTATGGGGGTTCCTTGGACACCAGGGAGCTCCTCTTTGGAAAGGGCTCTGCCCACACACAGAGGAGGCAGTAAGCATCCTTCCATGCAGCCTTTGGCCATAGTCATCATCACCCGGTAGCCGGGTGAGGCAGTGCACATTGTCCTAGCATACATGATGCGGGAGCATCCTCTAAGCTCAGAAACCCAATCCCAGGCATCATAGATAGAGAGGCTGCCATCTAAAACAAAGAAAAAGCGGAGGAGCTTGAATAGTAGAAGCTGTGCCACTGGGCCAGAGGAGCACGGGGTCCGCAGCGGGGCCTCCTCCCAAGCTAGCAGCTCCTCACCTCTGGTTATCTGGGGTCTGTCACCAGGCCGACCTGATTTCTGAAAGTGAAAGTCTGGGTGATCCACTTCCTTGTTAAAGCAAACTCTTGAGCTTTTAAAACATAATGTTCAGGCAGGGAAAGGGTCATGGCTGCTTAGAGATTGGTCGGATTCCTCCTAATCTGATTTTAAATCGCATGACAGCAGCCATGTAACCTGGGGACAGTCATACTATTTTGTATCAGAATAAAATTCCTCATTAGTTACTGTCAGTAAATACCCAGTTTCTGTATCTGTTATGACTTCCTGTCAGGTGCTGGACTAAATCCTGGTATCGGCGAGCAGCATACACAGCTGCTGCGTTCACATCCTTCCAGTCTTCGCCACAAAGTGGCCACACCGGTCATCATGGGCTCAGTAGAACACTCGGGGACGTTTTAACCTCGAGTAGCCAGAGGAAGTATCCCCAAGGAAGTGATGTGAAATCTGGAAGGTTAGGCCCGGCTTCTGTAGGGAGGTGTTCTAGTGAGGGAATGCCCAGGGTTTTGGCTTTGATGGGAAAAGACAACTCTGAAGCAGTGGCTCTGTGAGACCTTTTAATTTATTGGTCTCTACTATACCTTGCTGCCTTACAAAACTCAGATTGTTTCTTCAAGGCCAGCTGAGCTCTCTGGGTCACCAACCCCCCCCCCCCCCGGCTGCCCATGAGGGAACTTGAGCTTAGAAAGGCCAGCCATCTATGGCTTCGCATAGGGCTACCCACTCTGCCGGAGTGGCCCTGCACCCCAAGTTCTCTCCTGCATAATCTAGACATAAGAGGGGCTTACTAATTTTATGGAAATGCTCTTTTAAAAAAATTTATGTGTATGAGTGTATTACCTGCATGTACGTACGGGTAACTGTGTTCTGCAATGCCTGTGGAGGTCAGAAGAGGGAATTGGATCCCCTGGAACTGGAGGTTATGGATGGTTGTTAGGGGCCATGTGGGTGCTGGGAACTGAACGTGGGTCCTCTGTAGGAGCAACCAGTACTTTTAACTGCTGAGCTCTCTCTGCAGGCCCATCTCCATTTTTTTTTTTAATTAAAAAAATCTTTTTCCCCATTTAAGACAAGGCCTTCCTCTGTAGCTCAGGCTTGCCTCAAACCTGTGATCTTCCCCTTGTAGCCTGCAAAGTGCTAGAATTACAGGCAGAAACAGGCTTTTAAATTGGGAAGTGAGGCAGAAACTTAACTGCTAAACTTTGGGGACCCTCCTATCTGGGCAAAGATCGGCTCACTGG
The DNA here is from genome assembly GCA_009823505.1 of Rhizomys pruinosus. NCBI lineage: Eukaryota > Metazoa > Chordata > Mammalia > Rodentia > Spalacidae > Rhizomys > Rhizomys pruinosus. Next base: position 828,039 of record VZQC01003749.1, on the reverse strand, counting down.
TTACAGCCCCAGCCCAAAGCCCCTTTCTGCTCTGATATTCTGGGATCTGATGAATTGTCTTCCAGTGTCAGGCCTTAGCCTAAACTAGACTACTTAGTATTTTCCTAAAAGCAATCTCAGCCCTTGGGAGCACCATGTGTAGGTCAATGAGAAATTTACACACTGGGTACTGTCAGTGTGACACGGGCCATCAGCCATGACGGAGCAGTGACCTCTCTTCCCTATGCTGGGGTCATGGCTGTCTTTTTGCTTCCTTGTCAGTTGTGCCTCTCAAAAGGAACACCAGTTCCAGGTGTCTGGGCTGGGAAGCTGTTATGCCCTATACGTCCCTTCACTCTATGTGGCCGTGGCAAGTATCTTCTGAATCCAAACAGGGCTCCATTTGGTTCCAATCCAAAAAGGGACAAGAGTCGGCACTCTCTGGTGATTAAAGAATGCTTCTTTTCAAAAGACTACACTGTTCGTGTTTTTCTTTCAGCCAGTACACAAAGTCAAATGAACCAAGAGAGCAGTCACTTTCTGGGACCTGACATGTATTTTCTTACGATTTTATTTGGTTCTAAAACCATCAGTTTTAAACATTTCTTGCGCCCCCCCCTTCATGTTCAGGATTACCTCACACAGGAGAAATGTAAGGACAAGACCAAAAGAGGCAGACACAGAAACCAATAACCTATACATGATGCTCCTTGTTACTTGTAGGTATTCAAATCAAAGTATGGAGATTAAAAAAAAAATTACTTATTTGAGGAGTGCATGGTTATGTGTGTAGGCACACATGGACCATGGCATCTGTGTGGAAGGCTGAGGACAACTTGTGCGAGTTTTTTCCTTCTATCACATGGGTGTCAGAGACTGAATTCAAGTCGCCAGGCTTGTCAACAGGCACTTTTACCTGCTGAGCCAATGTCAAGGGGACTTTTTAAACAAAGAAATATTAAAAGACTAGGAAGGCACTGACAAAACTAGGTCTTATTGGATAAAATGCTAGAAAGTATTTGGAATTAACTTACCCTCTGTCCTAGAAGTATTAAATCTGCTAAAAATGATACAAATGTAAATTCACTGCTTTTTATTTTTTTATTAGTCTTTCTGAGATAAGGTTGAAACTGTACCCCCAGCTGGTCTGGAACTATGTAGAACAGGCTGGCCTTTAATTCAGGTATCTGCCTGCCTCCTTCTCCTGAGAGCTGGGATTAAAGTTGTGTGCCACCATGCCCGGCCTCACTGCATATTTTTTATAGCAGTGAACATTTCCAACAAATTTACTACTCAACGCCAGGGAAAAAGTTAAGTCAAGCTTACAGAACCTTCATCGTTTCCCCTGTTCCACAGGAAGGAGCCACACTTCCCATACAGAAGGCCCAGAGGAAAGCCCTGGCTGTGCCAGTCATGTCTGGGAGAATCTTCAGGGGTGGGCTCTTTGGGACAGGGAGGCAAAGCTGTGATCTCAGTTTTTGCTTGGCTTGAGGGTGCAAACAAGTGGTCTTGGATTTAAAACGGGATTCAGGATTCCGGATTCAGGTCAGGTCTCCCTTCCTGAGAAGGCACAAACTACCTATGGTCTTGAATTCAGTCTTTCATACTCCTTTCCATCTAAAATTGGCTCTTTAACAACAGACTGGGGCTGGAGAGATGGCTCAGTAGTTAAGAGCACCAACTGCTCTTGCAAAGGACCCAGGTTCAATTCCCAGCACCCACATGGTGCCTAAGAACTGTCTTTAACTCCAGTTCCAGGGGAATCTGCCACCCTCTTCTGACCTCCGTGGCATTGTGCACCAACCTAGATGCAGACAGTACACTCATACACATAAAAAAAAAAAAAAAAGGAGAGATGGCCTAGCGGTTTGGGGAGTGTCGACGCTCTCGCAGAGGACCCTGGTTCGAGTCCCCAGCACCCACATGCGGCCGAGAGCCCGTCTAAACTCCAATTCCAGGAGAACTCCATTCCAGGGGAATCCCTGACGCCCTCTTCTGACCTCCGAGCATTGCACCGACACGGGGTGCACAGACTTGCAATGCAGACAGTACATTCATAGCACATACAGAAAAAAAAAAAAAAAAAAAAAGGCAACAACAAAACCCCCAACAAAACAAAACTCCTAAAAAAACTAAGCTGATTCACATTACTCCTAAATTTCCAGACTTCCCCTAACTGCTGATGGGATTAGGGCCAGCTTCCTACCAGGGCCCTCTCTGACCTGCTCAAGACTGCCTCATCCTGTTACACTCTTTCCTGCCCTATGGCTGTTTGACATGCTCTTTCCTGAAAGTGGCCCCTTCTCCATATATTAGGCTGTTAACTTTTCATTTCAGATTAATGTCACTCCCTCAGAGAAGCCCTCCTTGACTCCCTGGAATTCCCAATGTTGGCCAGGTTCAGTGCTGCTGTGTACTCTCTTCATAGCATTTATAATTTTGTGAAATTAGGTAATGCTAATCCCCCCAGTGAGACTATAAAAATTCCATGTGTAACATGTTCATTACAGGTTTAACAGAATTATTTCTCGGGCTGGAGGGATGGCCTAGTGGTTAAGAGCGCTGACTGCTCTTGCAGAGGACCCGGGTTCGATCCCCAGCACCCACATGGTGGCTGAGAACTGCCCATAACTCCAATTCCAGAACTCCAGTTCCAGGAGAATCCGACACCCTCTTCTGACCTCCGCGGCATTGCATGACACTGGTGCACAGACCTACATGCAGACAATACATTCATACACGTAAAAAAAAGATAATTGTTTCTCAATTGAACATATGCATTTTATTCTAAAGATAACCCTTCTGACAAGGGATTATGAATGAACATACAGTCAGAGACAAATTACACTCAAAACAAACCCGTAGCTTAGCTTAAATGTTCAAATAATCTAATCACTGTAGGGCACATTTTAGAAAAATAGCTTGCATTTTTTCTTTTTCTTATGAGAAAGACAACTAGCTGTGACCAGGTGAAACAGAACCTAACCGATTTCATTCATACCTGAAAGTGGTAGTTAGTGGGAGGGGATGCTGGAAAGGTACACTCAGCCAACACAGCAAGAGGAAATGAGACTGGTAAGGAGGGCCTGGCTCTGCCTCTTCCACCTGGGCACCTCTGGTAGAGGGCTCTAACCTCTCTGAGCCTCGGATTCTTTATCAACAGAAGATTAACAGTAACAGGCCCATAGTTATTTATTGCTAGAATTAAATGATACCACATGTAAAAAGTACAAGGCGCGATGCCTGGCAAGCAGAGAGGAACTTTAACTATGAACTGTTCTTAGGATGTTAACATTAAGTTCTCTCACGTAAGCCTCAGAGGCCCCTTTGGCCCTACTAGGTGTAAATCTAATTAGATTATGGGCTACGGTCTAGTGCTTGTTTTCCAGGAGTCAAATCTTGGTGATTTCAAAATCGTGGCTGGGTATGCATTAAGGTAGAAAAGAAGTCGACAAAGTGTCACACTTGCTTTAATCTGAAGAATGTTAAATACAGGTTCTCTGTCTTCAGATATAAATTAGAACAGTAAAGAACAAGCAGCGAACTCAACGATTTAGAAACTAGTACGTCTACACGGTGTTACTTTCTGGCAACAGTCTTTCCAATCTGGATTTTGTTCTGTTTGTAAAAAGTCACCCCTGCCCTCACATCTCAGTAGACGTGCACCATGCCATAGAGGAAAGTCCAGAACAGGACGTAGGTGAAGAGGCCTCCGATAAGGCCTCCCGTAAAGAGAGGTCTTCGAGACTTAAAGTACTTGTTCCACCTCCTTCCCGCTTTGAGAATCAAGAGCAGGGACAGCAGGACGGAGGCCAGCAGGTAGAAGATGAAGCCGTAGAGGCCAGTGAGGCCCAGGATGCCGGCCGTGGCTCCAGACAGCGCCGACACCGAGGTCCGGCAGTAATCCAGGACGGCGGCGTTGCCCCGCACGGCGGCCTCGCTGATGAACGGCGGCCCCTCCCGCTTGGCCACCACCGCGGCCATCGCACCCGTCGGCTCTGCTTCTGTCTGCTCGCTGAGCAACGCGGAGCTGCGGAGAAAACCGAGTTCTCAGTGGCGCCCGGAGACCTGCGGGCTGCGTGCACGCCGCGCCTCCCCGCAGACCTCCTTCCCGGGCCTCGCCGAGGCCGAGGGCCCGAGCCGGCCGAGGGCCGCACGCCATACAACCCGGCCAGGCGCTCCCCAGGTACCTGGAATGCAGCGCCCTGGTTCCTCGGCGTCTCCTCAGGCAGGAAAAAACACAGACTCCCCCAACGCCATCTTGGACCGGAGGCTGCTGGGAAAGCTCAGGCTACGCAGGGGGCGGAAGCCCCGCCCTCTGGCGCCTGCGCCTCGGGACGCCCCGCCCACCCCAGGACTCTGGAGCGCTGAGCAGCGCTCCAGCCGCTGGTTGGCTGCAGACTCGTTAAGTATTCATAAGGGGGCGGGCAGAGCAGGGCTGCCTTTGTTAACCAGGGAGGGCGCGGCCGCGGACATTCTGATCGCGGGCTTCTCGGAGCGCTGCCTGCTTGTCAGATTGAGGTCGCAATGTCCTACATCCCGGGCCAGCCGGTCACCGCCGTAGTGGTGAGTGCGCGCGCGCAGCCTACTCTTGGCTTGTTCCCATTTCTCAGAGCGGAAAAGTGATGGTTTACGGCGTAGGACCTGGGGCTCCTGCAGGCGAACCAGTGCTGCAGCCTTCCCTACCGGGAGAAGTGGCTGGGACTCAACAGCCTCTCCCTAGGCAGAGGCCAGCCCCCACACATCGCCGCCGCCGGGAGGATATATCTTGCGAGGCGTGGACGGGGAGGACGAAGGAGAAAGGCCTGGCGTGGGAGTGTGAGAAAGCTCCCCTGCCCTGGGCCTCCGTGTCTCCAGCTGGGCTGCCGCGGGAGGCGGGCGCCGGCCCTACGTCCATGAGTCGCAGCCTCTGGAATGAGGAAGCGTTTCCTCTGCTCCCGCCGGCGCTCGGCCGCCGCCGCCCCGAGGAAGACTTGGGGGTGTGGCTGGCTCGAACCTGGCTGGCAGCCCCTTCCCCCTTCTCCTCCCGCCTCGCCCGGGGGGCGCCCGGTGGACCGCTGCCGCTCACCCGGCCTAGCGTGATCCTTCTTTGAACTTTTTCAGGCTCCCCAGTCTGTTGCCTGACAGTTGAAGTTCTAGACCTTGGGAGGGCCCGCCTTCTGGTGGGATTTTCTTGCGTATAACGTGCATTTAAATTGGGAAAGGGGAGAAGAGAAGCCGGGCAAGTTGACCTATGTAAGCACCAGTGACCCTGCCTGTTGGGGCCCTGGAGGCTTGAGTTCAGCCATTAAAGGTAGCCTTGCGGAAGGACCCAGATCTCTCCCGGATAAAGTCTCACTCTTAAGCCTCCTACTCCTGTCTCAGCCTCTCTGGTGTTGGAATTGCAGGCGTGTGTCACCGTGTTCCTCTCTGCAATGAAGAAACTCTGGTAGGCACTAGGCTAAGTGAAGGTCCCAGTGCTGGAGCTGTAGGGACAGGTTGTCTTAGATGGGGGTACGGGAACGCGTAGCTAAGAAGCCGTTACCAGGTGACATGGGAGATGAGCTTAGAGCATCGCCCGTTCAGGCCTGGGCTAGAAAGAAGTAGCTCCGGGCCAGCCGACAGCTTTCTAGGTTTCACCCTGCCAGCTCTCTAAGCTGCCCCAGAATCCTGGCTTGACCCCAAAAGGGTGCAAATGACGAGCTGGAGAGAGCCATTCTGCTGCCCGACTTCTTTCTTTAAGTCAGAGACAGAGTCCTGTCTCTCTTGAATTTGGGGGCAGGTGTGAAGGGAGGTGTGTGTGAGCAGGCCTGGAAGAGCTCACATTGTATGGCAGGAAGCCCAACGAGAATGGGCCTGGGGTCACTCACAGTCCCAGAGTCTTCATCAAAGCTCTAAGCTCACAACCCTCCAGTTCTGACATCAAGAACATGCCTGAGCACGGTGGGTAGGTCTGGTCTTTCCCTTGAGTCTTAGTTTGCTCATGGGGTGGAGATGCTTCCTTCCCGGTTTCACCATCTGAAGTATAGTTAACATCTTGAGGGTGTTACGATCATTTCTGCACCTCCCATGGACTCTAACCCCAAAGATCTGACTACTGGACACCTGTGCAGATGCCTCCTGATACCCCATCTGCAATCTAAGATCACCTGGCTTCTCCTCTTGGAGCCCCAACTTGAGTGATTCGGAGGTTCGTCCAGGCAGGCAGCAGGGTGCTCAGCTCAGCTCAGCTCAGCTCAGCTCCTCTTCCTCACAATCAGTCCTTGTCTGTGGATGGAGTTTTCTAGGTTGCTCATGTCCTCTGTATCCCACCTGTGAGAAATCCCTTCCCCCTATTGACCTCTGAGTCATCATTCTAGTCACAAAGTCAGCCATGCCTTGCCCTGTTCCCACCTCCTTTTGGATCAAAGTTAGGTGATGACACTGTCACCCCTTAAAGCCTGGTGCAAATGATCCTTTTTGAAGCCTTTCCTGGTCCAGATCAAACCACCTTTTGGGTTTTTTCCCTTCTTTCTGTTAAAACTCTCACCTTGGGGGCTGGAGGGATGGCCTAGCGGTTAAGAGCACTGACTGCTCTTGCAGAGGACCTGGGTTCGATCCCTAGCACCCACATGGCGGCTGAGAACTGTCGGTAACTCCAATTCCAGGAGAGCTCCAGTTCCAGGGGAATCCGACACCTTCTTCTGACCTCTGCGGCAATTGCGCGACTTGGGTGCACAGACCTACATGCAGACAATACATTCATACACATAAAAAAAAAATAAATAAAAGTGTATTCTTTAAAAAAAAAACAAACTCTCACCTTGGGCGTGCCTGGTGCCTGGAGGATGCTTGCTCAGGACTCTCAAAGGAGACTTCAACCTCAGAGCATGGCAAGAGCCCCAGAATTGTCTCCTTTACTGCATAAGAATAGGACCTGGAGTCTCGGGGCTGGAGAGATGGCTCAGCGGTTAAGAGCACCTCTTGCAGAGGACCTGGGTTCAATTCCCAGCACCCACATGGCAGCTAAGAACCATCTTTAACTCCTGTTCCAGGGGAATCTGACACCCTCTTCTGACCTCTGCAGCATTGCATGACGCAGGTGCATCTACCTACATGCAGACAGTACACTCATACACATAAAATAATAAAATTAAAAAAAAAAAGAATAGGACCTGAGGTCTGTGGACACTGTTACTAGCTTTGTGCGGTCCACAGCTTCACGGCTTCAGCCCCATCTTACCTCTGGATCCTGTGGTGTACACTCCAGTCACCCAGCCCCATCTTGCCTCTGGATCCTGTGGTGTACACTCCAGTCTCCCAGCCCCATCTTGCCTCTGGATCCTGTGGTGTACACTCCAGTCACCCAGCCCCATCTTGCCTCTGGATCCTGTGGTGTACACTCCAGTCACCCAGCCCCATCTTACCTCTGGATCCTGTGGTGTACACTCCAGTCACCCAGCCCCATCTTGCCTCTGGATCCTGTGGTGTACACTCCAGTCTCCCAAGCAGGCACCCACAGCACCTTCAAGCCTTCTTTCTGCTTCAGTTGGCTGGAAGCCTTTTCCCTTTCTTCTGTGCAAGTTTCTTTTCCTGCTTTCCCATGTATCTCCTGGCTTGCTCTGACAGGGCTGGCTTAGCCATCTGAGCTCCTCAGTGAGGTGTCTGTTTTCTCAGGGTTTGACTTTTCCTGTCCTGGTTGGTTCCTCTACAGCAGCCACAGTGTCCCCTGCTTCTTGGAGGAGAGACCCAGAACACATATTGACCAAGGATGGGAAAAATGGCAGAGGGCTGTGTGGTGGGTCCACATGGGTGTTTTGAGACCCAAGTCTTAACCTTCCAGAGTGGGACTTCTGCAGAGGGCCCTGAGGCCTACTGCTGGCATAGCTCTGAGCTGTCCCAGTCGCTTGAGGTTGCTCCCGGGGACAGAGATCAGATTCATTTTCTACCCACCCACTCATTAACCCCCAATTTGCTTTTCTTCTTCTTCTCCAGCAAAGAGTTGAAATCCATAAGCTTCGTCAAGGTGAGAACTTAATCCTGGGCTTCAGCATTGGAGGTGGAATTGACCAGGACCCTTCCCAGAATCCCTTCTCAGAAGATAAGACGGACAAGGTGAGAGGGACTAGGGGCCTGGACCTCCCTTGGGACACAGAAGCCCGAGATGCTAGCACTTTTCTTCCTGGGCCTTTGTGGAAGGAACAGATCTTATTTTTCTTAGACAGTCCTAAATGATCTGGTGGGATAGGGTGGGGATCAGGTTGGGGGTGGACCTCCCAGCCCTAAGAAGGGAGACAGCCAGGAGCAGGAAGAGCTGGCTTTCAGCTGGTTAGAACATCCTAGGGGCAGCTATACTTGGGCCCCTGGCTGTCATGGAACAACCTGCATTGGCCAAATGTGCTTGCTGGCAGGAAACTGGGCACAGGAGGCAGAAGAGTCTGCTCTGTGGGCTGTGGGTAAACGGCCAGGCTGGCCACAGCGCTTTACCTGGGTTGCCTCTTTCCAGGGCATTTACGTCACACGGGTATCTGAGGGAGGCCCTGCAGAAATTGCTGGACTACAGATCGGAGACAAGATCATGCAGGTAACAATGGTTCCTAGGAGGAAAACAAGGTTCTGGGGAAGGGGCTAAGGTACTTGGGGCTGGGGCTGAGCTTGCTTCCCAGAGGGCCAAGGGACTCACCAAATTGGGTTTTGGAAGCCATGTGATACTGCCCCAAAGAATATCCGGGCTGTCCTGCATCTCCAGTGCTGCGCATCTCCATGTTAGGGGATATTTGCTTGGATGCCTGGGCCCATCAAAGAAGATTCTAGAGGCTGAGGAGCCTAGGTGCCTGTGTTTTCTCCTTGTCCAGGTGAACGGCTGGGACATGACCATGGTCACTCATGATCAAGCTCGGAAGCGGCTCACCAAACGCTCAGAGGAGGTGGTGCGCCTGCTGGTGACGCGGCAGTCTCTGCAGAAGGCTGTGCAGCAGTCCATGCTGTCTTAGCAGGTGGTCACGGTCTCAAACCCATGCCTGCCTGCCTTTCTGTACAGTGACATCACTTCCGTGCCCTGTCTTCCCCTTGTTCTGGCTTCTGCTGTGTGCCGGGCCCCAGTTCTGAGGGGCAACATCTGATCCCTGGGCCTGAGCCAGCCATTCTTCCCCTCCACCCCAAGTCTGAGGCCATGGGACCGGCTCTCTCTCTTGGATACTGAAGATTGGAAATACAGGCCTGAAGCTAAGTGGTAGCCACTTTGCAGTGACCACAGGCTCAGGCCTCAGGGGCTGCCTGGCCATAGTAGGGACATCTTCCCTGATTTGCTCTGGCTGCAGGGCTTGACCGTACTCTGTGTCACTTCCTGGGTGCCCCTCTCCATTCTTCCCCCATCATGGTGCCCAGCTGTGGCTGGACCCACACATGCCAGAAGCACCATGAAGCCATCTGGATGGACACAGGCAGGCTCCCACTATCCTACACCCCAGGTGGGTGCTGGCCTCCCTAGGGCTTGCTTGCTTATCCCATTTAGACAATGTTCAAGGCTGACACTTAAGGGCAGCTCTCAGGATTGCCGTTTTTCTCTCCACCTGTGGGCTTAACTTTTGTATTTTTTTAATCACAACTTTGATAGGAAGTGTTTTTATCTTACTATTTGGAAAAGCTAATTCTTTTTAATGTAGCTCACTAATTGTCACCTGGGAGCAGCAACTTCTAGTGTGTGACCAAGCCTTATGTCGGTTACTGTGGAAATGGGGCAGTATGGTGCTACCCCACGCTCAACACTTGTGCCCAATAAACAGTGCTAGAATTCATAAGGGGTCTCTGTTGAGGCACAGGCTGGGAATATTTGAAGGGGGATTGAGACAAGGGCTTTAATTTTAACATCCCCTGTTGGTCTGAGACAAAGCCCAACTCCTCCCAGACCCAACTGCCTGGAAAACATGTGGCTGGTGGAACTTTAGAAACCTCATTGGGAATACACTGCGCTTGGCAAGGGCCATCTTTGTGGACGTGTCTGGAAGCACCTTCACAGAGGTGGGGTGGGAAGTCTCGGGTTTGTTGTCTTTTGGATATCACTGTGATATCTTCAAGTGCCTCTCATGGAGCCTAGTTTCAGGAATTCCCACTTGAGGGGGCCTCATGGGCACTCAGGTTCATGGGATAAGTACCTTGAGCCTCAGCTAGGGGAAAACCTAGATGTTCTCAGTGGCTAAAGATGGCGAGATGGTGAAGGGGGTTATATGCCATTCCAGTTCTAGGAGGAGGCCACTCCTGGCCTCGCCTAGCACAGCCAAGTTAGAAAATGTACAAAAAAGCCTAGTGTTGGAGGTGTGGCCTAGTGGCAGAGCACTCATCTAACACGGGTTTGATTCATAGCACCCTCTCCTGCCAAATAAAATCTCCTTGTGACTGCTACTCCAAAGAAGCTCTGTTGCTACTTCCCACTCTGTACCCAATAGCATTTTTTTCCTTCTGGTACTAGAGGCTGAACCTAGGGCCTCATGAATGAATGAAGCCAGGCAAGCCTTCTACCAGAGCCCCATCCCCAGCTTACCTGTTTTAATACAGAATCTTGCTGTTGTTCAAGTTGGCATTGACCTTGTCCTCTTACCTCAGCTTCCTACATGGTGGAGATTACAGGTACATATACCACTCTGTCCAGCCCAATAACATTTTACATATATAAAAGGAGTAAACGCCAAAAAAAAAAAAAAAAATGCACGTGGGTTTGACTAGGCTGCAGTCTCAACCGTAGGAAATGAGGCCTCACTCGTTGTTATAGATGCTAGTCTTCAAAGTAAGACCTTCACCACCCCTGCTTCCAGTGCTATCATGCCCCTCAATCCCTGCTCACATCCACAACTTGAACTTGCTGATAGAACCTTGGAACTGGCAGATAAGTCATTGTGAAACAAATCTACCTGACTCTGGTTGGGCAGGCGTCTTATGTACCTGAGGGCTTCCCTGATGAGTGTGGGGTCAGCATGCAGCCACCTCAGGTCAGTGCATTCCACAGCCCTATGCATTTCTTTACATAGGTAAGCAAGGTCAGTTCCCCAAGCCCCACAGACTTGGTTCTGAAGGCTAACATAGCTGCCTTCTGCATCTAGCAGATACTCAGAGTATACAGAGAGGAAACAAGGCAAGTTTTAATTAAAGGCACAGGTCCCATCAGAATGAAACAAAAAGCAACAAAAATTGAAAGATAAGGATCCATTAATTTTAGAAAAAAAAAAAAAAACCAGATCGACAAACTGAAGGCACATCCTGGGCCCTTTCCCTCCTAGGGCAGGAAGGACAACTTGGGATGGATGACAGTTTTGGATTAGGGTTGAGACCACAAGCATTATTTGTGGGTGATGGGCTATAGTCTTGAGTCAACAGCCAAAAAAAGGGACAGTCTGAGTTGTGGGTCTGGGGAAGCATGGGAAGGGGTTCTCCCCTCCAGGGGAGCTACTACTTGGTTGAATGCCTCTAAGGCACAGGTTGGTAGAGTGCCTGCTCCATACATGCAGGGTTAGGAGCAGTAGGGGTACTCGGAGGGGGGATCATCTGACTTTCCGAAAGTGGAGGCAAGAGAGAGGGCAAAATAAAGCCACTTCAAAGAATCAGAGGAGTTGGGCAGTAGGGGAAGGTCCACTTCAGAAGTGAGTTAGCAGGTGCCTCAGGGGTCAGAACTACTCTTTACTGGCCCCGACCTGGGCCACCTACTGAAGTGGAGCTATGTTAGAAGGAGTATCAGAAATACAGCCATCAGAGAAAGGACCCCAAGGTGTGACCCCGCAGTCCTCTCCCCTCCACCACGGGCACCAGCACCTTTTGAGTCCACTGGCTACAGCACCTGGCTGCTTGGTCCCTGGGAATACTGCAGTGGAACAAAGCACCCTTGGCTCTTCCAGCTGCAAACTTAGCCCTTCAGGGTGCTCCCAGAAACACTGGTGGTTAGGGGCAAGACCTTCGGCTGTAAGCTTGGCGCCCAATTCCGCTTGGGGTGGCTGTCTGGACCTGTGTGTACTGCTTGAAGCCTTAAAGAAAAGAGATGGCACATCAAGATGCAGGAAGGCTGGGTGCCTCCCAGCAGGGGCTGGGACAGACCACCTGAAGTCTGACTTTCAGTCTTGGAGCAGTTAGGTGTGTGTCCCAGAGTGTGGGTCCTCGGTGGCGTACGAGGGCCTGGGCGAAGGCAGGCTGGTTTAAGGCATTTGGCCCTGAGGGAGGTTTTTCTCTGTTGGCATACCATGCCAGCCCGGCACACCAGCTGCTTCTCTGGCCCGTGCTGGGTGCGGCCTTCCCCACCAGGGCCCAGGCCCTAGCTGTTTATACCAGGTCTCTAGGTACTAGTTCAGCTGGTCGTACCCCTGTTTCTTTCCGTACAAACAGAAGTGCTGGATGAAGAAGACAACATCAAAGAAGATGGTGAAGACGCCGAGTCCAAACTTGGTTGGGTCTCCGAAGATCAGTGTCCACTGGTCTGTTAATAGCCAGAGAGGGCACAATCTCGTTTTAGCTGGCACCTCCTAAAGCAGGTAGAATGTGTGGGGCTGTGGGCACCACCCCCATCCGCCAGGAAGCTGCAAATTCTCCAGATGCAAAGTCCCATGGGTAATCTTTACCTTGGGAGCTTGGATGGCCAAGGGTTTTCCAGGAGGCCTCTCCCCCTGCCATGTTCCTACCCACAGGGCAGCTTTGGCAGACTTACCATTATTGTAGGACTGGAGGAACATCTGGAGGAGGCTGAAGCTGCCCCCTGTGAAGTCCAGGAGCACACCGCCAATGCTCCAGCCCTCAGTGCTTTTGTAGTAGTAGTTCATGTAGGCCTGGGGACAGACAGGCTGTGAGGGGGCTGGGCAGCACCACACATGCCTTGTGACCGCTACTCCAAAGAAGCTCTGTTGCTACTTCCCACTCTGTACAAAGCCTTTGGGTGTAAAGAGCACAGTGAGCTCTGGGCCTGACAAGTCCTGGCCTCAGCCAAGGGAACAGTCTGGGTGGTCCTGGAGGTTTCATCTGCAGGTGAGGCAAATGAACCCCTCCACTTCCCTTCTGTACCAGATTATTTTTATTTTTTATGTGTACATGAGTGCAGGTGCCCACGGAGGCCAGGAGAGGGCAACAGATCCCTTGAAATTGGGAGCCACCCAATGTAGTGCTAGGACCCAAGCTCTGGTCTTCTGCAAGATGTGCTCTTAGCTGATGAGTTCTCTCTTCAGCCTGTCCCCCCCCCCCCCCCCCTTTTTTTTTTTCTTTTAAAGCCAGGGCTTCCCTAGGTAGCTCAGGCTAGTCTTGACCTCATGCTCCTCTTGCTTCAGCCTTCCAGTTACTGTAAGTACTAGGATGACAACATGGACCACTGTGTCTGCCTGTGACTCTGGTTTACCTCACCTCTAATGATTCTGTCTGATCTCAGCCCTGAACTCCACGCTGCTTAGGAGCATGCTTAGGGGTCAGCATTTCTGGTGTGGAATCCAGCAACAGCATTGGAGCTGGGTTACCTTGGAAATGCTACTGAGTTCTTGTTCTCAGTTTTTCCGCCTGTAAAGTAAGCCCAGCTGCCACTTCAGCCCTGGCTGGGCTCCCAGGCTTCCAGGGGTTCCTGCTCTTGTGGGCATTCCCTGCTTCCCACTGCCCAAGTCATTAGGAAAGACTGGGAAGGTGCAGAGAGAAAACTAATTCCTGTCTCCAGGGTGTATGAGGTCTGAGAGCCTCCTCTGACTTCCTCTTGTAGGCCTGGCTCCAGGAAGAACAGGCAGCAATACCCACTGGCCTTCTGCCAGGCTGGGCCAACTGCTCTTCACTGTAGCAGAGCCCAGGCTCAGTGCCCCTCATCCCTCACACCACCAGCCACATGGAAATGGAGAAAGCCCTGGAGTACCTGTGGGAAATACTTGATCAGCGTGACGACAAGCTTGATGTAGGAGAAGCAGAAGAGGAACTGTAGCCATGTGGTCACACCAACTGCAGCCACAATCATGGTGACCAAGACAAAAAGCCATGCGAGCACCAGGAAGCCAATGGCGGGCCACGACACACGCTGGCTGCCTCGCTGAGGACGAGATCAGAAGGGATGGCTGGGGTCAAGGGGGGGCTTAGAGAGAAGGGAGCTGGAGGCAAAAGCCTGCCTTGGTACAGCCTGTGTGGGAGGGGCAAAGGACACTGGGGCTGTGTCCAGAAGATCAGCATAGGAGATCATTCTAGAGATTCTTGGGCTCCGTGAGTCCCAGCTCCATCCCCATCTCCTCTTTATAGTCAAGATTTCCTGCTCTGTGCATGTTGGATTCTCCAGTTCTGCCTCTCTTTAGTCCCTACTCTGCAGAGCTGGATTACCTCAGAGTTCATCAGGAGGGAGCAAACAGCGCAGGGCATACATTCCGCTGCTGGAGGCCCAGCCCCTCATCCAGCCTGGGTGTTGCTCCTTTCATGGTCTGGATGGAGCCCGAAGAGCTTGGAATCTGTGCCCCCATCCTGGCTTTTCTTTAGACAAGGCCCCAAAGTAGTCGTCCTTAAGCAGAGTGTTGCAGCCAGGTTAGGAAAACCAGGAGCTTCGTGAAGGTGGAGCCACCTCTGGCCTTGCATGGTGTGGGAGGGGGGTGGCACACCACAGGAAGGTGACGATGGTAAGCTGGGGGTCCTCTGAAACACCGCAGGTATCTTAAATGTGCCCTCCTGCCATGCTGAGACCCCAGACAGTACTTCAGCCATGAGGCTGAGTCCATGTTCCTCCTGACCTGGGTGCTGGTGCCCCATCCAAACCCCAGACAATGCTTTAGCTAGAAGGCTAAGTCCATGTTCCATGTTCCATATGGACAGAGTTAGGGCCTCAGTCCACAGCTCCTCTCACTCCATAGAGAATGACCTTGCTTTCCCTTTTACCACGGGAACCTCATCTTGGCCCACAACAGCACCATTTTTCTGACAACTCCCTTAGCTATGCCAGGAACAGGATGGCAAAGTCCTCCCCAAATCTCCTCTGCCTTGGGAGGCTGGGCATCTTGTCATCCTCTCTTCAGGCCATGTGGGCTGAGTGGGAGCAGGGCTTGGCTTGGCAGCCAATGGCAAGCCAGGCTGCTAGGCCCCAGCCCTTACCTCATATAGGCAGCATTGCAGAATGACAGTCAGGGTGAGGACGACTGCATGCAGGCTAAAGAAAACGTCATTACTGTCGACAGGGTTCACACCGTTGGGGTATTTGAGGAGAAACTGTTCCTGTTGTGGGTGAGAAACTGGAAGATAAGGGACAGCACTGACACCGAGGGACTCAAGCAGGCTGAAGGACCGGGCAGTGTTATACCTGGATGTAGGGTACCCATAACAGGCCAATGTTGAACACACTGTAGGCCACGAAACCCGTCAGGTTCAGAGCCAAGAAGTCAAAGCTCAGGCCAACAACACTGCAGTGGGGGAGAAGGGGTGAAGCAGGTCAGGGGTAAGGGGGAGGGGACACAGCACCTAGCACACGGAGAAGGAGGGCTTAGCACCATCCTTCCGTGACTCTGTATCATGACTGATGTCACCCAACTGGCTCAGCTGAGAACTGGTGGAGGCCTCCAGGGGAGAGGGAGCACCCATTTCCCTGACTCACTGCTTGGAAGCCCCCTAGGAGGCCCATGTGTCAGAACAACAACAGGAGAGCTGTGTCTCTGACCCGGGCCTACTTTTACCTGGTGTTTTAAGTCACAGTGGAAGTGCTTAGTCTTGGGGCTGAAGGGCATATCTATGCCGTCGCAGCCTTCCTAGACTGAGCAGGAGATTCAGAGCAGACTCCCCCTACCCAGGCTGTTTCTGACTCCCACACGGAGGGCTGAACTGGGGAAGGGACCAAATGCTCAGCACTGGAAATCCCACCCCAACCTCTGTGGAGAGCTTGCCCATCAGGACAGCTTTCTGGTGGGCATGCAGAAAGAAGCACAGAGGGAGGATCTGCCTGCAGCTCCATGTGGGCTCGCAGGTGCAGCTCTACGGCCGGCCAGGTTACCTTTTCCGTCTCCAGTTCTTGATCACCTGAGGGTAGAAGGAGACGGACCAGGCCATGAAGTAGATCCAGCCAATCACCTGGTTTATGATGCTAATGATGTTGCTGTGGATCACTAAGAACCGTATCCTGGGGCTAGAAAGGGATTTGGGGTAAGGATGAGCTGAGGTCAGGCTTTTGGTGGAAGTCCCCCCCACCGCCCACGCCAGCATGGCCTGTCTCCCCATCACTGAGGCCGCATGGGTAGGGGTAAAGGTCAGCCTACCCGGTCTGGTTGGAATGATTTCCATGCAGATAAACTGTCACTTGTCCAACATTTTGAGAAGTCACTTGGAAAGAGGAATTTTTCTCTCTAGGAGGCACTACAACCTGTTAGGAAAAGTGAATTTGATTTGTGGCCGCGGAGTCACAGGGGCCCCCACCCAGGTCTGGCTCTAGGCTGTAAACTAGGGAATGTAGGGACCTATCATGCTTGGTTCCACCTTCCTAGACTTTACTACTCAAGGCCAGCCAACTTGAACCCCCACTACTTTTCCATCTGGTTTTCTGACTAAAACTATGGGTTGGTCGTTGGCCTTCCCTGCCTACCTATTGAGGGAAGGCAGGATGGATTTCTTCCTGTCATTAGCCATGTGATCTCAGTCTCTCATCCATAAGTGGGGATAATACTTTGGATGACACAATGTTCGCAAAGCTTACCGTATAAAACCGGTCAACTAGGAGTGCTTCCTATCACAGCTGTACTGTGAGAATCTTACGAGTTCTATTTCCATTATTACAATGCCTCTTGAAATTTACAAAAGGATGCTTGCCCCAACCACACCTAGCTGCCAGGTGACAAAACAGAAGAGATGACACCCACATAACATGCTCTCATGGCCACTTTGTTCTTGGAAGATGAACTTAGAAGCCCGCCTGTGCCACCTGACTTCCTAGTCATTCAGCCTGACACACTGAAATCCCCTCAGTGCAGCAGGGAGATACATGACATTTTTTTTTTTTTTTTTCTTTTTGAGACAGGATCTCCCTGTAGCCCCAGCTGTCCAGCTGTCTAGCTGTTGCGGAACTCACTATGTAGACCAGGGGGGGCTTGAACTCACAGAGATCTGTCTGCCTCTGTCTCCGAGTACTGGGATTAAAGGCATGCACCACCATACCCAGCTGATAGATGACGTCTTTACTGAACCCTCAGTCTAGACTGCAAACACCACGAGGACGTGGCTCACTGACAGTGGCTTCTCTGTCCCTTTCTCTGGTTTTCTAAGACAGCGCCTTGCTATGCAGCTCTGGCTGGCCTAGAACATACTAAGTAGCCTCAGCTGGCCTTAAATCCACAGCAATCCCCCTGCCTCAACCTCCTGTGTGTTGAGCTTACTAATGTGCGTCACCTTACCTGGCTGCTGCTGCTGTTCTTCTTTCCAGATAGGGTTTTGCCTCATAGCCTAATCTGGCCTAGACTTTGAGATCACCCTACTTTTACCTCTGGAAGGATGGGGTTACAGGTGTTCATCATGCCAGGCTAGCAATGGTTTCTTGCTGAAGACCCTGGAGGGCCCGTCTTTTTGGTCTTAGCCTTGGAAATTAATAGGCTTTCCCAGAACAATGGAAATAGTATAAATAGTGGCTACAAAGCCTGGAGTACAAATTTCTAGTCAGAGTCCTGCAAGCAGCACCTTGATCATATATATCACCTTCGGGTTTTTTTTTTTTTGGACAGGGGTTTCCTGTAGCCCCACCTGGCTTGGAACTCATTACGTAGACCAAGCTGGCCTCTATCTTACAGAGATTCACCAGCCTCTGACTCCTGAGTATAGGAACTAAAGACGTGTGCCACCATGCCCAGCAAAATTATTTGTGTATGTTTTGCCTGTATGTAGTGTACCTGTGCCCATTGGATCCTATGGAAGTGGAGTTACAGATGGTTGTTAGCTGCCCTGTGGGTGCTGGGAACCGAACCTGTGTCCTCTACAGAAGCATCCAGTGTTTTTAACCACTGAGCCATCTTTCCATACCTATTTTTATTTTCTTATCATCTCTATTTTTCTCTTGTAATATTATTTGTATGCTTGTAAATGGCCACTAAATCCCCCTGGAACTGGACAGGAGGAAACTAGTGAATCAAATTGACTAGCAAAGCACAGCAGAATAACAGCAATTGCCACTTTTTATGGAACATTTAAAAAAATTTTTTTTAAATTTATTTTTGTATGTGTATGAATGTACTGTCTGCATGTCAGCTTGTGCACCCGTGTCGTGCAATGCCTCGGAGGTCAGAAGAGGGTGTTGGATTCCCCTGGAACTGGAGTTAAAGATGGTTGTCAGCCCCCATGTGGGTGCTGGGGAGGATCGAACCTGGGTCCTCTGTAAGAGTGGTCGGCGCTCTTAACCACTAGGCCATCTCTCCAGCCTCTTATAGGAACATTTTTTTTTTTTTTTTTTTTGGCCACTCGGCCCTCGGTGTCCTCGGTGTTTGTAGAAACGCAGGGGTGACTCGGCCCTTGGTGTTTGTAGAAATGCAGGGGTGACCTCAATGGCCACTCGGCCCTCGGTGTTTGTAGAAACGCAGGGGTGACTTGGCCCTCGGTGTTTGTAGAAATGCAGGGGTGACCTCAATGGCCACTAGGCCCTCGGTGTTTGTAGAAATGCAGGGGTGACTCGGCCCTCGGTGTTTGTAGAAACGCAGGGGTGACTCGGCCCTTGGTGTTTGTAGAAATGCAGGGGTGACCTCAATGGCCACTCGGCCCTCGGTGTTTGTAGAAACGCAGGGGTGACTCGGCCCTCGGTGTTTGTAGAAATGCAGGGGTGACCTCAATGGCCACTCGGCCCTCGGTGTTTGTAGAAATGCAGGGGTGACCTCAATGGCCACTCGGCCCTTGGTATTTGTAGAAATGCAGGGGTGACCTCAATGGCCACTAGGCCCTCGGTGTTTGTAGAAATGCAGGGGTGACCTCAATGGCCACTCCGCCNGGCCGTTGAGGTCACCCCCGCATTTCTACAAACACCGAGGGCCGAGTGGCCGTTGAGGTCACCCCTGCGTTTCTACAAACACCGAGGGCCGAGTGGCCGTTGAGGTCACTCCTGCGCCGTTGAGGTCACCCCTGCGTTTCTACAAACACCGAGGGCCGAGTGGCCGTTGAGGTCACCCCCGCATTTCTACAAACACCGAGGGCCGAGTGGTCGTTGAGGTCACCCCTGCGTTTCTACAAACACCGAGGGCCGAGTGGCCGTTGATGTCACTCCTGCGCCGTTGAGGTCACCCCTGCGTTTCTACAAACACCGAGGGCCGAGTGGCCGTTGAGGTCACCCCTGCGTTTCTACAAACACCGAGGGCCGAGTGGCCGTTGAGGTCACTCCTGCGTTTTTGTGCTGCTGCCCCTCCCTTCTTCATTACAGTATGATAGATGAATAAAAATTTTGTTATAGAGCCAGCCCTGGTGGCATATACTTTTAATCTCAGCTCTTGGGAGGCAGAGACAGGTGGATCTCTATGAGTTTAAGACCAGTCTGGTCTACAGAGCAAGTTCTAGGCCAGATGGGGCTATGGGTATACTCTGTCTCAAAAAGTCCCCGCCCCCCCCTGAAAAAAAAGAAGAAAAAAATTTTCGTTATAGTATATAGTATTTTAACATATGTATTCACTGAAATACGATTAAATCAAGCTAATCAACGTATCTGGCACCTTACATACTTAACACTGGGAACACTGAAGATCTAGTTTGCTCAGTTTTCACATTTAGCTACATGTCCTTTAACAACAGGATATACTCTGAGAAATGCATCATTAGGCAATTTCATGATCATGTGAACACCTTAACCAATGATGGTGGCTATAATATCACTAGGTAATATAACCTTACAGAACTACTGTCCTGGGGCTGGAGAGATGGCTCAGCAGTTAGGAGCACAGGTTTGATTCCCAGCACCCACATGGCAGCTAACAACTACCTGTCTCTCCAGTTCCAGGGGATCTGATGCCTTCTTTTGACCTCTGTGCACCACACCGCTGCACTTATATACATGAGGGCTTATACTCATATACATAAAAAAAATGCTCTACCACTGAGCTGCATTCCCAACTTCCTATTTCCCATTTTTTATTTTGAGATACAGTCTCACCAAGTTGCCCAGGCTGGCCTTGAACTTGTGATCCTTCTGCCTCAGCTTCCTGAATAGCTAAGGCTGAGACCACAGGCCTGCACCATTTACTTTTTTTTTTTTTTAATCCTTATTGTGATTTGCCACCTCCCTATAAGTCTAGCTGAATGACAAGGATTCTTATCCTTGGTAAGGTAGAAGCAGCACAGATACAAGCATAGAAAGCTATGGCTAATCCTCACTATTATACTACATAGCCTCAGGGAGTGGGTTTTGCAAATGACACCTAACGAACAGTGTCTCAGAACAGTGCTTCACAAACTTTAATGTGAGTCCCAATTACCTTGACTCTGAAGCCCGAGATTCTGTGCTTCCAAAAGTTTCTCTTTCTCTCCTTCCTTCCCTCCATCCTTTTCGTTTTCTGTGATGAGTCCATGGATTGAACCCAGAGCCTCATGTATGCTAGGCAAACACTGTACTGAGAATGCCTGACTCCCTAAAAGCTTTCTAAGCAAGGCCAACACTGCCTGTGTATGGATGCTCGCGAGTAGCAGAGCCTTAGAAAAACCACCTCAAAGCTGGGTGTTCTAGGCTAAGCAAGGGCTATAAAGTGAGACCTTTTCTCAAAAAAACAAAAACAAATTAAGGAAAAAGAGAAAACTACCTTAGTTTCTGCATTCTCAGAACCTACCTTTACCTCAGGCATTTTTAAAAATTTTTATTTATTTTTTATGTGTATGAATGTACTGTCTGCATGTAGGTTTGTGCACCCATGCCGTACAATTCCTTGGAGGTCAGAAGAGGGTGTTGGATTCCCCTGGAACTGGAGTTAAAGACAGTTCTCAGCTGCCATGTGGGTGCTGGGGATCGAACCCGGGTCCTCTGCAAGAGCAGTTGGCACTCTTAACCCCTAGGCCATCTCTCCAGCCCCTAGCTCAGGCTTTTTATTTAGTGCCTGCCTGTCTGGATCCAGTACCTTGTTATTAGCTATGGTTGGGCTGTACCATTGACCCCCAGAAGCTGTTCATCATGACTTGCATTGATTTTATAAATCCTTAATCCAAACTACCCAGTCAAAAAGAAAATTCTCACTCTCAGAGAACAACAAAGCCCAAATCATAGATTTCTAGAATGATGGAACAGGGGCATCCCAGGCAACCTACTTCATAAGCTGGCGCAGCCATTCTTGGGAGGTTCACTGCTTGACAATAGTGATCTGACTTGTCTGATTAAAATCTGCTCTCCAGCTGATCTTAGTTTTTAGTTTTTATTCTTTTTTAGTTTTTTCCTTTTTTTGGTATTTTTGAGGCAGGGTCTCCCTTTTAGTACCAGCTGTCCTGGAGCTCGTTCTGTAGACCAGGCTGGCCTTGAACTCACAGAGATCCACCCACCATGCCTGGCTTGATCTTGGTTTTAATGCCTTTTATCATATTAATTTATCATCATAATAATGCCTTTTATCATATTAATTCTTGTTTTTCTAACCTGCTTAACTTTTGGCTTTCTAGCAATTAGGGTACTGCTTCTGCCTCAAGGAACGGAACTGACACTTTTTGCCTTTTCCAGAAATGAGTCCTTTGTGAGAAATAATGACACTGTGTACACAACTTAAAAGTATGATACAGTAGCAATCAAGAAGTCTACAGAAACTGTATCATACACAGATTGCCCAAGTAAAGAAAGGAATTTTGATTTCATGGTCAGGTGTAAACCAAAAAGAGGATTGTAGGGCAAAGTGAAACTAAGTCCAGTGAGGCCGTGGATTCTAGTGATCTGACTCAAAGATTAGTAGCCTTTAGAAAACCGCCTCAGCAGGAGGTGCATAGAGAGAAACTGAGGAAAACAGGAACTGAGGAAAATAGAAACGGAGGAAAACAATGACCAGAATAAAGACAAGATATGAATCAAAACCACATCAGCCACGAAATGACTTACAGGTTGAGTGAACAAGGAACTAAAGTGAGAAAAATAAAGTTCTCTATTGTTAAAGCTTTAAAGCTCACTTTTTACACAGTCCAGCACCTATGTAACTGCAAGGCATAAAGAATGAAGTCCTTAGAGTTAAAAATTAATATTAATTTTGCTTTGCTGCAAAATTGCTTAGCGGAGTGGCTATACTATTACTGTTTTACTTTTTTGATGTCTCAATTAAATGATTGTATCATTATTGATTGTTTGACTGTTTTTGATGTTAAGAATGATTGTGCATGTGAATTTTCTGAAAAATATTTACAGGGAAGTTGGGCTATTTTTTTCATTATTAGTTTAGGCTTGCATAACCTGTATTAGTCTTAGGGTATATAAAATAAACTGGGATCTGAGGGGCAGAGAAAGCAGAGAAGCAAAAAGCAGAGAAAGTAGAGAGAAGCAAAGTGAGAAGCAAACCGAAAATCAGCAGAGTGGCAAACCCGAAAGGCCCTCTGCACAGGAGCAAAGAAGACAGATGCTCTCTGTAACCCTCAGATCACGAAAAGAAAGAGATTCTTGTGTCTTATCTGATTGATTTCTTTGTGCCTTTGTGACCACCCATTTTAGGACCTGAACCTGCTGGAGCTGGACTCTGGCAATAAGTGCTTACTAAAGTCCTGTTGCCTAGCGCTGGCCAAAGCATCAGTTAAAGACTGTTACTTACTTCATCAGGGAGCTCAAGTATGGTAACATTTTTTGAACAAAATGTGATTTCAAAAGTGATCACCAAGGTTGCATTTAATGGATGCCTGTAAAAGATAAAAGTCTGGTTATTTTTGGGAAGTCAGATTCTATGAGATATAAACCAATCTTCTGGATTTCACACTGGGCCTTCATTTCTCTAGCAATCAGGAGCAGGATGTGCTACACTCAATCCTGAGGGGTAGGGTAAGAACACGAGAAAGTGGCAAGCTGGCTGTGAATAACAAGCAAGGCTAACAGAGGGGACAGGCCTGTGGCTCCCTGTTCCAGTGGGAGAGCTCCTTAGAGGGGTCAAGTTTAATTTAAGTAAGCTGAAGGTCAGCACCGGACTGTGAGATGAGGCCTTCTGGGAGCAGTCCACGGAAGCCTCAAATCTGGGCTCAGAGTCAGGGAACTCATTTAGAGGAGAGTGGGAAGCCAGTCAAGGATTCTGGAGAGGGGAGACATGAGAAAGTGGATGGCTTGGGCAGTTTACATGGGGTGGGGCATATGAAGGTACAGGAGCAGGGAATAGAACAGCAGACCTATGAGGGGGCCTGGGAACCAAAGCCTGGGTTTGATATCAGATTGTCCAGGAGAGATGAGGAGTAGAGGAAAGGACCGAGTTCTCAATATTCCTCTGAGGGCCCAGGGCATTGCCATGCTGGGAGGCACAGGCATGGTATAAAAAAGCAAAGGCCAGGAGAGATGGCCTAGCGGTTAAGAGCGCCGACCGCTCTTGCAGAGGACCCGGGTTCGATCCCCAGCACCCACATGGTGGCTGAGAACCGTCTGAAGCTCCAATTCCAGGAGAACTCCAGTTCCAGGGGAATCCAAGAGACCCTCTTCTGACCTCCGTGGCATTGCATGACACGGGTGCACAAACTTGCATGCAGACAGTACATTCATACACATATGGAAATGGATAAAATTAATAAAAAAAAAAAAAGCAAAGGCCAAAAGAGGAGAATTGTCCAGCACAGCTGCACAAAGTGAAGCAAGACCTTCATGAGTAAAGCAGTGGGCATGAGCAGGTAAGGCTCTTGGACAAAGGCTAAGCATGAGCACGGCACGTGTGGGATCCCGATACTGACATTCCTGCTTTGGCAAGTGACCTCAGCAGTGCTCCTTTGTAGTTCAGTTGCTTGACTCTTGATCTTCAGGGCTCTGCCCAAATATTTAGTCTTGGAAAGGGAACAATCACTCAAGGACTCTCTTTACTAGGGCAAGCAGTTCAAGTTTCTAAGGGTACGTGTCCTTCTTCGTCTCCTGGAAGCAAAGACTCATTGTGGGGGTTTGATTTTGGGACCCTGCTCTGTAGTTGTGGGCTAGTGCCAAGCCTCTTTTTAAAAAGTCCTATAACTTGGGGCAGGAGAGATGGCCTAGCGGTTAAGAGTGCTGACTGCTCTTGCAGAGGACCCGGGTTCGATTCCCCAGCACCCACATGGCGGCTGAGAACCATCTGTAACTCCAATTCCAGGAGAACTCCAGTTCCAGGGGAATCTGACACCCTCTTCTGACCTCCGCGGCATTGCACAACACGGGTGCACAGACCTGTATGCAGACAGTACATTCATACACGTAAAAAAAAAAGTCCTATAACTCGTGGTGGCGCATGCCTTTAATCCTAGCACTTGAGAGGCAGAGGCAGGTGGATCTCTGTGAGTTCAAGGCTAGCCTGGTCTATATAGAGAGCTCTAGGCCAGCTGGGACTAAAGGGAGCCCCGTCTCAAAAAGGCAAAAAAAAAAAAAAAAGTCCTATAACTAAGAGGAAAGAACATTTTATCTGAAGAACATGCAGACTCAGCCTTCTTGGGGCAGAGGATAGAACTGGGCCTGAGAACTTACTCAAGGGAGATGCTGACGTGGGTTGAGCTGCCATTTTCCATCTTCACAGTGGGAGGGACGGTGAGACTGCCAGTTGACTCTGGAA
The DNA here is from genome assembly GCA_009823505.1 of Rhizomys pruinosus. Lineage (NCBI taxonomy): Eukaryota > Metazoa > Chordata > Mammalia > Rodentia > Spalacidae > Rhizomys > Rhizomys pruinosus. Next base: position 803,470 of record VZQC01003749.1, on the reverse strand, counting down.
GAACCCAAGTAAGTGAGATGAGCCATCAGGCCAGAGAGCTCAGACCACAAAGAGAAGGCAGCTTACGGCCCCTGACATCTGAGCTCATGAGCCCTAACTCACTGGGAATCCCATTCTCTACAGGTTGGGGGACTGGACGTTCACACTACATCAAGCTTCTCCATCTGTGCCCCAGCCAGACAACCACCCAGCCTGGGGCAGGAAGAGCTGGAGCTCCCTCCTCCGCTTGCCCCCCCTCCCCTCCACAGATAAGCCGAGCTAGCCCAGAAGTAGTCTGCGAACCACGGAGCCGAAAAATTATCAAAAAAAAATTCAAGCATTATCCGGGATTGTAAAAGGCAGACTGGAACCATGTCTGCAGATGGACAGCACAGGGGTCCCCTCTGTTCAAGGGACCAAGGTGGCTCTGAAAAAAATGTTCTATCCCTATTCCTACATTCCTAGAGACACACAGGGCCTGGCCAACAAGTTTCTACTTCTCTTTTCTTCTCTCTTTTTAAAAACTTATATAATTTTTAAAAATTTATGTTTTATGTGTATGAATATACTGTCTGCATGTAGGTCTGTGCACCTGTGTCGTGCGATGCCGTGGAGGTCAGAAGAGGGTGTCAGATTCCCCTGGGACTGGAGTCAAAGACGGTTCTCAGCCACCATGTGGGTGCTGGGAATTGAACCCGGGTCCTCTGCAAGAGCAGTCGGTGCTCTTAACCACTAGGCCATCTCCCCAGCCCCCAAAAGACTTATCTGATAAAAATTATGTGTATTTATGTGTGTTTGTGCATGTAAGTATAGGTGCCCATAGAGGCCAGAGGTGTTGGGTCCCCCTGAAGCTGGAATTAAGGTGGCTGTGAGCCACCCAACATACATGCTCACACTTGAACTCAGGTCACCTGCAAGAGCTCTCTTAATCTCAGTTATTTGTCCAGTTTGCTAACATGTTTCTTAAGAACCTTTGGTTCTTTTGCAGACTGAGTTCGACTACATATGATCCCTTCTTGAGGCTGACTATACTAGGGATTAGAAGACAGTGGGGAAGGATGCACTTATCACTATCAGGGACTGCTTCTTGGCATTTTGGGGGCATTTTCTGAATTCTTGGCATACAATATCCCTTATCTCTGCCCCACTGGCTATGCTTGGAAGTCCAAACCAGCCATCTCACCTCCCCTACTTCAAAGACTTCAAGGTTAAGCACAGTCTAGAAGTCAAGGTCATGAACCTAGACTGGGAGGATTAAGGGCACCAATGCAGTGGAGGAAGTCTCTGCTGAAGAAGGCCCTCCACCCAGAACCCTCAGGGGGAGAGGGTGAAGAACTGGGTCCTGAAGTTTTAGAGCTCAGATTGGAAGGGAACTTCTGGGTTATCTACTTCAACTCCCTCTATTGACTTGTTTCTTTGGTATTTCTACCTGTAGTTTTTCTTTTTTTTTCCTACCTGTAGTTTTTCATTCTCTGCCTGGACACTTCTGAGATACTGGTCACCAACATAAACCTCATATTCCTGAGCCCAGTTCTGCTACTTGGAATCTCTCAGATCATATCTGAGCTGCCTTCTTCGTTTTAGCCCCCACAGGTAAATGCAGATGGTGGCTGTCCCGGGAATTCAAGTCTCTCAGCGGTGACTCTTATTGTCCATGGTCTCCAGTCCCCTGGCTTGGGTGGGTCCCTAGGACAGGTTGGTCCCCTTTACTTCCCTGATCCTCAGGGACTGGAGGCTGCTCAGGTAACCTTGTCCTACCTTTTAATATTCCTTGCTCTGTTTTGTGCTTGCCCAGCTAGGGAGGGTACAGGACTTACATTTCTGGTCTATTAAATGTTTATTTATAGCTCAGGACCATATCAGACAAGCAAGTCCCAGAGCAAACCACTGCTTGGGACAGGAACACTTAAAGGGATGTGAGGATGCTACCTACCGGTACTATACCTCTGGTCCCTAGAGCTCTTAGTGGGGAATTCACATGGCCTTAGACTTCCTAGTCTTTGAATATTAAAGTAGGAAGCTAGGAGCTCTCAAAGAACCAGATCAAAGAATGTTTATTTGTAATCCCCCACCCCCCATTCAGCACCATAGAAAACAGTGCTCAGCAGCTGAGACCCTAGATTCTCAAGTCACAGAGTTTCATCCTGGCTCTGACAACTCCTAGCTGTGTGACCATGGGTAAGATAACCTCTGGCCTATAAATGTATAGCCTCACCTGTAAAATGGGTGGAGTAAGACTTGTCTCCCAGGGTGGTTGTGAAGACAAAATGCAGCAATGTTTATAGCATACTTTCTACATGGCCTGGGTGCTAAATGGGTGTTGGCTTTTACTAATATCATTATTTTACAACTGCAGGGCATTTTCAACCCAAAGAGGAGGCAGGTGGGAAGCTGTTTCATATCCTGGGAAGGGACAGCTTTAAGTTATCAAAGGAGTCATGGTAAGACCATCCTGCCTCCCCTAAAGGGAGTCCATCAGCCAACCAGCATCCCTCCCTCCCTCCCTTTTTTGCGGCACTGGGGGTTGAATGTAGGTCCTCATACACGGAGCGTGTGATCTACACCAAGCTCCATCTTTAGCCCTTTTCATGTTTTCATTTTTAAATTTTAATACAGGGTCAATTGGTCAGTTGGCTTTGAACTCACTCTGTCCCATAGCCTGTGCAGTCCTTGAACTTGTGAGCCTCCTGCCTCAGCCTCCTGAGTAGCTGTGATGATAGCTCCAAGCCGCTGCACTGGCTATTTCTTCTTGGCCTCCCTACCTCATCCCATTCATGCTGCACTTGTTTTGAGATGGTCTCACTATATTGCCCAGGCTGCCTGGAATGTATGAACAACAATGATCTTCCTCCCTCAGCTTCCAGAGCACTGGGACTACCAGTGGGCCCTTATCTCTGCTATTCTTTTAAATCTCATTTTGCAATGATTACAATAGGGAATAGCGTTTTTTTTTTTAAATTTTTTTAATTAACTTTATTTATTTCTGTATGTGTATGAATGTACTGCCTGCATGCAAGTCTGTGCACCCGTGTCGTGCAACGCCGCGGAGGTCAGAAGAGGGTCTCGATTCCCCTGGAGTTGGAGTTCTCCTGAATTGGAGTTTCAGACGGCTCTCGGCCGCCATGTGGGTGCTGGGGATCGAACCCGGGTCCTCTGTAAGAGCAGTTGGCGCTCTTAACCGCTAGGCCATCTCTCCAGCCCCGGGAATAGCGTTTTAATTCCTATTTTAGGTACAAGGAAACTGGTAGTCTTGTTCACATAGCTGGAAAATGATAAGGCAAGGGATTCAAAGCCTGGGTTGTTGCCACCAGGCTGCACTGCTTCAGATTCCACTCAGAGAGTCAGAGAACAAACTCTGGAGGCCTGTTCATCTGTGGTCCCCAGTGCTGATTCCGAAACCAGAGAGGAAATGTCCAGCAGGAAGGAGCTGGAAATCCAAGCCAGATTCTCGTTTTATGGGAGCTCCCACTACTCTTTCATGGTGACAATCTGGACGGGAGGCAAATGGAATGAGCCCTAGCTTTAACTTTATCTGGTGAGGCTTTCTACTCTGCCTGGCTCTGTTTTCCCTGTGTGTAACTGGAGTACTAGCAGGGTTTTCTGTTATTTCCTAGGTAGAATTCATTATGTACACACACACACACACACACACACACACACACACATGCATGCACATGTAGACAATCACATAGATTCACTTTCTAGACAGTCTGACTCAACAGGGCTGGAGGGTGGCTGCTGTGGCATCCCTCTGGAGAAACACCAAGTCCCATGAGAGCCTGTCTCAAAAAGATGGAAAAAGAAAAAACAACCCCCCCCAAACTACTTACCTGGATGAGTTGGTCAGAAATGATCATTTTTTTTTTAAAGATCAAGAGGCTAGACAACCTTAACAGTATAGCCAGTGTGCATGGCTTTGGGAAACATGTAGGCTTTCTACTGTTTGTATCAGGTTTTCTGAAAATTGTTAGGGATTTGAAGATACATTTTATTATTATTATTATTATTATTATTATATTATTACTATTATTTTGGTCTTTTTTGAGACAGGGTCTCCCTAGCCCCAGCTGGCCAGAAACTTGCTATGTAGACCAGGCTGGCTTTGAACCCACAGAGATCCACCTGCCTTTGCCTCCCAAGTGCTGAGATTAAAGGTGTGTTTTTATTTTTTTATTTTTATTTTTAAATTTTATTTATTTCTGTATATGTATGACTGTACTGTCTGCATGCAGGTCTGTGCACCTGTGTCATGCCATGCCGCGGAGGTCAGAAGAGGGTGTCGGATTCCCCTGGAACTGGAGTTCTCCTGGAATTGGTGTTTCAGACAGTTCTCGGCCACCATGAGGGTGCTGGGGATTGAACCTGGGTCTTCCGTAAGAGCGGTTGGGTCCTCTGTAAGAGTGGTCGGCGGCACTCTTAACTGCTAGGGCATCTCTCCAGCCCCTAAAGGCGTATTTTTAAACAACAGTCTAGCTAATGATCAAAATAATGGGACTAGAATGCTGTGATTGCTAAACAAAGCTATTCATAAAGGAACTCCAGAAGTGCTGAGTATTGTAAAGATTGCTTAGGGTGACAATAGGACTTGAAGGGGTCCTCTGACAAGGATGTACACACTCCAATGTCACCTTTTCTGTGTGCCTAGGGCTGCTGTAACCTGCTCTAATCTTCTCTAAGAGAAACATGTTCTTCTCTTACAAGCTGATGCCAGGCATACTCCTCAGGTGTCTGGGCCTGGCAGAATCATTTGTAAGGTGAGCACCTCAATCTGCCTCCCTAGTTTCTCCCAGGACCTACTGTCCACAGAGCAAAAGCACAAGCCATTCTTTACAGATATTATCTCAGTGTGGTGAGGCTCTCAAGTTTGCGTTTGAAAAGCAGTTGTACAGTCTGACTAAAGGGCCAGCTATAATCTGTGCTGACACAGAGAAGGCAGAAGGAACCCCAGGACAAAAGGTCGATAGTGCTTGGGACCATCTGGCTCTTTGTAAAATGTTAAAAAAAAAAAAAAAAAAGACCGCAGACTTTAGTACAGCTGCCTCTCCTGGATGAATGGCAGGCAGATACCAGTGGCCTGGATAGCACTACACCTTTGGTGACAAATAGGCCAAATTACTTGTTCTCCCATTTCCCTTTGTACAAAGCCATTTTTAAACTTACCACATTTCTCTATGGCCTTCAAGGGGAAAAGGATAAAAATAAGCAGCCAATTCCTTATCATGGTCTCTTATTTCTCAGAACTAGAAGGAAAAAAAATAGCAAGACAAGTGCATGTTAAGGCTCAATGAGCTCAGCTCTAGAAGGACAACATACCAACTGAACCATGGCAGTGGGACAGTTCATAAAGGACTTCGACTTCATACCTCTGACTTCACAGGTTTGTCACACAAACTCTGAGGAGGGGACAGGACTTATCTCCTATGTATGGGCAAACTGGCTCAGAGCAGCTAAGTGGGTTGTGTAAAGCCCCACCCTGAGGAAGTGAATACAGACGTGTTCTTTTCTTTAAAAACTGTTGCCGGGCATGCATGCCTCTAATCCCAGCACTTGGGAGGCAGAGGCAGGCAGATCTCTGTGAGTTCAAGCCCAGATTGGTCTACATAGTGAGTTCCAGGACATCTGGGGTTACAGAGAGACCCTGTCACAAGAAGACATTCCACCAAAAAAAAACAAAACAAAAAACCCTGTCTCTTCTCTTGTTCAATAGAAGCAGGATGCAGACTGTGAAATTCAAATGCTGTGAACATAAAGTTCCTCGGTGCTAAAGGCTAAGACCTCCTGAAGGACCAGAGGACAGACTGAGAAGGCATTCACAGGATAAGGTGACTACAGTGCCTAATAAGATCAGATTGGTAATCATATACAACGAGTGGCTGCGAAAGTCAGGAGAGAAACAAAGGTCTTCATAAGCCCTTCTTCCTGTGTGTGTTCTAACAGGCCTCAATCAGATGGCATCTTTTCAAGAGCGCCTACTCCTACAGTCCCTTCTTAGGAACAATCTGGAATCAGGGGTCTCCTGTGGCAGCTCAGCTTTTTTAGGTGTCTAAGTTAATCCTGTCCTGGGTCTACAACCTCAAGAGAGAACATAGATCTGACAAGGAATATGTTTCCTGCAGACAGACTGCCCAAGTCCTGCCTATATGTATGATTTTTGAAATGCTCCTTAGTCTAAGTCTCCTAAAGGGGAAATGGGCAGTGGGAACTACACCACAGGATTTAAGTGAGATGAGATATAGGGTATGCATTCTCAATGGGGGCTAAACTTGGCTATTGGGAGTTTGAAAGTGTGTGGAAGATATTAACAGTGGTTTGTGGCCCCCTCGAGGGGGCTCATCAGTTGCATTAAAAATTTAAGTAGGTGGATAGATAAGGATAAAAACGTTGAGAAAAGCCTGCCCTGGTGGCGCGCACCTTTAATCCTAGCACTTGGGAGGCAGAGGCAGCAGATCTCTGTGAGTTCAAGGCCAGCCTGGTTTACATAGTGAGTTCCAGGACTGCTGGGGCTACAGGGAGGCCCTGTCTCAAAAAGACCAAAAAAAAAAAAAAAGTTGAGAAAAAATGATGTAATGCTATTACTACTACTACTTGGGGCATCCAGCAAGCTCTCACAAAGCATAGATGGTTACTTTCCTCAATGGTACTGAAAGGGCAGGGCCCACCTGTCCTCCCTTTCCTCCAGGCTGAAAAGTCTTTTTCAGGCTAGTGTCCTGGGGCCCAGCACTGCCCAAGGCAACAGGAACTCCTGGAACAGCTCTTTCAGCATAGTTGCCTGCCCAAAGCGACCCGCGCACTCTCTTGTCCAGATTCAGGAAGCAGGCAAGAGGCTCCAACTGCATTGGAAGAGTGCTCCCCTACACCATCGGGTAGCCGGCATCACTGCTTTGGCTCACCAATGCCCTGGCTCTTCAACCTGGGGCTGTCCGGTGTCTGGCTGGTTCCAGGGGATGGAATCCAGGCGCAGCTGGAGAGGGCTGGATCTGCAGGAGGCTGCCCCTCGGATGTGGTGGGCCCATTTCTGGGGGGGGGTGTCCTCCAGGGAAATGGGGGAAAAGGGGTGTCTCAGCAGTGAAGACTCTTACCTGACAGCCTCCCAGGCTCAGGGGACCGACCTCACTGAACGCAGCAATCTCGCTGCCAGAAGCTGCTTCAGAATGTACCTGGCCCTCTCCGCCCGCTGACTTTGAGTGAGGGCGGGCCAGCTGTCATCTGACCTGAGCCACTTGACTCCTGGAAGTATCAGCTCCGTGCGAGGGACTCTGGGAATTGTAGTTTTTACGAGTCATAGCTGGGTAGGCCTGGGCAGGATTGAGGGAAGGCGGAGGGGTACTGGCGCCTTGGCAGGGACCAGGGCTTAGAGAAGAGATAAACCTAGCTATTTCTAGGATCTGTAGGGTTGTCGGAGCCTCCGTGGCATCTCAGCGAACTCCATGCTCCTTAGAAGAGGATGCTCGGCCTACGGGGCGTGGCTGGAAAGTCCCGCCTCCTACTACGAGGGTCTGTCTTTCTCCACCAATGGGAAGACCAGAGGTCGCCATGTTGAATGTGGCAGAAAGAATGGCAGGGAAGCCCCGCCCCGCGCCTCCTTCTAGGGGTGAGTGTGCTGGTCCTAGGCGGCACTAGCTACGCGGTCTCTCTTGCCATGGCTTCACGGCCTGTCACGCTCGGCATCGACTTGGGCACCACGTCGGTGAAGGCCGCTTTGCTGGAGGCCGCCCCCGACCACCCTTCCGGGTTCGTGGTACTGGCGAGCTGTGCCCGGGCTGCGAGGGCAGAGACCGAGAGCGCGGCGGCCGAGCCCCAGGTGAGGCAGTGCCCCTGGAGCCGCCGCTTCTAAGGAGCCTTCTGGCCCAGGTGGCATCCTGGGCAGCACCTTTCCGCAAAGAAGTTTTCCGACTGCCCAGCCTGTCTGACCTCCGTCTGCTGCCCGCTCCTGCAGGGGTCTGGCTGTCTGCCGCAGCTCACTGGCACCGATCTTCCCACTCTCTGGCTTGCCCTAGGGGCCCATGACACTTTATCCTTTTGCTCTCTGCCTTTCAGTTTTTGTACTTTGATCTGAGAGGAATTGCTCTCAGAGAAAAACCACAGGCCTGCCTGTCACTCTAGCAGCTCCTGGAGGTTCACATCTGCCTTGTGCCCTCAAGTTCAGGAATTGGTTTGTTCTCCAGGGTTGAGCCTGGATGTGTTCTAGAGATGAGAGGCAGAATTAGGTCTGTCTTGTTCCTCCGATTCTCAACTCAAGGGAATATGGACTGAAAAACTCACTTGATTGGCAAAAAGAATTGTAGTCCCAACTAAGATTTCCTGGAAGAAAGATGTCAGAGCAGATAGGAAGATACTGAGAGATTAGTCTATACTTGTTTTAAACAATTAGCCGGCTATGGTGGTGCTTTTAATCCTCAGCACTGGGGAGGCAGAAACAGCAGGTCTCTGAGATAGAGGCCAGCCTGGTCTACACAGAGAGTTCCAGGTCACCTGGGACTAGCAGGAGGAGACCCTGTCTTAAAACAACAACAAGCTGGGCTTGGTGGCGCATGCCTTTATAATCTTAGCACTTGGGAGGCAGAGGCAGGCGGATCTTTGTGAGTTCAAGGCCAGCCTGGTCTACAGAGTGAGTTCCAGGACAGCTGGGGCTACAGGGAGACCCTGTCTTGAAAAGACCAAACAACAACAACAACAACAACAACAACAAAAATCAGATTCATATTATACACTACAAACAGAAGCTTTTGAAAACTACAAGATAGAACCATGCAAATTTGAGGGCGCACAAGCCAGCTCAGCAGGTAGCTTGTAAAGCCTGACTTGAATTCTACTTTGGAACCTATCTGGGAAGGAGAAAACCGACTCCTGAAAACTTGTCCTCTGACCTCCACAACTGAGGTATGCACATGCACACACAGACAGACACATAGACACACACATAGATAAATTTTTTTTTTGGTCTTTTTGAGACAAGGTCTCCCTGTAGCTCCAGCTGCCTTATATAGACCAGGCAGGCCTTGAACTCCCAGAGATCCGCCTGCTTCTGCCTCCCGAGTCCTGGGATTAAAGGCATGCACCACCATGCCCAGCTGATATATATAANTTTTTTTTTGCTTTTACATGGGTTCTGAGATAAATATTTTTTAAAATGTATGAATTTTCGGGGCATGGTGGCACACGCTTTTAAACCCAGCACTCAGGAGGCAGAGGCAGGTGGATCTCTGTGGGTTCAAGGCCCGCCTGGTCTATATAGTCAGTCTCAGGATAGCTGGGGCTATAGGAGACCCTGTCTCAAAAATAAAATACAGTTTTTTATTTATTTTCTTATTTATTTATTTATTTATTTATTTATTTATTTATTTATTTATTTATTTTTAAGGGATTCACAGTATAAGAGCATAGTTGTTTTCAGATCACATTAACGTTGCTCAGTTTGTCATGCAATAAGGTAATTGGCATTAGCATCCACAGATGAGGGATACCATTCGTCATTTGTTTTTCCGGGACTGTGTTACTTCACTTAGCATGGTATCTTCTGTCTCCATCCATTTACCTGCAAAGTTCATGATGTCATCATTCTTTACTGCTGCATAGAACTCCATTGAGTAGATGTACCACATTTTCTTTATCCACTCATCAGTTGAGGGGCACTTGGGTTGGTTCCAGCTCTTCGCTATTGTGAAGAGAGCTGCAACAAACATGGCTGTGCATGTATCTCTGAGGCAAGATGAGTCTTGTGGGTATATACCCAGGAGTGGTATGACTGGGTCAGGTGGCAAGCTCATTTTGAGTCTTGCAAGGGTTCTCCACACTGCTTTCCATAGTGGCTGTATGAGTTTACATTCCCACCAGCAGTGGGTGAGTGTTCCCCTTTCCCCACAACCTCTCCAAGCCCTTGGTATCATTTGTTTTCTTGATCCTAGCCAGTCTTATTAGAGTGAGATGATATCTTAAAGTGGTTTTAATTGTGCATTTCCTTAATTATTAGCGACGTTGAACACTTTTTAACGTGTTTCTCAGCCATCTCTAATTCCTCACTTGTGAAGTCTCTGTTCAGCTCTTTGCTCCATCTTTTGAGCGGGTCATTTGTTTTCTTTCTTTGTTTTTTGAGTAGTTTATATATTCTGGAAATCAATGCTTTGTCAGATGTATCTACAGTGAAGGTTTCCTCCCACTCTGTGGGTTTTCTCTTCAGTTCTTGATTGTTTCTTTTGATTTACAGAAGCTTTTGAGTTTAACGAGGTCCCATTTGTCAATTGTCCACCTTAATTCTTGTGCAGCTGCTGTCTGATTTAGGAAGTCTTTTCCTATGCCTATGTCTTGTAGGCTGCTGCCAACTTTTTCTTCTATCACCTTCAGAGTTTTGGGAAAGTTTTGTTTTTTAAAAGCTCTTGCCAATGATCTGTATTCAGTTCTTTAGGGTTCAGAATGCATCTTGCTGGGAAGTGTTTGAGGGAATAGAAAACTTCAGAAGCACTATGCATTTTCCTAGAGGCCTTCAAATTTAGTGTGGTTGGAGCCCCAGGGTCCAAGTCTAGAATCTAGAACGATTCTTTGACTTGATAGATTATGAAATGGAGGTGAAGTTGGCTCTGGTCCTGTGGGTTGAGCAGCTGAGCTGGGATTAAAGTACAGAGGGTCCCGGCACTGCCCTTTTCTCATAAAATAAGAGCTGCTTTTTTTTTTTTTTTTTTTTTGTGGTGCTGGGGATTGAACTCAGAGCCTCACGTGCACTAGGGAAGCTCTGTAACATTGAGCTACAGCCCCAGCTTGAGACCACTTCTCCAGAACAAGTTCTCCTAGTTCCCTCAGCATTCAGCTGGCTGTTCTCAACTTATAGGCACACCCAGTGTGCCACACCTTTCCCAGAAAGTTTCATAGGGGGCCAGTAATTTCCCACTCCCTCTGCATGCTCCACGAGTGAACTGTGCTTGGGGATAAACAGTACTTCCACAGTTCTTCATTTCTGGCAGGTTTCTCCACCTTCCTGCTGTTAACTTCTGGAACTGCATAATTCTTCCTTGTGGCTGTCTTGTTCACTGTAGAGTGCTCAGCATTATCCCTGGCCTCTGCCTACAAGGTGCCAGAAGCCGTCTATGGATCACCTAATGGCTGTTACCTTTTCTCGTTTGTCTGTACTTTTCAGTCGTGCCCTGTGAGTTCCAGGCCAGCCCTGGTTGAGACCTTGTCTCAGCAAAACAATTACTTGTCAAAGTGGGCAATTATGTAAAAGGTCAAGTTCTTAAGTATTTGCAATTTAAAATACAAATTTGTGGTTTGTTTTTGGTTTTGAGTAAGAGTCTTGCTACGTACCCCAGGCTGGCCCTCAAACTTGCTATGTACCCCAGGATGGCCCTCAAACTTGCTATGTATCCCAGGCTGGCCCTCAAACTTGGCTCTTCCAGTCTCAGCCTCCCCAAGTACTGAGAGTACAGGTATGGGCAGCTAAAACACAGGATTTTGGAGGGGAGCTCTGTGACTCTTTCTTTTTTGTCTTTTTGAGACAGGCTCTCCCTTTAGTCCCAGCTGGCTTTGGAGCTCACTATGTAGACTAGGCTGGCCTTGAACTCACAGAGATCTGCCTGCCTCTGCCTCCTGAGTGCTAGGATTAAAGGCGTGCACCACCACGCCGGGCCTTTCTTTCTTTTTTTTTTTTTTTTGACCCTTTCTTAGTTACTTACCCTCTCTGGGTTCGGTCCCTTAGTTGAGGGCACAGGGATGAGTGGGTTTGAGTGAATTGCTAAGCACATTTTTGAAGTCTAAAGTTCTAGGGCTTGATCTGATTATAGAGCCATTGACGTGAGCCTAGAAAGGGTGGCGACAGTGGCTTTTCTGTTATAGTGGTGTGTCCCCATTGTCCCAGGGCTGCCCCATCATACTCCTAAAATGAACTACTGAACACTGCCTTCTTGTCTTTACTCCCAGCCAGGCTCAGTCTCTTCCAGTCTCTACCCACACAGCTCACCACCCCTGGACTCATTTTAAACAGAGGCCCCTCTGTCTTAGGACATTATTTGTGGCCGTTTGGGGACTTTTAAACTAGCACTATCTAACAGAAATACAAGTCACAAATGTGAATCACTTATGTCATTTTCAGTTTTTTCAGTAGCCATTTTAAAAGAAGTAAAAGGAACAGAAGTTAATTTTTATTTATTTTTTTTGAGACAGGGTCACACTGTGTAGTAGCAGCTGCTCTGGAACTCACTATGTAGAACATGTTGGCCTCTAACTCACAGAGATTCACCTACTTCTGTTTCCTGAGTGCTGGGATTAAAGGCATGTGCCACCACTTATGCCTTGTGCATTCTTTTTTCAGAGCTCATGTCTTCAATCTCACTTGCACACACACACACACACACAGTGACCAAAGAACAATCTTGGGTATTGATGCCCAGGCTCTGGCCACCCCCCCCTTTTTTTTTCAGAGTGTTTTGTCACAGCAATTGAAAACAAACCAGAACAGGAAGCCTCAACATTGAGGGCTACAGACTTCTGTCTTATTATAGCTCCCTTATTTCCCATAGGATTCCTTAAGTTTCATGTTCATTTTCATTCTGTTTTAGAACATTTAAAATTTCTCAATTTCTTTAAAGGATCATTATTCACCATGAGATTGTGTGGTTTTTTTGTGGTGTCTCCTGCTGTTTGTATCTAGCTTTGTTCTGATGATGTCTAATAGAATACCCCCCCCCCCTTTTTGAGACATGGTCTCCTACTGGCCTGGAGCTTGACAGGTAGGTTAGGCTGGCTGGCCCTGAGCCGTGAGCCCCGGGGAGCTGCTTTGCTTCCTCAGTGTTGGGGTTACAACTGTACACCACAGCACCAGACTTTTTTTTTTTAAAGCATGAGTTCCAGGAATCAAACTCAGGTTCTCATGCTTGTAAGGCAAACATTGACTGATGGGGCCATTTCTCCAGCCTTTGGATGTGCTTTGTACATACGACAGATTTCAATTGAGACTGGACACATGGCTAATGTCTACGTCTTCTGCTTTCTTCTTTCACCCCTGTCCTCGCTGTCTGTCTTCCTCTCTGGAGGTCACACAGTGCTGTGCACCTCCTCTGGGTCCTTTTCCTGCTGTGTCAGTTTGGCCAGCATAGCTGAAAGGATTCTTAGGGTGGTGCTGCCTGCTCAGGATATGCCCCCAGCCTCCCCGCCTCCCCGCCTCCCCTTCCTCTTTGGTTCCTCTCTTGTACGTGCTTGTTGAGGCCAAGAATTGTCCTGGACGAAGCTTCAGATTTGTTTCCAGGAGGGTGGGTGACGTTCCCTGGAGTGAGCCAAGGCTCCCGAGGGTGCAGCCTTCTCATGTTTTCCCCGGACTATAAGCTTTCTACACTGACAGAACTAGCATTATTGGCAGCTGAGCCACCGTTTTCTTCTCCTTTTCTGAACTTTCCATGGATTTTCTACTTGTTAAAGGGTAGTTTATTTTGTACTTATTTTAGTTTAATACTTTTTTTTTTGTCTTTTTGAGATAGGGTCTCCCTGTAGCCCCAGCTGACCTGGAATTCACTTTGTAGAGCAGGCTGGCCTTGAACTCACAGAGATCAGCCTGTCTCTGCCTCCCTAATCTGGGATTAAAGGCGTGTGCTACCACGCCTGGCCAGTTTAATACTTTATTAAGTTTCAATTTATGGAACTCAGAACCCTAGTTTTCAAAAATATTTTATATTATTTTTATTTTTTTATGTGTATGAGTTGTATGTAAGTGCACTTGTGTCATGCAATGCCCACAGAAGTCAGAAGAGTGCATCAGATCCCCTGGAACTGGAGTTACAAATGGTTGTTAGTTGCCATATGGCTGTGGGGAGGGAACCAAACCCAGATCCTTTTCAGAGCAGCCAGTGCTCATGACCTTGGAGCTGTCCCTCCATCTTCCTACTATTTTTTTCCATAAAAATTTCTTATTTTTATTTTTTGTGTATGAATATATTGCCTGCATATATGTAAGTGCACCCCTGTCATGCAATGCCCAAGGAGGCCAGAAGAGGGTGTTGTATCCACTGGAACTGGAGTTACATACAGATGGTTGTTAGCCTCCATGTGGGTGTTGGGAATCAAACCTGGGTCTTCTGTAAGAGCAGCCAATGCTCATAGCCTCTGAGCCATCTCTCTAGCCCCCTAGTTCTTTTAAAAAAAGGTTTATTTATTTTACTCTGTGTATGTGTCTGTGCCTGAGTGTACATATATGCATTATGAGCATATGGTACCTTTAGGGGCCAGAAGATGACATTTGGATTCCCTCCAACCATTGTGAGCCACCATGTGGATTCTGGGAATCAAACCGGAGTCTTCTGTAAGAGTATCAAGTACTCCTAACTATTGAGCCATATCTCTAGCCCAGAACCCTAGTTCGTTCTTAAGCTTTTAAATGTACATACATAGCTTGTATCATTAATAAACATCATTTAAAACAAAACAAAACAGGGCTGGAGAGATGGCTCAGTAGTTAAGAGCACCAACTGCTCTTGCAGAGGACCTAGGTTTGATTCCCAGCACCCACATGATGGCTGACAACTGTCCATAACTCCAGTTATAGGGGAATCCAATGCCTTCTTCTGACTCCACGGGCATTGCACAACACAGGTGCACTTACACACATGTAGGCAATATAATTATACACATAAAAATAGTGCACTTAGGGATGGAGAGGTGACTCAGCAGTTAAGAGCACTGACCGCTCTTGCAGAGGGCCTGGGTTCGATTCCCAGCATCTACATGGCGGCTAAGAACCGCCATGTCTTTAAGAGTCTTTAAGCTGGGTGTGGTGGCGCACACCTTTAATCCCAGCACTTGGGAGGCAGAGGCAGGCAGATCTCTGTGAGTTCAAGGCCAGCTTGGTCTACAAAGTAAGTTCCAGGACAGCTGGGGCTGCAGGGAGACCGTCTAAAAAAAAAAAAAAAATAGTGCACTTAAACACATGCAGGAAATACCCTCATACACATGAAAAAATAAAATAAAATAAGATAAAACAAAATAAAATCTAAAACATGGAGATAGTTTAGAAGATAAAGACACTTACTGTCAAGATTGATGGCCTGAGTTCAGTCTCTTTGACCCACATGGTGGAAAGGAGAGAACCAACTCCCCCTAGTTGTCCTCTGTTCTCTACATACCACAGTGTGTGTGTGCACGTGCGCGTGTGGGCGTGCGTGTGTGTGCCACAGCGTATATGCATAACACAGCGTGTGTGCACCCCCTGCCCACAAATAAACAAGTAGATAAATGTAAAAAAAACTTTAACGGGGCTGGAGAGAGGGTCAGCGGTTAAGAGCGCCGACTGCTCTTGCAGAGGATCCGGGTTCAATCCCCAGCACCCACATGGCAGCTAAGAACCATCTTTAAGTCCAGTTCCAGGGGAATCTGACACCCTCTTCTGACCTCTGTGGCATTGCACGACACAGGTGCACCAACTTACATGCAGACAGTACATTCATACACATAAAAATAAATAAAAATTAAAAACCCCCCACAAAACTTTAACAACAACAAAAAAATCCTTCCCCCAATTAAAATGGACAGCTTGGGGCTGGAGAGATGGCTCAGCTGTTAAGAGCACCAGCTGCTCTTACAGAGGACCCAAGTTTGATCCCCAGCACCCACATGGCAGCTGAGAACCATCTTACAACCTCTTCTGAGCTCTGTGGCATTGCATGACACGGGTGCACAAACCTACATGCAGACAGTACATTCATACACATAAAAAAAAATGGACAGCTTAATTGTAGGGCACTTGTCTGGCATCTCTGAGGTCTGGGTTAGATCACAGGCACAAGAAAGTGTGGTGTTTTGGACATTGCTGATGGCCTATAAATAATCCTTAATCCAATTTTTAGATAATTAAATGTCTCAGCTGTTTTATTTCTTTTAGACGACTCCTGTCATCTCTAGCTTTCTCTTCTTTGCAGTGCTAGATTGAACCTAGGGCCTGAGGCATGCTGTCCGTGCTGTACCACTCACCAACATTCTTACCCCTTATGTATTTTTAGCGCAGTTATATATTCAATCTACTTTTTTGTTTAGGTACACATACACAAGAAGCAGGCAAACAAAGGAATACATCCTCAGCAAATGCAAAAGTAAAAAGACTTTATTTGGGGCCTTAGGAATTGCAATTCGTGAGGTACAGGATTCAGCTTGCTCTGAATCCACGTTCTAAAGAAGTCAGGGAATGGAGAAGCAACGAAAGCGTCCTTTGCAGGGATCTTTAAAAAAAAAATTTTTTTTTTTTGGTCTTTTCGAGACAGGGTCTCCCTGTAGCCCCAGCTGTCCTGGAACTTGCTCTGTAGACCAGGCTGGCCTTGAACTCACAAAGCTCTACCTGCCTTTGCCTCCCAAGTGCTAAGATTAAAGGTGTGCACCACCACGCCTGGCTTCTTTTTGTAAATTAAAAAAAATTTATTTTTTATGTGTATGAATGTACTGTCTGCATGTAGGTTGGTGCACCCGTGTTGTGCAATGCCACAGAGGTCAGAAGAGGGCATTGGATTCCCCTGGAACTGGAGTTAAAGACGGTTCTTAGCCACCATGTGGGTGCTGGGAATCGAACCTGGGTCCTCTGCAAGAGCAGTAGGTGCTGTTAACAGTTGATGAAGAACAGGTGCTGGTGATGGACTATGTACTGCATAGAAGACAAGTAAAGAAAGTGTGTACTTAGTAAAAATGACCATAAAAGAAGAGTCTGATAATCTCTTGATACACATCCTTCGTCTCTGAGCTCAATGTAAATCATGTGGCAGTCAAGCGGGAAGGTGACCAGTGTTCACATTCCTGGTAGAAGTTTAAATTGTGCCCATCTCCTGCCTCCTGATGTCCTCACTATGGTGAGAAGCTCTTCCAGTGTTGTTTTCATCAGGGCTGACTCAAATAGTTTCAGCATACTGAAGTAATTCTTTCCTTTTTTTGTTGTTATGTTGGAAATCTAACTTAGGGCCTTGAGCATACTGGGCAAGCACTGTTGACTGAACCACAAGCCCAGCCCCAGAAGTTTAGTAATTATTATTTTCTAAAGATTTATTTATTTATTTATTTATTTATTTATTTATTTATTTATTTTATATATGTATGCCTGAGTTTATGTATGTGCACCATATGTATGTAGGTGTCTAAGGAGGCCAGAAGAGGGTATTAGACCACCTGGAGCTGTAGTTATAGCCATCTAACATGAGTGCTACCCAGGATATTCTCAAATTGCTGGGCTCAAGCTATCCTCCTGCCACTACGCCACCCCCAGTAGGTGGACCTCCAGTAGGTGGGATGATTGGTGTGCTGGATAGCTCTAGTGACACACCTGGGTTGAGGGAGCCTCAATTGGGGAAATGCCTTCATTGGACTGGCTTGTGGCCATGTCTTTTGGGTATTTTCTTGATTGTTGAGTGATGCGAGTGTTTCTACCCTGGGCAGTTTGTTTTGTATTGTAATAAGAAAACAGGCTTTGCCAGGCATTGTGGAGCACACCTTTAATCCCAGCACTTGGGAGGCAGAGGCAGGGAGATCTCTGTGTTCAAGGCCAGCCTTGTCTACATAGTGAGTTCCAGGCCAGCTGGGGCTACAGGGAGACTCTGTCTGAAAAAGACCAAAAAAACCAAACCAAAACAACAACAACAAAAACAACCCAGGCTGAGAAGGGAGCAAGCCAGTAAGCAGCATTCCTCTATGGCCTGTCCTTCAGCTCCTGTCTCCAGGCTCCTGCCCTGAGTTCCTACCTTGGGCTTCCTAAGTGATGAACTATGACTTGGGAGATATAAGCTAAATAAACCTTTTTCTCCCCAAGTTGGTATTGGTCAGAGTGTTTTGTTACAGCAGTTGAAGGCACACTGGAACAACTGGCATGCACTACTATACTTGGCTGTGATGGTCTTTCAAGAAGGGAGTAAATTGGAAGAAAAGACTGCTCAGGCAAACGTGGTTCTAGCTTTCTCCAGACTTTTCTGTCCCTGAAAAGTCTCCCTCCACCATAAGTGTCTCCCTGTGTTGCTGATGCCGTTATATTAATTCTGCTTCTGAACCATGTCCAACACCGATGCTTTCTATTTCAGACCACCCTGGGGCCTCACATTAGCTCCAGGAAGCCTTCCTCACCCTGGAGCTGGAGGTCCAGGAGTCGGGTTCCTGCCTCTCCTCACTTCCAACCTATTTTCCACTACCATGTATACAGCTCAGCCCGTTGACGCTATGCCCTAAGTATACTCCAAGCTTCCCTTGCTGAGGTGGGCTTTGGTTTCAGATCTAGCATTTGGCTGCCTCAAGCACTCAGAACATCCCTGCCAGACAAACTAAAGTCCAAGTAGATGGAAACATTAAGGCTTGTCCTGGAGTCCTTAGTCCTTGGGTCTTTCTTGACTGCATCTTTCCTGTGTTGAGACTCAGAATGATTCCCTCCCCACAATGAGGTATCTTTTGCTATACTGATAAAGTTTCTGTAGAAGAAATGAAAAGATTATTTATTTATTTATTATTATTATTATTTTTTAAAATTTTATTTATTTCTGTATGTGTAGCAATGTGCTGTCTGCATGCAGGTCTGTGCACCTGTGTCGTGCAATGCCGTGGAGGTCAGAAGAGGGTGTCAGATTCCCGTGGAACTGGAGTTCTCCTGGAATTGGAGTTTCAGACGGTTCTTGGCCACCATGTGGGTGCTGGGGATCGAACCAAGAGTGCCGCGTTAGGCCATTTCTCCAGCCCGTGCCCCTGCTGCTTTAAATAGCCTGTCCCCCATGTTCCTGTGAGAAACTGTAATGAAACTCATTAGGTCATCAACAAGCAAGAAAAACCTATAAACATTAAGAAAGGCCTCCTCCAGTCAATGGTGGTTCATTACCAACCTAAAACCAATAGTTTTGAGTTTATAAAAGACCCAAACAGCTAAAAACATAACATTTACTTGTGACACGAATCAGCAGGGTAACATAGAAATACTTCTCAATGGAATTCAGTGAAAATTTTCTGAAGGTAATCTGGGTAAATGTGTCTGAGAACATATTTTTTTAAAATTCTAGGTGGGGCCTTTTGAAATTTCTACATCTACACTGGCATGTCAACTGGAGATGTCATCATGTAGGCCTTGTTTAGGCAGCCATAGTATTGAGATGTCCTGGATGCAACCTCCCTCTCACTTCGAAAAGACACTCTCTAGCAGCAGATGTCTTGGTCCTCTGGCTCTGAACAGTCAGATCTCCCCTGAGCTTTTGTGTAGGATTTGGGTTATAGTTGTATCCATTGGGCTGTTCCTCCACTGTCATTTAATTCTCTGCATTGTGACCAGTTCTGGATCTTTGTGGCAGCCTCTATCTGTTGCAAGATCTTCTTTGATGAGGAGTGAGAGCTATAGGCAACCAATGGCTGCTGAGAGAGGAAGCACCAGTTTCTTCTGAGATAGTATCCAATCCCAAGTGCTCAGCTTTCAACACGTGAAGATATGAGCAGCACTAGATGGACTCAGGTTACATATGTGTAACAATATGTGTAACAAAATAATGAACAAGGAGGACAATTTGAGGCTGAGGGGGAGGGGACACGAAGAGTTGGTTGGAGGGAGAGTGGTAGAAATGATGTAGATATAATACACATGAAATTCTCAAAAAATTAAATTAAGAAAAATTTTTATTAGAGTGGTGGAAAGAGAACCATTCTTTCAGGTATGATATCTATTATAAAGTAATATTCAGTGATGTGATGTGATTTTACTGATAAAGCAAATAGATCTGAAACAAAATAGTCAAAAATCTATCCCAATCTTCTCTCTCTCTCTCTCTCTCTCTCTCTCTCTCTCTCTCTCTGGCCTTTTTGAGACAGGGTTTCTCTTTAGCCCCAGCTATCCTNTTTTGGTCTTTTTGAGACAGGGTCTCCCTGTAGTCCCAGCTGTCCTGGAACTCACTCTGTAGACCAGGCTGGCCTTGAACTCACAAAGATCCGCCTGCCTCTGCCTCCCAAGTGCTAGGATTAAAGGCGTGCACCACCACACCCAGCCTAAGATGGTTCTTAGCCACCATGTGGGTGCTGGGAATTGAACCTGGGTCCTCGTGCAAGAACAGTCAGTGCTCTTAACCACTGAGCCATCTCTCCAGCCCCTCTTCCTTCATTCTTATAAAAAGGGCAGTGTGAACTTCTGAATCATGCTGGACCAGTGAGCCCCACACTTCTGTGGCTTCCCTTCACTCTCTGGTTCTTCACCCCCTGCTACCCATTTTGCCTGTCATTAAATCTATTTGCCTTTTCTCCTATTGAATCTGTGTATTGTCTGTTCATTACATTCGACCTGGAATGGAGGGGGCGGAGGGGAGCTTCCTTCACCACTGCGCTGCCTTCTTGCTGTGGCCCAGTCTCAGCATTCCACATTCCTCGTGAAGGAGACACTCTTATTTCTCCTACTGACGGTGTAAAGTAGTTCTTTCTTAGCTCAGCCTGAGCAACAGTGGAAGGCAGAGCCTGTCCTATCTGTTGGATCTTATTTGCAGTTGTGCTTCCTCCCTGTGGGTGGGGAGTGGTCCTTTGTTGGACAGCCCAGGCCCAGCTGGAGCTAAGCCGGGTAGCTCAGTCCCACATCCAACTCCTAGCAGGTCTTGGAAGTGACCTAGGGGGACAAGCTTCCAGTACTCCCTCCAGGAAACCCTGCAGGGCCCTCCTCACTGGTCTGCCTGTTTGTCTTCCTGTGTCCACTCTGCCCTTGTTCTGTTTTCAGGGACAGGAGCAGGATGTGAATAGAATTATCCAAGCTCTGAACCAGTGCCTTCATGCCCTTCCCCGACAGCAGCTCCGGAGAGTTGGGGGCATTGGAGTGTCGGGACAGATGCATGGCGTCATGTTTTGGAAAGCAGGCCGAGGTATGCTGGCTATGGGAGATACCTCACACTACTGTCACTTAACAACCCAGAGAAGGTCTGAAAAGGGCTCTCTGACTAGGTTCAGTTTGTTCTGCCATGGATGTCGTGTCTTGCTCTTCAGAATGAAATATTACTTGCTGCCACCTGCATTTTGTGTACATTTTGTCTGGGTCAAATGTATAATGAAGTGAATTGTCTACTTGATATTTGTTAACATTATCTGTGAACAGCCAGAGGAAAATGGGAACTTTAACTCCTCTTTGGGATTCGGTGGCGAGGATGTCCCACAGCTTCCCTGTATGGTGTCAGTATTTCAGAATGTCAGTGCTGACACCGCAGGGTTAGCTGTAATTGTATAAGATGCCAAGACACAGGGGAAACTAGATTAAAAATTAATTTTATTTGTTGCTAGTATGTGTGTGTACACACATGTGTGCCATGGCACACCTGGGGAAGTCAGACGACAACTTTCAGAAGATGCTGTTCTACTGTAGGTTCTGGGCCTCATGCTCTGGTGGTCAGACTTGTATAGCAAGCACTGGTTTTGAACTCCTGCTCCTGACTCCTCTACCTCCTAAGAGTTTGGATTATGCTCATGAGCACCCATGCCCAGCTTTTTGTTGTTGTTTTGGGGATTCAACTGAAGGCCTCATATATACGAGGCAAGTACTCTATCACTGAGCTACATACCTTAGCCCTTTTTTTGCTTTCTATTTTGAGACAGCATCTTGATAAGTTGTCCAGGGTGGCCTTGAACTCATTATAGCTGAGGCAGGCTGCAGAGAACTTGCTATCCTCCTGTTTCAACCTCTTAAGTAGCTGGAATTATAAGCCTGTGCCCTCAGGCCTACCTGGGCATAGTTTTTAATCTTTCCATAATTTCTTTTTTTTTTAATTTTATGTATTTATTTTTTTATGTGTTTGAACGTACTGTCTGCATGCAGGTTTGTGCACCTGTGCAATGCCGCGGAGGTCAGAAGAGGGTGTCAGATTCCCCTGGAACTGGAGTTACGGATGGTTCTCAGCCGCCATGTGGGTGCTGGGGATCGAAGCCGGGTCCTCTGCAAGAGCAGTCGGCGCTCTTATCCGCTAGGCCATCTCTCCAGCCCCTCTTCCCATAATTTCAAACTATTATATATATTATCACTTTTATGGTCAAAGCATTATTATTAATATTTTGTAGTTTTGTTATTTGGTGCTGGGGATTGGACCCAGGGCCTTGCGTGTATAAAGGACATGCCTGTAAAAATATTACCTCACTGGTCATCTGCTGAAGGTCTGCTGTTGTGCAGAAGTGGTGACCTGTTCTTTGTTGCCCTCAGAAAGAGACTGAGCCAGGAAAACAACAGTGAGCACTTCAGATGCCAGGCGTGAGCCTAGGGTGCTACCTGCATGACCTCACCCATCTTTCTCAATACTCTTGTGAAGGTGACTGTCACCATTGTGTAGATGAAGAATTGGAGGTTCAGAGAGGTTAGAATAACATGCTCAGGATCAGCAAGTGGAGACTCAAACTTTTGAACTAAGTCTTTAAAGGCCTCCAGGAGGAACAGAGTCATAGGAGGGACAGTGGGTCAGTGAAGGGAGGACTTCCCACAGAGTGTCCATGGAAGGAATGTCTCCTGTAGGAAGTCAGGAGCTCCCTGCTGTGCTAGGCAGTGATTTAGATAATCATAGAAGGGGCTGCAGAGATGGCTCAGCGGTTAAGAGCACTGATTGCTCTTGCAGATGACCCAGGTTTGATTCCTAGCACCCACAAGGCGGCTAAGAACCATCTTTAGTGCCGGGCATGGTGGTGCAGGCCTTTAATCCCAGCACTTGGGAGGCAGATCTCTGTGAGTTCAAGGCCAGCCTCGTTTATAGAGTGAGCTCCAGGGCAGCTGAGACTAAAGGGAGACCCTGTCTCAAAAATACAAAAAAAAAAAAAATCATAGAAAAATGTTCATAGACATAAACTAGGAAGGGTAGTGTTGGGAAGTCATCATTCAGTGTCAGCAACATCAGTGCCGAGAGCTGGTGACTTAGTGTTTCTTCTGAGATGGAGCCTCGCACCAACCAAATAGGATTACAGCCCAAGTGCAGATATTTTAAGCAGAGAATAAAGGGCAGGTTTGGGTTGATGGGTGGTGTAGTTAAGAGGATGGGAGCACCTTTTTCTGTCTGGAGTCAGTGACTTGAGACTGCTGGGCTAAGTGGTGACTTGCCTTGTCTAGTGATTCCTCCTTTGAATTCCATTCCAGACTGGGCCAGGTAACAATAGAACCCTCCCTCCCTCTCTCCCTCTCTCTCTCCCTCTCTCCCTCCCTCTGTCCCTCCCTCTTCATGTCTGCCTGTTGTCAGGCCAGCCTGGACAAGGGAGCTGCTTGGCTCCACACAGCGGCAGGAGCAGGGGGCTGTGGAGAGCCAGAGCTAGCTTCTCCTAGGGAGTCTAGGTTGTAAAAGCTTTTTAAATTCCCCAATTCTTCATTAATGAGAATAAATGGCCTTTTAATACCAAAACCCTTCCCAAAGAGACAGCGGACATCTAATGATTGTGGTCTGGTCACCCGCCTTCCTCGCTGCCTGTCTCCTGAACTGTGTACCAGCCACACAAACCATCAGCCACATCATTGGAAGAACTGCTTAAAATTTCATTGAGCTGGTCTGCTGCCTTGTTGTTTTGCTTTCTGCTTCTGGGAAGGAGAAAGCTAGTGTTTGGTGATGATGATTCCTGCTTTGTGGGGTCCACTGAAACCAGATTCTGGATCGGGTTGTGCTGTTTTTAATGGTGACCACAATTTAGGTCCATTTCAGTACCTAACACATGCCGACCCTGTTTGGGGCCCCAAGAGATACATAGAAATAAATGGCAGAAGGCTGTACCTTCCAGAACACAGCCAACACAGTTAGGCACCTGCAACTCGAGCAGAAAGCTAAGTGCTTCAGTGAGGATGCAGGCGAGGAAGTTGGAGGACTGCGAGTGATTAGCATTTTTTGAAAGGCCTGTGGTTATGCCTGTTTTCAGATTCTATTTTCAGGCTCAATAAAGGCAGGAGAGACATGGGGATCATAAAACAAAGCTAAAAGGTGAGTTGCAGAGTGGATAAAAGCATGTGCCCATGTGGAGCAGATGAAGGGCAGGTGATCAGGACAAAGAGAATAGCTATAGGAATGAAAATACCGATGGGCAAGGGAGAGGTGATGTTCAATGCCTTCAGCAGTTAGGAAAATGCAGATGTCGACAACCATGAGAAATAATTTTCTACCCACTGGGCTGTGAGAAATCAAAAAGTTTGGGAATGTCAAGAGTTCTTAAAAGAGTGGAAAATTGGTGGGCGGTGGTGGTGGTGGTGGTGGTGCACACCTTTAATCCCAGCACTCAGGAGGCAGAGGCAGGTAGATCTCTGTGAGTTCAAGCCCAGCTTGGTCTACATAGCGAGCTCTAGGCCAGCTGGGACTAAAGGGAGACCCTGTCTCAAAAATACAACAACAACAAAATAAAGGAGTGAAAACTGGTTTACTATAAATACTGCAGTGGTATTTAAATAGTATAAATTAGTAGAGCTGTTTTGAAGGACAGCTTGGCAGGTGGCGGCTGTGACTCAGGAAGTCTAGTACTTGGAGCTGGTCCAGGAAAAGTACTTGAATAAGTATACGCACAAGGAGGCATTGACACCACCCTCCACTCCATCTGTGTTTATAGTAGTGAAAAGATGACATTTACCTGTGGGGACTTATTACATAAATGCTGTCAGGCCCATGGTGTGGGATGATATTTAGAAGTCAAAAAGAATAAGGTCTATTCAAGTGCATTGACATATAAAGAACTTAGAGTATGTTGTTGGGCAACAATAAATATAGCACAGTATTATTGTTTAAACACTTAGAGATCCACACCCAAATCAGTGACATAAAATAAAACATACTGTGTGAGTGTAAATACGACACAGCTATCAGCTGGTGCCGGCAGGCTGAGAACATGGGGGATGGATGGCCAAACAGGACCTTTTCTCTGTCTGTAATATTGAAGATTTTATATGGGGAATGTGTTCATTTATTTATGTCACTAAAAACTTCAAAATGAGCTGGGTGTGGTGGCATGCACCTGTAATCCCAGCACTCAGGAGACAGAGACAGGTAGACCTCTGTAAGCTCAAGGCCAGTCTGGTCTACATAGTGAGTCCAGGCCAGTCAGGGCTACAGGGAGACCCTGTCTCAAAAAGACAAAAATAACAACAACAACAAAAACAAAACAAAAAACCCTACCCTTCAAAACTGGAGAGATGGCTTAGCAGTTAAGAGCACTGGCTGTTCTTGCAGAGAACCTGGGTTTGATTCCTAGCACCCACATGGTAGCTAACAACCGTCCATAACTCCAGTTCTGGGGAACCTGACACCCTGACCTCCACGGACATTGCATGATACAGGTGCACTTACATACATGCAGTCAGTCCACTCATAAATTAAAAATAATAGTAAAAAACTTCAAAATACCCAGGGTGGTGGTGCTTGGTGCCTTTAAACCCAGCACTCAGGAGGCAGAGGCAGGTGGATCTCTGAGAGTTCAGGCCAGCCTGGTTTATATCATAGTGAGCTCCAGGCTAGCTGATGCTACAGGGAGATTCTTTCTCAAAAAGACCAAAAAAATCAAACAAAAGAAAACAAAAAAACTTCAAAATATGCCAACTTTTCCTCAAAAGGAAGAAAGGAAGAATGAAAGATAGAAAGAAAAGACGATACCCAGTGGATCAGATTCTGGGGCAGGCTGCCTAGATTTGTGTCCTGATTCTACCACTTACTCTCTGTGTGAAGTTTGGAAAATGTTAAAAGCTTCATTTTCTTATGTGGGGATAATAATCCTGCTTTATAAAGTTATCATGCAGATTAAATGAACTCCTATTTTTGGAATTTAGGTTGTGAGCCTGAGCTTTTAAGGCTAGGCCATCTCTCTAGCCCTGAATTCATATTTTTAATTTTTTTTTTATTAATTTTATTTATTCCTGTATGTGTATGAATGTACTGTCTGCATGCAGGTGTGTGCACCCATGTTGTGCAATGCCGCGGAGGTCAGAAGAGGGTCTCGGATTCCCCTGGAACTGGAGTTCTCCTGGAATTGGAGTTTCAGACGGTTCTCAGCCGCCATGTGGGTGCTGGGGATCGAACCCGGGTCCTCTGTAAGAGCGGTCGGCGTTCTTAACCGCTAGGCCATCTCTCCAGCCCTGAATTCATATTTTTAAAGTGTGTCAAATAATACCTGGTACATGGTAAACATTCTATTTTTGCTTTTTGAAGAAATTTCAATAAAAATATAAAAATGGGGTAAAAAGAGTTCTGGAAGCAGGTAAAGGGACTGAAACAAAGCAATAGAGACACAGTTTTAAGACTGTGTCTCTATTGACTGCTCTTGTAGAGGACTGGGGTTCCATTCCCAGCACCCATATGGCAGCTAAGAACTGTCTTTAAGCCGGGCGTGGTGGTGCACGCCTTTAATCCTAGCACTCGGGAGACAGAGTCAGGCAGATCTCTGTGGGTTCAAGACCAGCCTGGTCTACAGAGTGAGTTCCAGGCCAGCTGGGGCTATAGGGAGACCCTGTCTCAAATAGAGAAATAAATAGATAAATAAAGAAATATTTTTTTAAAAAGAAATGATATCAGGTGCATTAAGGGTGTGTGCTGGATAGCTTTAGTGTCAACTTGACACACCTGGGTTGAGGGAGCCTCAATTGGGGAATTGGCTCCATTGGATTGGCCTATGGCCACATCTGTGGAGTATTGTCTTGATGGTCGAGCGGTGTGGGAGGGCCCAGCCCACAGTGAGTGGTGCCACCCTGGGCAGGTTGTTGTGTACTGTATAAGAAGGCGGGCTGGGCATGAGCCAGGGGAGCAAGCCAGTGAACAGCATTCCTTCATGGCCTGTGCTTCAGCTCCTGCCTCCAGGTTCCTGCCCTGAGTTGCCTTGGGCTCCCTGAGTGAGAACTGTGACCCAGGAGATGTAAGCTGAATAAACCCTTTCCTCCCCAAGTTGGTGTCGGTCATAGTGTTTTGTCACAGCAATGGAAGACAAACTAGAACAGGGTGGTATGGCTGTATGTAGTCTTTTTTTTGTGTGTGTGTGTTTTTGAGACAGGGTCTCCCTTTAAGTCCCAGCTGGCCTGGAGCTCACTCTGTAGACCAGGCTGGCCTTGAACTCACAGAGATCTACCTGCCTCTGCCTCCCGAGTGCTAGGAGGCTGTATGTAGTCTTATTGAGCACTCTATATGTGCTGGTAGTGTTCTGAGTGTTCTATATGTGCTGTTTCATTATTACATACAACTTTACACAGACACCACACAGAACTTTAATAATCTTAACTGTAACTCTTCAACTTGCTATTTGCCTCAGATGAAAGTGTCAGAGGAAAACAGAGTTCAAAGTGCAAAGTGCTTTCTGGCTCTGAATTTCCAAATATAGTTGCCATGGAGATGTTGAACTAGCATGATGCCACCCTTTATTCCCCAGATTGCTTTCAGAGGAATCATAAGGGGAAAAACACGAAGAAAAGGACCTGCCAGGAGGAGATGTGCTGGCTTCTCTGGCCTGCTACCGTCACTGTCCCTACACTAGGGACAGTGCTGTCTTCAATGCAACCAAGGTATTAGAGAAGAGTTGTCCCTATTCAACTCCAGAGTTGATGAATCCAAGGATTCACGTAACATGATTCTTTTTTTTTTTTTTTTTTTTTGTCTTTTTGATGCAGGGTCCCCTTAGCCTGCTGTTTCTAGAAGTCCTATTAAAGACCAGACTGGCCTTGAACTCACAGAGATCCACCTGGTGTCCGCCTGGCTCTGCTCCAGAGTGCTGGGATTAAAGGTGTGTGCCACCATGTCTGGCCCATTGATTCTTTTTTTTTTTTTTTTTCTTTTTATGTGTATGAGTGTACTGTCTGCATGCAGGTCTGTGCACCCCTGTCGTGCAATGCTGCGGAGGTCAGAAGAGGGCAACAGATTCCCCTGGAACTGGAGTTAAAGACAGTTCTCAGCTGCCATGTGGGTGCTGGGGATCGAACCCGGGTCCTCTGCAAGAGCAGTTAGTGCTCTTAACCACTGAGCCATCTCTCCAGCCCCTCGGCCTATTGAGTCTTTAAAAAATTTTTTGAAATTTATTTTATGTGTATGAGTGTTATGCTTGCATGTATGTGAGCATACCTTTTTGTACAATGCCCACAGAGGACAGAAGAGGGTATCAGATCCCCTGAAACTGGAGTTATAGACATTTGATAGCTGTCATGTGGGTGCTGAGATTTGAACCCAGGTTTTGTGGAACCATCTCTCTGGCCCATAACATTATTTTATTTTATTTTATTATTATTATTATTATTATTATTTTTTGGTCTTTTTGAGACAGGGTCTGTCCTGGAACTCGCTATGTAAACCAGGATGGCCTTGAACTCACAGAGATCCTCTTGCCTTTGCCTCCTAAGTGCTGGGACTGAAGGTGTGTGCCACCATGCCCAGCATAACATTGTTTATTCTTGATGGCCAGGTGGGACTGGGACACCTTAGTCTGAGGAGATAATTTGTGGGGTGGGGATGGATTAGCTGTCGATTTACCCGTGGATCCACCCAGGACCTTAGAGCAAGACCTGGCCCAGTGACATTCTCTTGCAGAGTAGCCAGTGTTGGCAGGGGAAAATGAGCTTATGGGTCAGGATAACAGGCACTCAAACAGTACTGTTCCATAAGGAAAATATTTTGCTAGGTTATTTGATTGTATCAGAGCCAGAACTCCTGGAATGGGACACACCAAAAATTGAAAATGAGCTTGATGACAAGCCAGGTAGGGTGTGTATGCCTATAATCCTAACCCTCTGGGGCCTGAGGCAGGAACATGGTATGCTAGAGGCCAGCCTGGGCTACATAGACACAGTAAGTGACCTGCCAGGGGTCACTCAGTCACATTCAGGTCACATTGCCAGAAATGGCTGCACATTGAACTCAGTGGCTGAGAAGGCTCAAGGCTGTGCCTGTACCCACATTTCTCCATTTTGTCATTTCTTTCTTCTAGGCTGTGAATGGATGGATGGAGGGCCTGTCTCTGTGTTTGAGCCCAGAGCTGTGAGCCACCTGTTCACATGGCAGGACGGCCGGTGTAGCAGTGGGTTCCTGGCTTCTCTGCCTCAGCCAGCATCACATCTTAGTGTGGCCACAGGATTTGGCTGTGCAACTATTTTCTGGCTTTTGAAAAATAGGTATGACAATTGTTCTTTGCATCAGCACAGGATTTCCTGGGAGTGAAAGTAGCTAGACTATGTGTCTAGCTGGTTAGTATTTCTCCACTTGCTGGCCTGTGCCTCAGTGAGTGTCACCTTGCCCAAGGTATAAGGCTTGGGTTTGGTCCAGAATGCTTCCATTTGCAGAAGCCTTCCATTAGTTATCTGGTTCTAATCCAGGTGTGTGTATGTGTGTGTGTATATGTGTGTGTAGGGGTTGGAGTGTGCAGGAAAGGAGAGACAAGAGGAAGTGATTTGCCAGGGCGAGTTCACAGTGGGGTCAGGGCTGTAGGGGACAGGGCCATGATCTGCTTTCCTGGGCAAAGTGCTTGTTTCCCCAAGTCCACTCCCCTGTGGCTGACCTGGGATAGTTTTATCTGGAGTGGTTGGGAGGTCTTCTTCCAGGGAGTTAGCTGTTCTCGAGCCACAGTGTGTGGAGCTGTGGCCACGTCCCAGTTGTGTCATGCCTAGGCTTCTTGATCACAGTTAGGCAGCACAAGCTTCCATATTCTCATTAAATCACGCTGAACTGTTTTTGGTGTGATGACCAGCCCAGAGTTCCTGAAGTCCTACGATGCAGCTGGCACCATCCAAGACTATGTGGTTGCCATGCTGTGTGGCTTGCCAAGACCCCTGATGTCTGACCAGAATGCTGCTAGCTGGGGATATTTCAACACCCAGAGCCAAAGCTGGAATTTGGAGATGTGAGTATTGATCCCATGGGGGCTCCGAGTGTCCTGAGGGAGAGCTTCAGTGGGGGCTTTGCCTTCTGTAACTTTTGCTCTTTACTCCATTTTAAAATAAGATGATTAAGAACAGAGGCTGGCCGGGCATGGTGACGCACCCCTTTAATCCTAGCACTTGGGAGGCAGAGGCAGGCGGATCTCTATGAGTTCAAGGCCAGCCTGGTCTACAGAGTGAGTTCCAGGACAGCTGGAGCTACAGGGAGACCCTGTCTCAAAGACAAAAAAAAAAAAAAAAAAAAAAAGAACAGAGCATGGTGGCACATGCCTTTAATCCCTATACTTGGGAGTTAGAGGCAGGCCGATCTTTGTGAGTTTGAGGACAGCCTGGACTACATAGAGAGTTCCAGGGGCCAGCTGGGGCTAAATAGTAAGATCCTGTCTCAAAAAGCAAAATAAAACAAACGAAAAAGATTAAGTGCAGAGGTGGTAGGCTGGAGGGATGTCTTTTAAATTAGTTTTACACAAACATTTGCCTTTGCAGGTACAGAACTCCAGTACCCTGTAAATTCACTTCCTTCAGGGCCTCAGTTTTGAGCTCTGAAACACAGTAAAAAGCATGTGGTAGTTCAGGTAAAGAGCTTTCTGGCATGTTTTATGCAGGTGGCAGCCCTTTATTCACTAACCTTGAGTGATGGATGCATTGGATGTTCAGGAGGCCAAGGGGCCTGACTTTGGTCTGGAATGTGCTCATCAACTCTAACCATACTGGGACGGCATTTGTGTCTCCACTGGGAGCTGTAATGCCCCTGAACTCTGCCTCAATGCTAACTCTTCTTTTTCTTTTCTTTTTTTTTTTTTTTTTAACACACCAACCAACCAACCAACCAACCTCTTTTTATTGTTATCTCTAACTCTTTCTGATAGCTGTTGTTAGACTGGTTGATCCCCACCCCTCCCAAGGGGAATCCCAAGTTTTTGTTAACTATCTACAAAAATCAAACTCACGGCTTAAAAAAAGCCAGAGATGTCTAGTGATGATATCACATTCTTCGTCTGTCCTCCCTATGTGTGAGCTGTAGCCCTTTCCCTTGTTAAGTTTCCTACAACCAACAAAAACCATAAGACCAAGCACCAGCAGAACACTGGTGTCCACTTTTGTTTTGCAGACTGAGAGCGGCCGGCTTTCCTGTCCACCTGCTCCCTGAAATTGCTGAGCCAGGCAGTGTGGTAGGCAGAACTTCCCACTCGTGGTTTGAAATCCCAAAGGAGGCACAGGTGGGCGTAGCCCTGGGTGATTTACAAGCCTCTGTCTATTCCTGCATGGGCAAAAGGACTGATGCAAGTAAGTTTTCTTATATTGGTGCCTCCTTATACTGGTCCCAACTGGTACTAGCTCTGACTGAGGGTCTGAGACCCACACAGTAGTAGCAGGCTTAGAATCCTGGGGAGCTCATTATTCTGTAAAGATGGACATCCTTCATCCCTGCAGGGGAATCTCTGCTCAGAAAGCTGACAGGCCCTTAGAATTCTGTCCCCATCTGGGCCCACCCCTATTGGACCAGGTGAAGGAAAAGGAAGGAAAAGGTGCTCTCTCTCTCTCTCTCTCTCTCTCTCTCTCTCTCTCTCTCTCTCTCTGACTGCTTTTTGTGTCCTCCATGACCAAGAAAATAGAGGATTATCTGGGAGTGTGGCTCAGTGGTAGAGCACTTGCCCAGCATACACAAGGCCCTGGGTTCCATCCTCAACACAGGGGGGAAATGAGATGAGTGGATTAGAGTGGTTGTTATTGTGTGTTTGTCAAGGAAAGTGATGTCAGATCTACTTCTAAGTGCAGAACCCTGTCTGTCATGAAATACTTTCCATTTTGCTTCTTTTCAAGCATTTGCCAAACTTAAGAACATGTTAGTGGGATTGTAAAGTGGAATAGGCTGTTTGGAAAACAGTCCATGGTTTCTCACATGTTAAACGTGGAGTCATCATAGGACCCAGTAATTCTAATCCTAGAAATACAGCAAGAGGACTGGAAGCATACATCCACAGAAGCAATGTTCATAGCAGCACCATCATACTAAGAACACCTGAGTGGAGTGTAAGAGCCGTCTATGCAGTTAAAAAGGAATGTAGTACTGGGACTGGAGAGATGGCCTAGCAGTTAAGAGCGCCGACTGCTCTTGCAGAGGACCTGGGTTCTATCCCCAGCATCCACATGCATTGCACAACACGGGTGCACAAACCTACATGCAGACAGTACATTCATACACATAAAAAATAAATAAAATTTTAAAAAAGACTTAAAACAAGGAATGTAATACTAACGAATACTGCAGCATGATGTGAAAGTGAAAGGCAGCCAGGCACAAAGCCGGATGTCACATGACTCTCTTCATGCACAATATCTAGAATAGGCAAACCTATGGAGACAGAGAGTGATTGGTTGCTAGGGGCTGTGGGGAGTGACAGAAGAAGGGTACACTTTTTTTTTTTCCAGGCATTTTTTTGTTTTTATTTTTATTCTCTGCGTGTGTATTACATGCATTTATGGAAGTACACCAGTGTTGTGCAGTGCCCACAGTGGACAGAAGAGGGTGTCATATCCCCTGGAACTGGAGTTATAAATGATTGTTAGCTGCTGTGTGGATGCTGGTATTCGAACCCAGGTCTTCTACAGGGACAGCCAATGTTTTAAATGTTGAGCCATCTCTTCAGCCTGTACAGTTTATTTTTGAAGTGATGAAAATGTTCTAAAATTAGTTAGTAATGAAGGGTATTCTAAGGATATGGTGGAAAGAAGTTTTTCCCACTATAGGATCATAACACAATCACTTCTGACACTCTTTGCATCAGGTTTCCCCTATATACCAAGCAAACAGTGAATTGGGCAGCGGGAGATACCAGCTGAGCATTCTGCAGTTCAGTTTAACTCTTGACACCTATCTGGGGATGGCCTCAGATCCCACAGGTTGAGAGCTCAGTTCTAGATGCCATTTGTAAGCCTTGGGTTGTTTGACCTGCATTTCTGACCAATTGTCTATAAGATTCCTGCACCCCCTGAATAGATTCACTTACTTTGCCTGTGTGGCTCACAGGATTCAGGGAGATATTACTGGTTTATTATAAAGGATACATAAAGGATATAGATGAAGAGATGGAGGGCAATGTATAGGAGAAAGGACACAAATTTCCATGCTGTCTCCCAGAATCCTCAGTGCATTTTCTGTGGTGTTAAGTATGGAACCCAGGGCTTTACCCATACTAGGCATGTGCTTTACCACTGAGCCACTTTCAGGTTTTTTTTTTTTTGAGAATTAATGTGTAATCTAGTGCTAGTAGATGGGCCAGGGACACCTAGCAAGGCCTGCCTGTTCGGAGTCTTAGCCTTTTTGTTCAGTATTCCTTCTCCACAAAGTGTGGGTCAGGGCTTCAACATGAAATGGAGTCTCATAGTCTACTGTGAGATAGGGTAGGTCAGAGACATAGAGAAGCTTAGAGTCCTTGTGACTCATCTTGTAGAAGAGAAATTCTAGTATCTTTGATCTCAAAAGAGCTATTATTTAAAAAATGAAAAGGCTATTTTCAGCTTTGGACCATAAAAAAACCCAAAAAAACCCAACCAACCAACTGACCAACTAACCAACCAACTAACCAACCAACTAACCAACCAACTAAACAAACAAACAAACAAACGCAGGTAGTGGGCTGGTCCTGGCTACTGGTCTAGGATGGTGTCTGGGCCTGCCTGGCTATGTGGGTTGGCTGGAGTGGTATAGCCACTGTCCCTTGTATCAGCATGCATGTTTCATTTGATGATCCCAGAAGCCTGGTTTGCGAATTCACTTTGGAAGCTCTTCTTGTTTCCAAGGGCAGCAGAAAATCTGTCATCTTACCCATGCTTCTGGGCCATGGCATCTAGGTTCCCCTTCCATCACTGAGAAATGTTATAATTTCAGCTGGGAATGTAGCTCGGTGGTGGAGTTCTTGCCTCACATGCATGCACAAAACCTTAAGTTCCATCCTTAGAACTACCAAAAAAAAAAAAAAAGATAATAATACAAATCTGAGCTAAAAAATTCTGTCTCAGATTATCGTCACTGTGTGTAGTGGTTTACTCTGATTCTATTACCTTTCTTTTTTTGAGATAGGGTCTCATTATGTAGGTATGGAACCCAGGGCTTCACCCATACTAGGCATGTGCCAGTTTCCTCCTGGTGATTTGTGAGGCTTCATGGTTCCCTGTATTCTAGGTGACTGCAGCTTAGGACAATGACTAGAAACTTCCAGATCCTTTCAGGAGTTCAGAGCAGGAGGCTAAAAACAGGACATTGAAATACCTTAGTTACTCTTATTTGTTTGTTTTGAAAAAACAGCTTGTTTTGTAGCCCAGGCTCAAACTTATGATCCTTCTGCCTCAGCCTCCCGAGTGCTAGGTTACAGGCTTACACCACCAAATCTTACCCAAGTATCTCAGTTACCTTTATCTTTATGCCTTGAAGGGAGATGGGATATTATCATGCCTACTGGAGAGTTGAGCAAACCACTGACCCAAAGGAGAGGAGACAGATAAAAATGACGATAGAGAAGTCAGGCTTTTATCTTGCTTTTGGTTACCTTGTGCGCTCAAGTGAGAAATATGGTGCTCTCTCTCCCCATGCGTGTGTGTGTGTGTGCTTTTTTGTTTTTTTTTTGTTTTGATTTTGGGTATTTTTTGTGACAGGGTTTCCCTTTAGTCCTAGCTTGCCTGGAGCTCGCTCTGTAGACCAGGTTAGCTTTGAACTCACAGAGATCTGCCTGCCTCTGCCTGCTGGGATTAAAGGTGCGTGATACCATACCTAGCACTAAAGATGATTCTTAGCCACATGTGGGTGCTGGGAATTGAACCCAGGTCTTCTGCAAGAGCAGTCAGTACTCTTAACTGCTGAGCTATCTCTCTAGCCCTCAAAGGAGTTTCTAAGTAGTAGTTGTACCACAGCAAGCTTCTTTACATTCCCCTGCTCTCCCGGTCTCACTGTGTAGACTAGCGTGATACTGAGCACACTAAGATAGCAAAGCTATAGCTGAATGCCATAGACCAGACAGTTTAGAAAGAAAAAGGTTTGTTTGTCTTGTGGTTCTGGAAGCTTAGAGGTATGCTGTTCAGGGCCCACATCCGATCCTGGGTCTTCTTGCTGGGTCATGGGATGGTGAAGGACATCATATGGGGAGATAGAGCAGGCTAGCCAGGACCAGCTGCCTTTCTTAACAAAGCCACTCCCTCCATAACTCACAAACGAGCTGCCCAGATCTAGTTATCCTGGGATGTTCCTGCTTCCTAACCTTGTAGTGGGACTAAATTCCATCCTGAGGTTGGATGGGGATGGTCAAGCCATCGCAGAGGCCTCTCTTTCCCCAGGTGGTTGAGTCCTCTGGTCCCTTGGGCAGTGCCGCTGGGACTCCTTCCCTGGCCCCCTTCCCCGAGCTGAGCCAGGTTGGAAACATGTGGCTTCTGGCTTATGTCTTTGCTAAGACGTTTGATGTGGCACAAAGTAAAGGTTATTTGTTGCCTTTTGAGGCTCTTTTTGCTCTTGTTGCTTCTGATCCCCTAACAGATGAGAAAACTGGATCTGACCTCGGTTTGGGCCCTAAACCTACTAGTTCCTGAAGTAAAAAGTTATCACTTCTGCCTTATTTTATTTGTGAGATAGATGTGAATGACTGAGTCCAGCCTATACTTGGTAGCATGATGGGAGACAATCATGTTATACCTCTTTTTAAAAAGTTTTTTTTAGGGCTGGAGAGATGGCCTAGCGGTTAAGAGCTCCGACCGCTCTTACAGAGAACCTGGATTCGATCCCCAGCACCCACATGGCGGCCGAGAGCCGTCTGAAACTCCAATTCCAGGAGAACTCCAGTTCCAGGGGAATCCGACACCCTCTTCTGACCTCCGCAGCATTGCATGACAGGGGTGCACAAACTTGCATGCATTCAGTACATTCATACACATACAGAAATAAATAAAAAATTAATTAAAAAAATTTTAAAAAGTTTTTTTTAGTTATTTATTTTATTATTATTGGATTTTGGTCTTGACAGGGTCTCCCTGTAGTCCCAGCTGGCCTGGAACTCTCTATGCAGACCAGATTGACCTTGAACTCACAGAAATCCACCTTCCTCAGCCTCCCAAGTGCTGGGATTGAAGGTGTGTGCCACCACGCCCAGCCATAGTTACTTTAAAAAAATTTATTTATTTATATTTATTTATTTATTTATTTATTTATTTATTTATTTATTTATTTATTTAATGTATATGAGCATATTGCCTGCACATAAGTAGGTGCACCCATGGAAGCAATGCCCATGGAGGTCAGAAGAGGGCATCAGATCTCCTGGAACTGGAGTTACAGACAGTTGTTAGCCACCATATGGGTTCTGGGAACTGAACATAGATCCTCTGTAAGAGCAGCTATGTTCTTAACTGCTGAGCCATCCCTACAGCCCTGAGTTATTTTTGTTTTATGTATATGAGAATTTTGCCTGCATGTGTATAGTACACCATGCGTGTGCAAACACAGAGAGGCCAGAAGATGATGTTGGATCCCCTGGAATTGGAGTTGTATACAGTTGTTTACCACCATGTTGGTGACATGGCAGGTGGATCTCTGTGAGTTCAAGGTCAACTTGGTCCACATAGAGAGTTCCAGGCCAGCTGGGACTACAGGGAGACCCTGTCAAGACCAAAAACCAATAATAATAAAATAAATAACTAAAAAAACCTTAAAAAAATTTTTTTAATTAATTTTTTATTTATTTCTGTATGTGTAGGAATCAAACCTAGGTCCTCTGCAGGAGCTTCAAGTGCTCTTAACCACTGAGTCATCTCTCTAGCCCCAGAGTATACCTCTTAAAAGGAGGTATATCAAATAATTTTTGGACACATTTTAAAAACGATCACACTCTGCCCCTGCTCTGTTATAATGTGTGGTCTGAGTTAGCGCAGCAGGCCTGAGCTCTGTTGTCTTTGCACAGTTCTCAACATCAGCACCTCAATCCAGCTGGCAGCCTCCATGCCCTTGGGATTCCAGCCGGCACAGACCCCAGATCCTGCAGCCCCAGTCGCCTTCTTCCCTTACTTCAACAGGACCTACCTAGCAGTGGCAGCATCACTGAATGGGGGCAATGTGCTGGCCACATTCGTCCACATGCTGGTTCAGTGGATGGCAGATCTAGGTAAGGCGTGGCCCACAGTGGTGTGTTTTGTCTTATTGCTTTGTCACTTAATATGCATTCTCCAGATGCAGTCTTAGACACAGCTGGGTTCCTGTGTATTCTGTCCCTTCCCAGGAGTCTGAGCTTTCAGCTTGGTCTGCTGTCTCTGAAATGTCATTGCATGTGTATTTTTTTGTGGTGGGTCACTGGGTACCTTCCCCTGACCTTGACTGTAGAATGCTACCATGGCTTCTCCAGCTTTCCCTAACCCCACAGTCTTACTTCTGCCAGAAAGCTCAAGTCCCTTGGTTTCTTACACTTAAAGGTTTTTCTTCTGACTACAAATATCTGAAATAGAATGATTGGACATGCAAGAGCAAAAAAGACCCCTGGTGCCTGACAGAATAAACTCCATATAGCACTTCCTCCTGGCTATTAGGTCCTGACAGTGTTATAAACTCCATATAGTACTTCCTCCTGGCTATTAGGTTCTGACAGTGTTATAAACTCCATATAGCACTACCTCCTGGTTATTAGGTCCTGACAGTGTTATAAACTCCATATAGCACTACCTCCTGGTTATTAGGTCCTGACAGTGTTATAAACTCCATATAGCACTTCCTCCTGGTTATTAGGTCCTGACAGTGTTATAAACTCCATATAGCACTTCCTCCTGGTTATTAGGTCCTGACAGTGTTATAAACTCCATATAGTACTTCCTCCTGGTTATTAGCTCCTGACAGTATTATTAACTCCATATAGTACTTCCTCCTGGTTATTAGGTCCTGACAGTGTTATAAACTCCATATAGTACTTCCTCCTGGTTATTAGCTCCTGACAATATTATTAACTCCATACAGTACTTCCTCCTGGTTATTAGGTCCTGTTTCTTTTCTCAGATGGCTCCTTGGGAATTATGAAGCCCTGCTTCCTTTTTATTCCCAGCAGAGAATTTGCCAGGTTTTCCTCTGTGCTATATATACAGTGGCCCATATAACTACCTTCCACCAGGGGTCTGTTGTGTAAGCACTTAATGAAGAAATGACATTTCTGGTTGGCCACCCAGGTTCAGGGAGATTGTAGCCATCAGGTGCAGTGGTCACTTGGAGCAGCTCAAAGTCAGGTAATTTTAGGAACCATAAACAGGAGACCAAGGTGAGGCCCAGGTAGCAGAGAGCGAGAGGGAAGCTCCTCCTGGCTGTGCACAGAAGACGGCAGGCCAGGATGGGCCCTTGTG
The DNA here is from genome assembly GCA_009823505.1 of Rhizomys pruinosus. Taxonomy (NCBI): domain Eukaryota; kingdom Metazoa; phylum Chordata; class Mammalia; order Rodentia; family Spalacidae; genus Rhizomys; species Rhizomys pruinosus. The sequence goes on along the minus strand of VZQC01003749.1, from coordinate 765,357 downwards.
ATGTTGCTTCACTGACTAGCTAAGAGAAGGTTTCAAGCTGTAGAAACAGTCCTCAGAACCTCCAGACAAGCCCTGTATCCAGGAACTGGTGTAACTAGGCTGGACCTACTGACTCAGTAGGGGAAAGAGATAATAATATTTCATTTATTTCTCTGTACGACATGTTCATATTCATGCTTCTTGTTTGATGATGCTGGGAGTGCTTTTAAGATTAGCATTTTTTTTTTTGGGCTGGAGAGATGGCCTAGCAGTTAAGAGCACCGACTGCTCTTGCAGAGGACCCGGGTTTGATCCCTAGCACCCACATGGTGGCTGAGAACCGTCTATAACTCCAATTCCAGGAGAACTCCAGTTCCAGGGGAATCCGAGACCCTCTTCTGACCTCCTCGGCATTGCATGACACGGGTGCACAGAACTGCATGCGGACAGTACACTCATACACATACAAAAATAAAAAAGGTTAAAAAAGATTAGCATTTTTATGCAATTTAACCTTTAATGAAATTTCTACCATTATATTATGTGCACATCTTTTGATTGAGTAATACTTTCAAGGACTCAGTCTTACATATTTATAAGCTTGTGTCCTCCAAGAACATAATTTAAAATTATTTATTTTTATTTTATATGTATGAGTGTTTTGCCTGCATCTAGGTACAGCTGTGCCTGCACTGCCCGTGGAGGCCAGCTCCCCTGGAACTGGAGTGACAGAGGGTTGTTAGCTGCCATGTGGCAGGCAGATCCTCTGCATGGGCAGCTAGTGTTCTTAACCACTGAGCCATGGTTCTAGTCCCAAGAGCATGATTTTTAAAACAATTTTTGTGGACTGAGGATTGAACCCAACACATGCTAGGCAAATGCTCTGTCTCTTATCAAGAACATAATTTGAACAAAGCCCAACAGTACATGAAGCTTTAGAGAGAGAAACAGTCCCACCATGTCTACCCAGTCCTCGTCTTAGTAGGTGGTTGCCTCAAACCCTTAGAGTTTCTCTATGTGTCTTGTAGAAATTCCAGGTTTTTGCCTTTTTTGGGGGGGGTGGGCTTGGGGACTAGGTTCTTGCGAAAATGGGGTGTGGCAGCAAGAGCAAGTTGGTCTCTGATCACTTTTGGGGGAGTTGGCTGATACAGTCCCCAGACATAAAATTGAGGGCTGTGAAGCACTTGGCTCTGTGTCCCCAGAACCATGTGAATAGATGATGTACCGTTTTGGGAAGAGAAGGAAGTGAGGCCAGCAGAGTGTCTGGAGCCAGGGTAGGGGCAGCTTTTGTGTCTTCTGCAGTGTGGCCTGACAGGAGCTTTCTGGAAGGGGGGCCTCCAAACAGGGCCTTCCGGACCTCACTGGCCAGGTGGGCGCACAAGGGTTGGGGGGTTTTGTCTTAGCCCTGGCACGCCTCTGCCTTTCTATGCCTGGACCAGTTCTATCACAGTGTCTGAGAACGGGGCTCACAGTGGTCCCACAGTGCCTTCAGAGCAACCCAGGACATTGCAGTGAGCCACACTTACTAAAAAGCCCTCAGTCTAGGCAACTTTTTTCTTATCAAAGTTTGATTTGCTGTCCTTCAGCTAATGAAAAGTTAGAAGTTATAAGGATTCTTTCTTTTCTTTCTGTGGTACTGGTTGTTGAACCCAGGGCCCTAAACATGCGAGGCACATGTTCTACCACCAAGCCATACTGCAGGCCCCCAAACACTCCTAAGTTAAAAGTGTAGTGAAGCAAAAAGTCTTCCTTATTATTCATATTTTTTATCTGAGGTGGGATTTCACTACATAGTCCGGCTGGCCACTAACTTGTGATCCTTTTGCCTCAGCTCTCTGGGTTAGAATCACACCACCATAGTTTTTTAGAATGCCAAGCTAACGTAGGATGGGGAAGTACAATTTGTCTGGGATTCTGGTTTGAGATCAACCACTGAAGACAGTCAGCACATCACTTCTCCATGGGCCTCATGTATCCTGTTCACGTAATAAGAACGGCCTAGACTGTGGTCATATAACAAGGATGGCCTAGACTGGGATCCACAGATTGCTGTGATACAGCTAATGGCTCAGACTGTGGCTCTGGTGATGCCTTTTAATGAGTGCTTGCATTTGGCCCCATTAGGATCCTGTAGCCGTGCTATGGTTAAGATGCCAAGTCTAGGGTTAGGACTTACAGTATTGATGAGCTATCTTCCTGAGGTCTGACTGTGGCTGCAGGGAGACAAGGCTGGGATCTAGGGCAGAGTCTAGCCAGTCAGACTATGTGAGTGTCTGAGCCCAGAAGCTTCCAGCCATAGTGCAAGGAGAAACAGCAGACAAGCGGTCCTTATTCCCTGGGGATTCTAAACAGTCTCTGCCCACCTACAGGGGCTGCATGATCTCACACAGATGTTCCCTGTTTCTGGCAGGCCTGGAGGTCGAAGAATCCACTGTGTATTCACGGATGATCCAGGCAGCTGCACAGCAGAGAGATACACATCTCACCATCACTCCAACAGTGCTGGGGGAGAGGCACCTGCCAGACCAGCTGGCCTCTGTGACTAGGATCTCCAACTCTGACCTGTCCCTGGGGCATGTGACCCGGGCTCTGTGCAGAGGCATCATTCAAAACCTGCACTCCATGCTTCCTTTCCAGCAGCTCACAGAGTGGGGTGTGGAACGAGTGATGGGGAGTGGGAGTGCACTGTCCAGAAATGAGGTGCTGAAGCAGGAGGTACAGAGGGCATTCCCTTTGCCCGTGTCCTTTGGGCAGGATGTGGATGCAGCCTTTGGGGTGGCTCTGGTCATGCTCCGGAGAGACCTCAGCCAGGAGGCTCCTTAGTCAGCCACCTCTTCGGCTAAAGAAATGCTTGGAATTTTACCTAATTGATATTCCCAGTATGATCTCTGGGTGTTCTTTTTCCTGAACAATTCTGTGGGCAGACTGTGAGTTGGGCTTGATCTTATGGCACCATCTCAATTAACCAAGAGCAGTAATCACGCAGCAAGATCTCAAACCACTGCCTTTGAAAAAGAGGCTCATCTGGGAGCTGATTGCAAATGTAAATGTGGGAGAGAGGGAAGAAGAGGGGGGAGAGAGAGAGAGAGGCAGGGAGAGGGAGGGAGGGAGGGAGAGAGAAAGGGAGGGAGGGAGAGGAGAGAAAGAAGAAGAAAAAGGAGGAGGAAGAGGAAGAAGAGGAAGAAGAGGAGGGAGGAGGGAGAGGCAGGGAGAGGGAGCAAGGATGAACACTGAATAACAGGCTTGTCAGTGATTCATCTGTAGACAGAAAATAAAGATGACTTCAGACATCAAAAAGTATATTGCTATGCCTCCAACTAAGAAAAGAAGACCCTGCTTCATGCCCAGCTTTTGCATTGATTTTAGAGACATGCAGTCCAGCTTTGAGCCAGAAGCACCTTTGGAAAAATCCTTCCTGCCAGATCATAGCGGGCAACTGGAGGCCCTTTCCAGTCTTGTCTCTCAGCTAGCACATGCTCACTGGAGAGACCCAAGCATGCTGAAGCAGGCTGGCGTGGAGGAGGAGGAGAGGCCTGTGCTGCTCTCCTGCATGTGCGCTTGTCTGCAGGAGAGTCTGCTGCGCTGGGACTACACTAAGTCTTCCCAGCACAACAGGCTTGAAGGTACATCCCAGAAAAGGAGAGGCAGGTGAGGTGACCAGCAAAGCCCAGCACAGTTGTGCTAACATCATTCTGGCAGACGGTTTTCAAGCTGTCAACAAGGCACCAGCAGGACCCCTTTCCATGGACTGGAATGACCACATGTTTTCCATGGACTGGAATGACCACATGTTTTCCACGGACTGGAATGACCACATGTTTTCCACGGACTGGAATGACCACATGTTTTCCACGGACTGGTATGACCACATGTTTTCTCCCTCTGCCACAGGTGGTGGCCGGTTTCCTGAGAGAACCTCTTATTCCATGGGCCCACTCTTTATTTCCTTGGGGGACTTACTGGCCTGCAGTGCTCCTAGCTCAGTGCAAACCTCCCGTTCAAGTTGGCATGTGTGTAGAGGTCAGAGCATGGCCAGTTTTCCCACCATTGGAAAGGATGGCCTTACAGTGGCTACCAGGAGATGGTCACCATCATGTGCCTATTCCTAGGCCCCCCAAAGGACCCAAACCTCAGGGGCACCTGGGGCACCTTCGTACGTGTCGTTTTACAAGCTGTGTGATTGTGGGGACCCCTTTGATGAGTTCGCCTCCTGATGTAAGTTGCATTTCAGATACTTAATAAAGCTCATTGTTCCAGAATCTTATTCTTTGTAAAAATTATTTATTTTTATTTTTTATGTGTGAGTGTTATTCCTACACATAAGTAAGTGCACCTGTGTGGTCCAATGCACACAGAGGTTAGAAGAGGGAGTCAGATCCCCTGGAAATGTAGTTATGGATAGTTGTTAGCCATTATATGGGTGCTAGGATTTAAACCCGGGTCTTCTGCAAGAAGAGCCAGTGCTCTTAACCACTGAGCCATCTCTCTAGCCCCCCAGAATTTTGTTCCTTTGATAAGCACACTGTTATCAAAGGAAATTTAGTCTGTTTGGGGAAAATCATATATTGTTGCATAGCTCCAAGGTCCTTCTTAGGTTGTCCTTAGTAAAGGCTCAGCCCAGTGTATACCAAGACAAGCAGGCATATCTTATACAAGTCGATCAGGTTTCTCTCAACTAGGGGAGTTCAGACACAGTCATGTTGCAGCTCTTGAGAGGGGAGGAATGGTAGAGGGACCCCCTCCCTGTAGCCCTCTCTCTCTGAGAAGCAGGGTCCTGGTCCTTAGGGAGGCAGCCACCCTTGCATTTTCAGAGGGTTGGGATAGTGTGTAAAGATTAGGATCTAAGGCTGTCGGATGGCTCAGTGGGTAAAGGGACTTTATGCTGAGCCTGACAACCTGAGTTCAATCCCCAGGATGCACATGGTAGAAGAGGAGAACTGACTTCTGCAAGTTGTCCTCTGACTTTTTTGTGTGCACCATGGCACATCCCACCAGCCCTCCAAATAAGTAAATGTAATAAAAGAGATTAAGATCTAGATGGATGGGTGCCCTTTAGGCTCTGGGACTGGCACAGCACTAGAACTCTCTGTTCCTTTTTCAGGCCACATATCTACTCCACCCCTGAGGGCTGAGCCTTAGAGCCCAGGGTTGTTAACTGGGTGTCCTGCCACTCCTTCCCTGTACCTAGATCTTTAGTGGGGGTGGGGTTGGCAGAGTTGCCAAGGCCTCCTTTCTCTGGCCTGAAATCACGAGCTATGCACTGCTTGGGCCCTTGTCGATGCATGGTGCCAGGGCATGTTGGAGCCCAGTTTATTCCTCAAATGATGAATTAGGCTGCTGGTAGGATGAGGTTTGATGCCAATGTCCTCGTTTTAGGAGCACCTGGCAGCATTGCACTTTCTCATCTGATTTTGCTTTGGTTGGGGAAATGTGACTAGAAGTGTGTCCATTCTGAGTAGAGGTCTTTGCCACACCCCCTTCCCTTTGCCTATGTGACTGGAGTTGTTCCAGAGAGTGCAGACTTTATCTTCCTGGGTTCCTGAGTGGAACAAAGTGGTGTTGAGGCTTTACCAACCAGCATGGAACACAAGTATAAGTGAGAAAGAAACCTGTAATATCTGAAGCCATTGAGCTTTGGGGGATGTTTGTTACCACAGCAGACCTTAGTTCAGCCTGACCATTTAGCCACAATAGCAATGGTATCTAAGAAGGCATTACTCTGGGCACAGACCAGACCAATCTCCCTTATGGTGTACCAGTGGGAGCTGGGAATCCTGCCAGGTACTGCCAAATGTTGAATTTCTGTCACTAATGGATGAAATGAGCATGGTGATAGTTATCTTCATTTCTAGAAGAGGGAGGAATTCATTCTCTATATAGGTGACAGCCAACCAAATTTTTTTTTAATTTTCATTTTTTATTGATGCTTTGTGTATTTCATACATCATTTTCCAATTCAGTTCAGGCATATTTCCCTTTCCCTTCCCCCCACCCCACCCACCCCATCCCAGATCATGCATTCTGCCATAACTGTCCTGCATCTTTCTCTCAGTTTTTTTTTTCATTTTTTAACAATAAGTGATAATTTATGAGTACAAGCATCCTTCATGTAAAAACAATTTGCAAGCAGTTGTGCCCCAAACCCACACAGCCCATGGGTCCCACCATCCAGCAGGGGGGGCTTGTATGTTCAATCAAGTTGATCAAATGCGTGTCCAGACTATATTGCTGTAGTTTCACCATTCACCCCAATCGCAGCCCTTACATTCTACCACGTCCCCTCTTCTGCAGATTGTTCCCTAGGCTTAGAAAAGGGGCACAGGTGGATGAAAAGTGTTCTAGTTTGTCTTCCATTGCTGTGACAAAACACTCTGACCGACACCAACTAGGGGAGGAAAGGGTTTATTCAGCTTACATCTCCTGGGTCACAGTTCATCACTTAGGGAGCCCAAGGCAGGAACTCAGGGCAGGAACCTGGAGGCAGGAGCTGAAGCACAGGCTATGGAGGAATGCTGTTTACTGGCTTGCTCCCCTGGCCCATGCCCAGCCTGCCCTCTTTTTTTAAATTTTATTTATTTCTGTATGTGTATCAATGTACTGTCTACATGCAGGTCTGTGCACCCGTGTCATGCAATGCCGCGGAGGTCAGAAGAGGGTCTCGGATTCCCCTGGAGCTGGAGTTCTCCTGGAATTGGAGTTTCAGACAGCTCTCGGCTGCCATGTGGGTGCTGGGGATCAAACCCGGGTCCTCTGTAAGAGTGGTCGGCGCTCTTAACCGCTAGGCCATCTCTCCAGCCCCTGCCCTCTTATACAATACACAACAACCTGCCCAGGGTGGCACCACCCATAGTGGGCTGGGCCCTCCCACATTGCCCAACAATCAAGACAATACTCCACAGATGTGGCCACAGGCCAGTCCAATGGAGCCAATTCCCCAATTGAGGCTCCCTCATCCCAGGTGTGTCAAGTTGACACTAAAGCTATCCAGCACAAGAAGCAAAACAGTCTACTTTCTCTGGAGCTGTTGTCTTGGACTCTGGTCAATTCTGGCTGTTTCCTTTCATGGGCTGACAGTTTGTCCAGGAATAACCTTTCGATCCTACTAATGAAGCACAAGCAATTAGATATATAGGTATTTAAATAGTACTAATTGTTATGGTAGGTTACTTTGGTATAGACACAGATGTTTGGATGGTATGTTAATCCATGAATTACATTTTTTTCTGTTAAATATGACAGGGTCTTACTGTCAGCCAACCAAATTTTAAGAGTTTTAACAGTTAACATTTTTTGAGTACCTATTATGTACTGACAACAGATCTAAATTCTGCTTATCTGATCTCATTTAATTTGTACAAGAGTTCTAGAAGGTGGGTATTGTTATCCTCATTTCACAGATGGAGAAACTGACACAAGTAACTTACCTGAGAGCATAAAGCTAGGAGTCTAACCCCAGAGAGCCTGTTCTCTTTAGAGTTCTAGGGAGAGGGGTCAGGGTGGGTGAGTGTGCTCATATTAAAGTGTTGACATGGCCAGGGTGTGGCACTTGATCTAGAGTAACTTGGCTAGAGTGCAAATGAAAAGATGCCACAGGAGTCGTGGGAAGTATTGGCCAAGCCTGTTGGATACAAAGGCAGTGGCTGGCAGTGGTCCTGAGGCCAGGGAAGTCGAGAGGGCAGCAGCTTTCTGGGCTGGAGTATAGCTGACCGTGTGGATTATTACTATCATTTTCTTTGTGTGTGTGTGTGTGTGTGTGTGTATGTGTGTGTGTGTGTGTGTGTACGTGAGTAATGTCTGTACATAGGTAGGTGCACCCATGCCGTGCAATGCTGTAGAGGTTAGACAGGGCATCAGATCCCCTGGAACTGGAGTTACGGATGGTTCTTAGCTGCCAGGTGGGTTCTGGGAATCCAATCTGGGTCCTCCGCAACAGCAGTCAGTGCTCTTAACCGCTAAGCCATCTCTCCAGCCCAATGGATTATTTTATAGTCATTATGCATCAGGTTTCTCTATTTGTTGACACAAGAAGATGCTTTAATAGGTACCCTTTAAAAACTTAATTTACCAGCCAGGTGTGGTGGAGCTAAACATGCTGTAAAAATCAAGAAGGCGTTGCCAGTCGTGGTGGCGCATACCTTTAATCCTAGCACTCAGGAGGCAGAGGCAGGCAGATCTTTGTGAGTTCAAGGTCAGCCTGGTCTACAGAGTGAGTTCCAAGACCCTGTCTCGAAAATACAAAATAAACCCCCAAACCCCCCAACCCCCCAAAAAAAACCAAAACCAAACTTACCACACTTCTTCATTTCCAAGATACAAACAATTAAAAGAGGCACTAGAGAGGCTCAACAACAAAAAAATTGTTTTTAGGAAGAAATAATATCTTTTTAAAATTTATTTATTGATATTTTGTGTATTTCATACATCATTTTTCATTTCTATTTAAGGAAGAAATAATTTCTAGCTCATTAAGCCTACATCAAAATGTAAAATCCACCCCAATTTAAGAAAATTTAGAAGGTAAGATATATATCAGGCTGAGTCTTGGACATCAAGATAGTCTTATTAGAGAGACACTTGCTGGCCTGACTCATGAAACATTAAGCAAATCTTTTTTTTTTTTCATTAAAAAACAATTAGTCACAACCTCAGGCTAATGGCCGGATGCAGCTCAGCAGTCAGCAGCTGCGCTTCAGAGAATGTGAAGTCTTCCAGCATGCCTGGGGCTAGTCACTGGCAGCCAGCATCCTATTAGTCCCCAGAACTGGTCCCCAGCAAGCAGGGCAGGTGCGCTGCCTGTTTTGAGGGTGAAGTAGCCACACAGGTACTGTTACCAGCCCAAGTCCATGCAGCTGGCATTGGGCGCAGCCAGGCCTCTTCAGTGGCATGCCCACACCCACCCTCCAGCTGTCCTCCTTCTCTGGTACCCAGTGGCTGCTCTGGAACTGCTCTGTAGTGCTGGGTGGGCGCTTCATTCCTCCAGCTCAGATAGTCAGTTCCCTCTGTTTCTGGGGGACACTGACTCATGGACCCCTTGCCCTTCACTGGACTTGGTCTTTTAGACTCATGTGGGCACCCAGTTGCAGCACACAGAACGCATGAAGGAAAGCAGTTTTCCTCCAGGTTTGCTGTTTGCCACCTGGCTCTGGGACCTCTGAAACTATTTAAAGTCTGGGAAGATAAACAGAAAAGTCAGGAAGTTTAGTCCCAACATGGGATTTAATGAGACATGTAGAATTGTCCCGTGCTTGGCAGGTTACAGCACCTGTCCCACCCCTTTAACTGCTCCCTGGGGCTGGGACTGGCATCACTCACTTCTACCTGGCTCTTCTGGAGACGATAGGTAGATGGCTCTTGATTTTGGTGATCAGTCCTTTAAAGCTGTTGGAGTTTACTAATCATCTGAATCTTCCTTTAGTCATGTGTGGCCACAATCCACATGCTATTCTTCCTTCTAGAACCAGGCTGGGCAGTTCTACAGGACTGCAAGCTTCAAGGCTGTCTCCTGCCTGCAGGCAGACAGTCTCTAGGCTTAGCTCTGGCAAGGAAGAGGGAGGGGACCACAAGAAAGTTACCCGACAGAATAGAAAGACAAAGGCAGACATGGACTCAGAGAAAGTCTGGGGGATAACACTCTCTCTTTTATTCATGCCAGCAGTGTGTTTATATACCAAAGGTTACTGTGCTCTGGGCAAGGAAGTGGGGGGCAGGTGGAAGGGAGGGGCAAGCTGCCTTGACTCCTGGCGGGGGCTGCAGAGCTCCTGTTTGTGCAACTGGTAAACTAGAGGTGCCACATTCTGCTCAATACCTCAAGAGAAGGGGCCATCCGGTTCTGGAACTTTGTAGAGATAGGCTAGGAAAGAAAGAAACTGCAATGTCCCGGACCTTCTGGAGCTATAGATAACTCACAGAGACAACTGAATGCCCACAGAGATATCAGATAACTCTCAGAGGTTTTGCAGGACAAGTCTTACAGGTCCTGCCTTGAGCCAGGCAAAGTTTACAGGCTACTGTAACTACCTGTGACTCCTTTTCAGCTGAGAAATTTTTTTCCCTGTCTTTTTGAGATAGGGTCTCCCATGTAGTCCCAGCTGCCTGGAACTCATTATGTAGACCAGGCTGGCCTTGAACTCACAGACCTGCCTCTGCCTCCCAAGTGCTAGGATTAAAGGCATGTGCCACCATGCCTGGCTTTTTTTTGGGGGGGGGGCAAGTGTTTTTAACCACTGAGCCATCTTTCTAGCTCTGAACTATTATGTTTTTATAAGGGCAGAAAACTTAGTATGCACAGTACAAACACTGTAGTTAGAAACATGAATCAGAGCTAAGGTATCTCAGGCCATGTTCACTGGTACCATGTGGCATGACAATGTGCACAGTGGAAGTATGGCTGTCATGTCTTCAGAGCCAAGGCTGCAGTGAAGGTGGACAATGTCACCTTTGCTGGCAAACATCATCAGAAATAGCTCAGATTTATTATATGTTTAATTTTAATTAACTTCTGGTCATTGAACATTTAAAAGCATTTTACTGTTGCCAATTTTTTTTTTGCTACCCCCACATCTACTTATGTGACCCACACATGGAGTTACAACCCAACAGTTTAAGAAGCTTTGCTTTGGTGCTGGAGAGATGGCTCAGTGGTTAAGAACACTGGCTGGTCTTTCGGGGGCCCAAACTACATGGTTTCCGGCACCATGTAGTGGCTAACAGCTATCCCTAACTCTTGTTCCAGAGGACTATCTTCTGTCCTACAGGGATATTGTGTGCACAGGTGTACTTACATACATGCAGGCAAAGCACTCATAAAATAAAAAAAATAGATGAAGCTTGAAGCTTTGCTTTAGAGCACAGGAGAATTTTCTAGTTTCTAGCTATACCAGTGTAACCTCAAATTGGAGAGAAAGAGCCAGGAGTGGTGGCTTATGCTGTATGCAGTCCCAGCCCTCGGGAGGCAGAAGCAGGTACATCCATTTAAGTTCCAGACTAGTTAGGGTTACATATCTAGAGCCTACTCAAACAAACAAATATATAAAAAAACAAAAACAAAAACAGAAAACAACAATCCCAAATTTGAGAGGAACTAGTAGACTAAATGAAAGAAGCAATTTGTTTCCTATGGCCAGGGTCGAGCTCAGCTTAAGTCAATGTGCCCCCTGGTGGAGCACACTGTGGCCTTTGGTGACCACAGCAGCTTTTAGCATCTCATGTCTGCTTCTGCCCAGCCACTTTTTAGCTCTTGTTAGCTGCTTGTTTGGCATCTAGCTGCTCTTTAGTGATGCTTAATTTCCCCATCTTACAGAAGCACCTGTCTCCAGAAGTCATCATGCTTGACTTCCAGGAAACTTAATGGGTACATCCCATAGACCAGCTCTAAGAACACTGTGTTACAACTTATGACTCAGAAAACCTCACTGCAGTGATGCCCCAGCATATAACTTGTCCCTGCTACCTGTGCTCAGCAGCCACCCAGATAGTCATGCCATTCCATAGTTCATGCCTGCTGCTTTGGGGCAAGACATGGTGCAGGTTCACTGAGGGACACTGAGCACAAGAGCTTCTCTTGCCCTGGGCCCTTTAAGATCGGAGAAGCGAGTGACAAAAACCAGAGAAGTGCAGTCTCAACCCCAGTATTAGGAAGCTCCTGAGGAGACTGTCCAGTTGTCTGTCCTTCAGCAGGTCGCATAGCCTGTCTCAACTTCATTCTGTGTCTATAAAATGGGAACAAAATCATACTGAGTGATGGCATGGGGCTAACGGCACTTGCTCTGAAAGCATGAGGACTTGAATTGAAATTCTCAGCATCTCGGGCTGGAGACATGGCTCAGCGGTTAAGAGTGCTGACTGATCTTGCAGAGGACCAGGGTTCAATTCCCAGCACCCACATGGCAGCTAAGAACTGTCTTTAAGCCGAGTGCAGTGCCTTTAATCCTAGCACTCCAGAGGCAGAGGCAGGCAGATCTCTGTGAGCTCAAGGCCAGCCTGGTCTATAGAGTGAGTTCCAGGCCAGCATCCACATAAAAAGCTACACATGGTTGCATTGCCTGTAATCCCAGCATTGGAGGAGTGGGGCGATAGGGGGTTGAGAAGCCAGCAGATCTTGGGAGCTCACTGGTCAGCCAGGCTATCAGAAACAGCGAGCTTTTGGTCCAGCATGAGACTGTCTCAAGGCAATAAGATGGAGGGCAATGGATGTCCCGCTCTGGCCTCTGCAAACACAGGCACACATATCTGCACATTCATAGGTACATACACACGCACACACACACACACACACACACACATGCACACACACACACAGGGAAATCATACTTAGCTCATGAAATGCTTGTGAGAGTCCAATGAGATGGTATGTGTGACACATTCTAGGTCTTCAGTACGTTTCCCTGACTTACTGCTGGTGTTACTATTGTGACCATAGCGCCACTTGCATTAGGAAGTGTTTGGGCCAAACTTTCCCTAGGAGTTTGGAAGTGAGCGCTGGGCCTTTGACAGGAGGACCTGGAGAGGCAAAGTTTGAATGGCGGAATCTTGATATTTACAGGCTTCACCTGACACCTGAGGATGGGCTAAGTGGATGGACGAGATGGATGGCACAAGCAGCCTGAGCAGAATGAGGGCAGAATGAGGAAGAGTGTGGAGGCAGACAGGATGAGTATGGCTGAAAAGGGGGGACCCCAGGATGATAGAAGATGGGCCCCAGTGTGAGAGGAGATGGGCTATGGGTTCGAGGTACAAAGCTGAGAGGCTGGGGGAAATGATCAAGCTGGCTGGTGATCAGAACGTGGGGGTGGGGAGGCGCATCTGGCCCTTTAGGTGAGAAGAAGGGGTGCCAGGTGGCAGGAGGGAGGCCTAAAACACAGCCCTTCTCCTCTCCCTCTTCCTCCTCTCCCTCCTCTTCCTCCTCCCCTTCCTCTTCCTCCTCTCCTTCCTCCTCCTCTTCCTCCTCCCCCTCTTCTTCCTCCTCCTCTTCCTCTTCTCCTTCCTCTTCCTCCTCCCCTCCTCTTCCTCCTCCTCCTGTTCCTCCTTCCCCTCCTCTTCCTTTTCCTCCCCCTCCTCTCCCTCCTCCTCCTCCTCCTCCCCCTCATCCTTCTTCTCCCCTCTCCTCCTCATCCTGTTCCTCCTCCTCCTCCTTCCTCTTATTTTTGTTTTTCGGAGACAGGGTTTTGCATAGCTCCTGCTGGCCTTATTGTTTCCATGTAGTGGAGGATGACCTTGAAATTCTGATCCTACTGCCGTCATCTCCCAGTTCTGTGATTGTGAGTGTGTGTGTTACCATTCCAAATAGAAGTTTCTTTTGTGAGGTAGTGAAATGTTTAAAAATTAATTTTGGTAATGGTTGTATAAACTCATGGCTATATACAAATCACTGAGTTGTATAAAAAAGAGTACAAAGTACATGTCCCTAGCTAGGGACCACAAGGAAAGAGTTTCACACGTGGTTAGGAACTTGTTCATATGAACTCACATGCACAAGACCCATGCAGACTCAACCAGACAAAACCCAGCAAAAGTGAGGAAATGGGTGAGAAGCTCCAATTGTGCTGAGGCCCATTGGCAGCTGGTCACTGCTGGATGAGGAAGAGTTGGTATTCTTTTTTTTTTTTTTTCACTTCTTATGAGTGTACTGCTTGCATGTAGGTAGGTGTAGGTGCACCCATGTCATGCAATGCTGTGGAGGTCAGAAGAGGGCATCAGATTCCCCTGGAACTGGAGTTAAAGATGGCTCTAAGCTGCCATGTGGGTGCTGGGAATTGAACCCTGGTCCTCTGTAAGAGCAATCAGTGCTCTTAACTGCTGAGCCATCTCTCCAGCCCTGGAACAATTTCTTGAGCCTGGCTATCATGCCCCGACCAGCCGAGTGACCTGAGTAGCTGTCTAATTGTTGATGCAACAGATTTTTCACCTCTAACCTGGTATGACCATCTCTGCTAACTTCCCGGGCTGCTGCAGGGCCTGGGAGATGGGGTCTGGGAAAGGGTTGATGGGAATTCCCATGCTCTGATCCTCCCCACCAGTTCTTGTGCCATTCCAGGCAGGGCTGTAGCCGCGTTCTGGGATGTGGCTGCTCCCTTCGGGCTGTCTGACCCATAGCTTATTCAAGTCCCCTCTGATGACTTCTGCAGGGCACTGTGGGTTGCAGCCTGTGTGTACACCCAGAAAGCTCGTGGCTTTTCTTCGGCAGGCTCTGGGAAGGAGTTAACTTGTTCTAATCACTCACTATCTGTGATGGATGAACTCGGTCTCCTGGAAGTTAGGATGGCATTCGAGGAAGTGAGAGACTGGCACTCATAATCTTCTGTGTTCTGTTGTAGCTTGAGGAACCCCAGATGAGAAACGCTGGGTCCTGGCAGACCTCAAAGTCCCCAACCCCAGTCTCCACTCCAGGGCTGAATACACAAGAAAGCAGAGGCCCAAAGGAGGCAGGCCTCCAGGAAGGTGGGGGACCTCCAATGTCCGGCGGGGACTGTGTGACCAGACCCCTTCTTCACTTTGGGAACAGGGTAGCTCTAGTTGTGTCTCTGGCTGTGACAGTCACTTGGGGAGCTGCTCCCAGGCCAGGGGAGATGACTGGGAAGCCAAGGCCCTCCTGCCTATGGCTCAGGCTGGCCCGGGGCGCAGGCGGCTAAGTGCACCTCAGGCCTGGCCTGGCTGGAGGCGGAGCAGCAGCTAAGTGCTTTCTGAAAAAGGGCAAAAACGATGGGAAAAGCTTAGGGATCCTCTGGGAATCAGAGCCGTGGCAACAGCAGCTGCGGTCGCGGCTGGAAGCGATCCTCGTGCGCTGGAGTGTGCCCACAGCCCACCCCTGCAGTGCACCCGGGAGGGGCGCGGACCCTCACAGAGGCAGAAGTCCACTCTAACCCCGCACCAGCCTTGGCTCTGCCAGGAAGAGAAACTGCTCCCTGCGCCCAGCGCCCGGGCCTGCTGGGTCTGGGGTGTGCCTGCACCTAACTGGTGAGTCCCCCTCTTCCTCTGATCCCCAGTGCAGATGCTGGCTTTTAGAATGGCATTGTAAATACTCCCAAGCTGGACTGCACCTGCCGTTGTCCATCAGTGGTGGTTCTTCTGGACGCTGAGAGCCTCAGTTACCCCATCTGAAAAGTGGGATAGTAACCGCTTCAGCGGTTGCTGGGGGTGCTGGAGCAATGGAGCCTCAGACTGGAGAATGGCTGATCTCAAGCACGGGGTCAGCACTTGTTACACTGGCTCTGCAGCAGGGCTGAGGAGGCCGCAGGTGCTGTAGAGGCCAGAGGGTCAGGCTGGAGGTTTTCAGCATGATGGTGTCTCTGGGCAGAGGAGGGGTGCAGGGCTGGGTGGCAGAAGCCTGGGCTCTTATCCTGTTTGGGAAGAGCCACTTTGTCGTTCATTCCTGGCTTAGGAAGCCCCAGATTCTGGTCTTTCCTGAGTCCATGGCTGGGCTGGGTGAGGGGATGGAAGTCATGGGGCTGACTGCGAGGTTCCAGCTTCTCATCATCATGGGCAGCCAGGGGGAGATGCTGGTAGCATCCAGCCAGGATGGAGGCTTTGGGCAGAGAGGCGACAGGGAGAAGGGCCCTCAGGATATCCCCATGGTCTGAGCAGTGGATAGTAGCCAGTTTGGCTCTGCAGGGAGACCCACCCAGAGGTCAAACTAGGTCTTGGTAGTCAGTGTTTCATGACAGTCCTTTAGTACATCTTTAGTTTGTGGTCCTGGGGAAATTCAGAACCCCTACCTCCATCAGACAACCAACAGGTGTCTGTCTAAAATATGGCTGCAATTTTGGCGGGGCATGGTGGTGCACGCCTTTAATCCTAGCACTCCGGAGGCAGAGGCAGGTGGATCTTTGTGAGTTCAAGTTCAGCCTGGTTTACAGAGCAAATTCCAGGACAGCTGGGGCTACAGGGAGACCCTGTCTCAAAAAGACAATATATATATATTATATGTAATATATATGTTCTATATGGCTGCAATTTCCCTGCATGACTTCAAGCTCATGTTTACTGCCTGCCTACCACAGATTATCCTGCTCTGTTCCCTTCCATTGTAAATGCCCCCTTTTCTCCCCACCAACCCCCATAACTGTTCTACCCTTAAACTAGGAGAAGCTAGTTTGGTTTCCAGTAGGGAATTAGATGTATAGTGTGCAGTGCTGATTCAGAGTTTGTTGACTGACTCAATGGTGTGAACTTGTGGGCTGCTTCCTGTTTTCTGGTTTGGTTAGATTGGGACCAGGCTGAGGAAGAGGCAAAGACCCTAACCAATAGCAGTGCCGCGTAGTTCACAGAGTCTCCTGCTAGTAGGTTGTTTCTGGTTGGGTTGTTAGGAACTTCTTTCTAGTCAGGGTTCCTTTATTCTTGGTTTTGCAGCCTGCCTTATCCATGGGGAGATGACAGGCATTCTGGGGAGAGTGTGGCATGGGACGTGGCTTGGGTCTTATTTTACTTTTTAAAAAATTTTTAAAAATTTATTATTTTTTATGTGTATGAGTGTACTGTCTGCAGGCAGGTTGGTGTACCTGTGTCACGCAATGCCACGGAGGTCAGAAGAGGGCGTCAGATTCTCCTGGAATATGGGTGCTGGGAATCAAACCCTGGTCCTCTGCAAGAGCAGTCAGCACTCTTAACCATCTCTTCAGCCCTGGGTCTTGTTTTACTTTTGTTTGGGGTGTTGGGCTTCCTAGGATTCTCGTTTGATCTGGAGGGTGCTTTAGGTTGGGGCTTATACCTGGCCTGAGGGGTAGGGGTGCCTGATCTAGTCAGCCCCCAGGCCTCAAGGCCATGTTTAACATGTGAACAAGAGCCCAGCTAGGGATGCTGTGCACTGAATTCAGGATTATCTTCCTCCTCCTCCTCTTCCTCCTCCTCCTCCTCCTCCTCCTCCTCTTCCTCCTCCTCTTTCTTTTCTTCTCCTTCTCCTCCTCCTCTTCTTCCTCCTCACTGTGTGACCTCAAGGAAGTGATGTAACTTCTGGGCTTCAGCATCCACATCTTTGAACTATTTACCTCTTAGGGATGTTGTGAGAATTGAGTGACTGCAGGTGAGGGGCTCAGGGCAGTGTTTGCCTTGTGTACAGTGCACGCTCAGTCAAGCTGGTATTCTTATTTCCACTTGCCTGCTGTATTTATTTATTTATTTATTTATTTATTTATTTATTTATTTATTTATTTTGTGTATGTGTGCTGGGAGTGGAACCCAGGGCCTCACGCATGCTAAGTGCATATTCTCACACCGAGCCCCGCCCCTAGCCCTGCTGTGTCTTTAAGTCACTCCAGTCTCCCTCCCCATGCTATGAACAGTCGATGGTATATCTTTTGAAAGGAAGACGAGCACCCAGTCTCCATGCTTCTGGTGTTCCTTGTTGCTACTCGCTGTCCATCCAGTTATGTCCACATTCTGTTTCTTGGCCTTCAAGGCCTTCACCCATCTGGCGCTACTGTCCCACTGTCCCTGTGACCTGGTTCCATGGTCTTCCCAGCCTTGGCCATGTTTGCTTCCCTTCCAAGCTCAGCCCTTATGCCACCTCCATGAAGCCTCTGCCAGTGTCCTCTTACCCTTTGTCCCAGCTAAAACCCGGATTCTGTCTCCTACGGGTCTGATTCCTGTCTGAGTTGCAGCCCAGTGCAGACAGCTGCTGCATGCTGAGCTGAGCCGATGTACAGGAGGGGCTGTCTCCACTGGCAGTGCCGCAAGATGCAGTGGCCTCCTGATGGACAAACAGAGAGTCTCAGGGGCTGAGCAGGCTGCTGGGGAAGGGGCTAATGCTCAGTTGCCTGCCAGTCCCAGGCAGTACACTGGTGAGGGCTCCTCATTTTGTCTTTCCCAGCTGTGGACATCAGACCACAGCTGATTCATGGGCTGGAGCTGGCTACACAGCTGTGCTCAGGGTTTGTACTGCCTGAACTTTCCCTTGAAAATGCAGGACTCAAGAGGCCTCCTGCCCCTCCTTCACTGGCTGCTTTCCAGAACTCGGAGGCAGCCGGAACATTCGTTTCCCCCAGCTAATTACAGAAATGAGAAGGAGGAGGTCCTGTGTCTGATTGCTCTTTTATTTCTTCCATGGAAACTGGCACAGCCTTCTCTTTAAAGAATTTTAAAAAATGGGCTGGAGAGATGGCCTAGTGGTTAAGAGCGCTGAGTGCTCTTACAGAGGACCTGGGTTTGATCCCCAGCACCCACATGGCAGCCGAGAACCGTCTGTAACTCCAATTCTAGGAGAACTCCAGTTCCAGGGGAATCCGACACCCTCTTCTGACCTCCGCGGCATTGCACGACACGGGTGCTCAAACCTACATGCAGACAGTACATTCATACACATACAAAAATAAATAAAAAATTAAAAAAGAACTTTAAAAATGTATTCTTTGAAAAATTTATACACATATACAATATATTTTCATCATCTACTCCTCCTCCCTCCAGCAACTCCTCCTAGACTACACTCCCACTTAATGCCCTCTTTTTTTTATAATTGAGTTACTAGTGCTGCCTTTCTTGGTACAGGTGCGGGGGCATTCACTACATTCACTAGAGGCATGGGCAATCACCAGGGCCCACACTCAAAGAAAACTGACTCTCCCTCCCTTCCTTAGCAGCTATCAATTGCCGTGAGCTTCTCAGTGGCCGTTGACTGGCTTGCTGTGAGTTCATGAGTGCAGCGGCCCCGCTGTTTATTTTATTTATTTATTTATTTATTTATTTATTTATTTATTTATTTATTTTTGGTCTTTTCGAGACAGGGTCTCCCTGTAGCCCCAGCTGTCCTGGAACTCACTCTGTAGACCAGGCTGGCCTTGAGCTCACAAAGATCTGCCTGCCTCTGCCTCCCGAGTGCTAGGATTAAAGGCATGCACCACCACGCCTGGCCTGCCCCGCCCTGCTCTTTATAAGAAACTGTTTCACAGCAGTCCGCCAACCTCTGGCTCCTACAATCTTTCTGCCCCTTGTTCTGGGACGTTTCCTGAGCTTGGTGGGAGAGGTTGGCGCACAGCTTTTTCATAGCGATGGATCAGGCAAGGTTTCAGCTGAGAGGAGGTCACAGGGCACAGGAGGAAGAAAGCAAGTTAGGTAGAGGTAGTTGGTCTACAAGGTGAACCATGTCCCAAGGGCTAAGTGGATGGCTATAGGTCAGGAGCCTGCGATAGGGAACATGGGAGATGAAGTGAAAAGTGTCAGCTCCCTAACTAACAGCTAGGCGCACCTACCTGAGCAGTCAGCCCATCTCTAGAGGTTCAGGTCTGAAAAGCCTGCCAGCCCACAGCACTATACACCTTAAAGTATAGGCCAGGACACACACTCACACACACACACACACATGCACACATGCACATGTGCACACGCATGCACACGCATGCACACACATGCACACACGTGTGCACACACATGTCCTCTTTTAACTCAATGGTTGCTTCAGCCATATGGAAGGGCAAAGGCAGGTGGTGCATGTGGCTGATGGCACCTGGTACAGGAATTTGTGCATCCTCCTCTTAGAACACAGACTGCCGGTTCTTCATAGCTCAGCCATCGTCATTATCCTCCCTACCCACTTCCTCCTTGAAGGAAGCTAGTGGTGACAATTTCCATTGCTTCTGTGCTCTGATCCGGGGAGGCAGGCGGAACAGTAATCTGCGTCCTTATTCTGAAGACCAGGCAGCTGAGACCTGGAGAATCCGAAGGGTGAGGCTCCGATCTCAGCTCCAGAGCTTGCTGATTCCAAGCTGGGGAGCCAGGCCACTATGGCTGCAGGAGCAGCTGGACACCGTAGGCCTGCTCCCCGGGGCCACTGGGGCCGAAAGCAAAGTCCTGAAAGCTTTAGTTCTGGGAGCGCAGGGGGCAGGCTGGCTGGGCTTTTGCAGTGTCCTGATTCACAGGAACCTTGACAAGGAGAGCCGGTAGGGGCTGAGAATGTATGGTCTTTAAGATGGACGCAGGCCTCATATATCTGTGGCTGTCTGCAGGTTGTGCAATTGTGGCATAGCGGATCTGGAAAGGATGAAGAAATGGGCTAGCTTAGATTCAGGGGAATCTGAGGACCCACCCCAAAAGGATTTCTGCCTGTACCCCCCAGATGGAGACCTTAACTCCAAGCCACCACCAGCTAAGCCCCACATCTTCACAACCAGGAGCCGTACCCGGCTCTTTGGGAAGGGTGACTCAGAGGAGGCCTCGCCTATGGATTGCCCTTACGAGGAAGGTGGGCTGGTCTCCTGCCCGATCATCACAGTCAGTTCTGTTGTTGCCATCCCGAGACCTGGGGATGGTCCCACCGGTGCCAGGTAAGTCTGGAGGCTCTTTTCTGCCAAGATCCTTGTTGGCTTTGCTGGTGTCAGCTCTAGTCATGGGGTAACACAGGGTGGACTTGCTTCTGGGCTGAGAGTCATAGAGTTTCAGAGCTGAGGATCCTTCAGAGGTGATCTGACCTAGCTTCTGTACTCATGTGAATTCATTGGACACACAGTCACAGATGCCGACGTGTATACGCTGATTCCAGCTGCCAGCATATTGCTAGGTGTCAAGAGTTCCAGTGAGAAGTCTACCAGCTTTTCTGCCTCTTCTGAGGCAAGGCAGGGAGTCCCCCAGGCTGGCTGACTCCTGGGTAGTGTGACGATGCTTTTTCATTCAGTAGGGGCCATGCCAACCCTGTCTAGGCCCTGCAGGCTCATGCCCCCAAAGAAGAAAGGCAAGCGGGCTGGGTGGGAGAAGCAGTGACAGTGGCTAAGACCCTCGTGGTGCCCCCAGGCTGGGGCCCGTGTGTCCAGGACTCCCTGTTACACCGGCTTCCTAAACTGACAGTGGGCTTTGTGTTATTTTTATTTTTCCTGGATGAATTGGTTAGGGGTTTGCTCATATTTCTTGACAAGGTTCAAAGGCCTCAGGGGAGAGCAGGCCTGAAATGAGGCTGTGCTCTGCCCCTCAGGCAGTCATCCCAGGACTCTATCCCCACTGAAATGAGGGTGTGCTCTGCCCCTCAGGCAGTCATCCCAGGACTCTATCCCCACTGAAATGAGGCTGTGCTCTGCCCTTCAGGCAGTCATCCCAGGACTCTATCCCCACTGAAATGAGGGTGTGCTCTGCCCCTCAGGCAGTCATCCCAGGACTCTATCCCCACTGAAATGAGGCTGTGCTCTGCCCTTCAGGCAGTCATCCCAGGACTCTATCCCCACTGAAATGAGGGTGTGCTCTGCCCCTCAGGCAGTCATCCCGGGACTCTATCCCCACTGAAATGAGGCTGTGCTCTGCCCCTCAGGCAGTCATCCCAGGACTCTATCCCCACTGAAATGAGGCTGTGCTCTGCCCTTCAGGCAGTCATCCTAGGACTCTATCCCCACTGAAATGAGGCTGTGCTCTGCCCCTCAGGCAGTCATCCCAGGACTCTATCCCCACTGGTGCCGAGAAGCCCGCTAGGCTTTATGACCGCAGGAGCATCTTTGATGCTGTGGCTCAGAGTAACTGCCAGGAGCTGGAGAGTCTGCTGTCCTTCCTGCAGAAGAGCAAGAAGCGCCTCACAGACAATGAGTTCAAAGGTGGCCGTGTGAGGGCTGGAATTCCAGGAGGGCCCCCCCCAACCCCGTCCTGGCTCTGACTCTCTCTCTGTCCTTCAGACCCAGAGACAGGGAAGACATGTCTGCTGAAAGCCATGCTGAACTTGCACGATGGGCAGAATGACACCATCACCCTGCTATTGGACATTGCTCGGCAGACCGACAGCCTGAAACAGTTCGTCAATGCTAGCTACACAGACAGCTACTACAAGGGTGAGGTGGGGGCCACCCAGCTCAGCTACAGCACATCTGCACCCTAAGGGGGTTGCCACCAGTCCCCACCATTGGGTTGCTGTCTCCCGGTCTGACACCTGCCTTCCTCATCTGCAGTCTCCTCCTCTGGCCCTGGGGTGTCCGCTGCCCTCCTGCCCCCTACTGTCACACCCTCCCATCTTGCTGTTGCTGTGCCTTGCTTCTGGGTGACTCTGCCTCCTCTCCTTTGCAACCTGGTAGCTTCTGTCCTGCTCCTGCTTCAGGACCTTCCTGGCCTCATGGGGGACCCTGGAATAGCCTCCTGCTGTGGGGGGTGGTTGCCCAGGTACTTTCCACTTGCTTTTCCTGGTAATGGCTGCAACGTGTCCAGGGCCCTTCCCTGGGGCCCTATATCTGTCCAGGCTCCATAGGACTGTAATCACAAAACCAACAGTGAGAATCCTATGTAGGCCAGACAGCACTGCACATAGCCATCGAGAGGCGGAACATGGCACTAGTGACCCTCCTGGTGGAGAATGGAGCGGATGTCCAGGCTGCAGCCAACGGGGACTTCTTTAAGAAAACCAAAGGGCGGCCTGGCTTCTACTTTGGTAGGGAGGCCATGTGGCAGACATGAGGGAGCTTGAGGTCCAGTCATTCAGGGACTACCCAGTGTCATTCAAGGGGCCCACCTGGGGATCCTGTGTTGGCTGCAGGTGAGCTGCCCCTGTCCCTGGCTGCATGCACCAACCAGCTGGCCATTGTGAAGTTCCTGCTGCAGAACTCCTGGCAGCCAGCAGACATCAGTGCCCGGGACTCAGTGGGCAACACAGTTCTCCATGCCCTGGTAGAGGTGGCTGACAACACGGCTGACAACACCAAGTTTGTGACGAGCATGTATAACGAGATTCTGATATTGGGGGCCAAACTCCACCCTACTCTGAAGCTGGAGGAGCTCACCAACAAGAAGGGACTCACGCCACTGGCTCTGGCCGCCAGCACAGGGAAGATCGGGGTAGGGTGGGCACTTTGGTTCCAGGCAGGGAGGGTGGCTCGGGAAAGGACTGTGTGTGGTGGGCTCTGATGCTACCAGCTTGTGGGGCAGTTGGAATAAGTCACAGATGCTGTGGGCTGCTGAGCAGAAGCTGTCAAGGCTGACACGGTCATTTCTAATTTCCACTTTGGAGTGTCACAGAGACTCCAGGTGGATGGGGTGGGGCCTAGAATGAAACAGAAAAAGAGCCTGGTGGTTTTTTGGAATGTCTGTGAGGGCCCTGAGGAGCCAAGTCAGGGGCCTATGGATAATCTTAGGTCAGGCCAATGGTGGGGGTTGGAACTGTTAGAATTTGAGAGGAGGGACTTTTCAGTAGTAGAGGATATTGGAAGGTTGTCCTAGTTCATTTAAGGAACCTGCCTTTATGACCTTTGTTTTCTGGTTTGGATTTTTTTTTATGTATATGAGTGTACTGTCTGCATGTAAGTACAGTGCTGTGGAGGTCAGAGGAGGGTGTCAGATTCTCCTGGAACTGGAGTTAAAGATGGTTCCTAGCCGCCATGTGGTTGCTGGGAATCGAATCCGGGTCCTCTGCAAGAGCAGTTGGTGCTCCTAACCAATGAGCCATCTCTCCAACCCCAGGATTTTGTTTTCTTTCAGAGAAGATCTTACTCTGTAACCCAGGCTAACCTCAAAGCCACTGTAGTCTTCTTATCTTAGCCTCTTGCATGCTAGGATTACAGGCATGAACTATCACTCACCGCTTATTCCTTAAAGTTTGATTATTTCCTTCTGGTTTGAAGTTTTCTGGAATGGGTCACCTTTAGTTCTTTTGTCACCTTTAGTTACCTTTTGTCCTTTACAAAACCTTGTATCTTTCATCATAAAACCCTCAAGCTCATGCGAGTGGCCTGAAGAGTGGTAAGAGCTGAAGTAACTGTCCCGTGGACACTGCATTTATGAACCAGTAGACAGTAGAGTGTGGGTCCCGGTGTGATGAGCCTGTGATGTAGCCATAGCTGGGGTAGAGGCAGCCAACATCTGGATCTTGATGATGGACAGGAGTGGGTGGGGCTTTGGTTGGGTCTCTGATGGGGCTGGGAAGCCAAGTTCATTTTCCATGGGTGGTGGGCTTGAACAAGCTCTCTGACCTGCTGCAGGTCTTGGCCTATATTCTCCAGAGGGAGATCCATGAACCCGAGTGCCGGCACCTGTCCAGGAAATTTACAGAATGGGCCTACGGTCCTGTGCACTCCTCACTTTATGACCTGTCCTGCATTGACACCTGCGAGAAGAACTCAGTGCTGGAGGTGATCGCTTACAGCAGCAGCGAGACCCCCGTGAGTGGCTGGGACGGGTCATGGTGCACACAGCCCCACCCTGCTCCCTGCTCCAGCTTTACCTCTATCTGACCTCTCATGAAAACCTGCTTCCTGGAGCCCAGGTCCTAAAAAGCCTTGTTCCTCTGTCTTCCCATCTCGAACAAACATCAGATTATCACTGGCCAATAAAAATGAGAACATTTCAGAAGACAAGGACAGCATTCTTTTATATCCTATAACAGTTTTATTTTATACCACATGAAAGTTTTGTGTTTTTTTATGTAAATGGGAATCATATTTTAAAAAATATTTTATTATTTTTATAATACATGTATGAGTGTATTCCTTGCAAGTATGTAAGTGCATCCATATCATGCAATACCTGCAGAGGTCAGAAGAGGTCACTGGATTCCCTGGAACTGTAATTACAGTTGTTAGCTGTCCGTGTGGGTGTTAGTTTCCCATGTGAGTGCTGGGAATTGAACTTGGGTCCTCTGCAAGAGCAACCAGTGCTCTTAATTGCTGAGCCATTTCTCCCAGCCCAATGGGAATCATATTATACATGTAAAATAACCAGTTGTTTTCACTTAATGGCATGTCTTATAGACAGCTTTATCAGTACATAGGGGACATTGAAAACTTCTTAAATAGCAGTGGTTCCACCTCGGAGATGAGGCACAAGGGTCAACGACAGGACGGTCAGCTGTTTGTAGTTGCTTCTGCTCTTACGATGCTGCGGCTACTGGCTTGAACTCCACGATTTTTCAGTGAAAGATATGTAAAATTGGAATTTCCAAGTCAAAAAGTATGCCTCTCTCTCTCTCTCTCTCTCTCTCTCTCTCTCTCTCTCTCTCTCTCTTTCTTTTGCATATACAGCCCAGGCTTTAGACTCCTCCTCAGTGCTGGATTTTGAGGCGTGTAGCACCACACCAGCTGTTCACCCTCATTCTTGATTTCTGTGTGGTGGAGCATTTTATGCCTTTATTGACCTTTTGTGTTTCTTTGGTGGATTTCCAAAGGATGATGCTGTTCGCCTTTCATTGTTTGGTTTGCAGATGCTCTTGCTATGGAATGAATTGATCTTTTCTCTACTGTTCATGCTGCAGAGTATGTTTTTCTTCCCAGTCCCATATCTTGGCTTTTAATTTCATTTATGGCACCCTTCACTTATAAAAGATTGCCATTTCCATTAGGTCAAGCTGGTTAGCCTTTTTCTTTGATGGCTTCTGTGACTGCACCTGACTTGGAAGGCCTGTTCTTCTCGGAGTTACATAGCGGTCCTTCTGTCTTTGCTTTTAGCCTCCTTCTAGCCTATTTCATGTTTCACACTTTATCTAGAATTTTACTTTTGCATAGGTGTGAAAAAGGCATTTTATTTAATTATTCTGGTTCTAAGTGAAGGCCTGATACTGCTCACTGAACTATCCTGCCTTGAAACGCCCCCTCACCTGTCCCCTCTTCCTAAAGTGATGTTCCAAGCTCTGGAAGGAGACTTGGGGCCTGGAGTCTCAGCTCTCAGCACTGAGGGGCTTCGATAATGCTTCACAGACAAGACTGCACTTCTGGGAGCAGGGTCCAGGGAGGGTGAGGCCTAGCCTGCTCTGTCCTGTCAGCCCCGCCTAGGCTGTCACACTGAATGTGGCTTCTGATTTTGAGTCCCAAATGCAAGAGTTCCCAGAGGAGTGGTCTGGATAGGAAAGGGCCTCACAATGGACTGAGGAACTTAACCTGGAGTACAGAAAGCTCTGGGGCAGGGACAAACCAATTCACATCCCCAAAGGGTCTCTGGGGAGTATGGGCTTGTCCTGGAGCCATTAGGCTTCCCTTGGGACGAGGCAGACCAAATTTACTCTGAATAATAGGTCATCTGTACAGTTAACACTGCTCCAGAGGCTCCTTTTTGAAGGAGTAGGGGCTCCCCATCCCCATTCAGGTAGACACTAATAGGAAATTTCCTGGAGTTCAAGCTTGGGCTAGGCTTGGGCTCAAGGGCCTGAGTAAGGCTAGGACAAACTGCCTTAGGTTCAACATTTCTACATATTAGGCCAAGTGAGTCTTAAAGTGTTTGGTTATGAGCCTTTGGCATACCTAAAATGACAGTACTCCTACAGGACAGGCCTCCCATGACCCTCCAGATCTCATGCATAGGTATTTGATACCACTGCCTGACTCAGGGCTGAAAATGTGAGAAATGAAGACTGTAGAGCCCATCTAGGAGTGAGGACATGCTAGACTCTGCCTGAGCCCGCTGCTTCTTGTTATGATGAGGATGATGGCTCTTGGGAGTCACTTGTTAGAGATAACGGGCTTAGAATGTTGAGAAATGCTATCTATGGTTCTTAAGTGAACACTCAGGGCTTGTCCAGTGATGTCTCTGATCCTTGTGCCCCTGAAGACACAGAGCCCAAGAGGGTGGGTCACTCAAGGAGTCACAGCAGAGCTGGGAGCAGCCGGAGGGCCTGGCCATCTGATGGTTCAGACCTCCGGGGACCCTTGGGGGACATAACGTCTTGACTGTGTGGGCCGCATGGTGTGAGGAGTGTGCCGCAGGCTGGTGTGGGCATGCAAGGCAGCTGCTGATGTGGGAGTAAACCTCACCTCTCTCTGCACCCTTAGAATCGTCATGACATGCTCCTGGTGGAGCCCTTGAACCGACTCCTACAGGACAAATGGGACAGATTCGTCAAGCGCATCTTCTACTTCAACTTCTCAGTCTACTGCTTGTACATGATCATCTTCACCACGGCAGCCTACTACAGGCCTGTGAAAGGCTTGGTGCGGCCAGAGACATGGGCCCTGGCTGAGGTTGGGGTGGGAGGGGGGCACTCCCCTAAGATTCCCTAAGCTCCGGGCCCCGCCTGGGACCCCCTCCAAGCTCACTGAGAGACAGAAGGACCACCCGGGGAACCTTGCTACACTGGCCTCAGTCTCTCCTCTTGCAGGCTATCCTGTGCCTGGATCTCCCAAGTCTGTGGTCCTGGGAGGCTGAGCATCTGGCCACTGAGGTCCCTGAGTGTGAGCACTCAGGGGCGGGTGAGCCGCTGGCCTGGGCTAGGTGTCTATAGATCATAGAATGGTGTGAGCACTCAGGGGCGGGTGAGCAGCTGGCCTGGTCTAGGAGCCCATAGACCATAGGATGGTGTGAGCACTCAGGGGCAGGTGAGCAGCTGGCCTGGGCTAGGTATCCATAGACCCTAGGATGGTGTGAGCACTCAGGGGCAGGTGAGCAGCTGGCCTGGGCTAGGTGTCCATAGACCATAGGATGGTGTGAGCACTCAGGGGCAGGTGAGCAGCTGGCCTGGGCTAGGTGTCCATAGACCATAGGATGGTGTGAGCACTCAGGGGCAGGTGAGCAGCTGGCCTGGGCTAGGTGTCCATAGACCATAGGATGGTGTGAGCACTCAGGGGCAGGTGAGCAGCTGGCCTGGGCTAGGTGTCCATAGACCATAGGATGGTGTGAGCACTCAGGGGCAGGTGAGCAGCTGGCCTGGGCTAGGTGTCCATAGACCATAGGATGGTGTGAGCACTCAGGGGCAGGTGAGCAGCTGGCCTGGGCTAGGTGTCCATAGACCATAGGATGGTGTGAGCACTCAGGGGCAGGTGAGCAGCTGGCCTGGGCTAGGTGTCCATAGACCATAGGATGGTGTGAGCACTCAGGGGCGGGTGAGCAGCTGGCCTGGGCTAGGTGTCTATAGACCATAGGATGGTGTGAGACCTGATTCCATTGCCACTTGCTGACCTGCACTGTTTGGTTTACCTGCTTGTGAAAAATTTGCTCCTTGTACTTGTGCCCTTGAGCACTTCTATTGTGCAGGCTGGGAACCCTCCCTCTGATCACCATAGGATGCTTTTCCCTCTGCTCTGAGCCATGGACTCCACTGAGTGTCTGAATTAATTTCTTCTCATTTAGTACCCAGGGCACTTAAATTACCACCATATTTCTGGAGCATTTTGCCTATAAATTTAGCTTTAAAACTCTATTCCACAGTTAGGTGAATTCTGATTGCTATATATCTATGAAAGGCATTTATGGATTTTGTTTAAAGAGAAAGAAGAAGGGCTATTATGGTGATAACTCAGTGGTATAGTGGTTGCCTAGCATGTGCTAGGCCTTGATCCACAGGACTACAACAAAGGAAAAGAAGAAAGAAAGAAAGGAAGGGAGGAGAAAGAAAAGATATATGCATTTTATTAAGATGAGAGAGAAAGAGAAGATAATATGTTAATAAGTAGCTAGTGAGCTAGAGCTTGCAAACATCAATGATTACCTTGTTCAGAAAATGGTGGCTGAAGTATAAGGACTGTATCCATCAGTGTGTGCAGGACAGGCCCTCCATCCCTCATCCTCCATAGGGAACTTTGACATTGTTTCCCAGGAGAGCAGGTGGGCACCACAGCTGTAGAACGAATGGGATTCCCAATGCACTGAGTCTGTAAGACCGCCACCTCCCATTCACCTGCTTCTATCCATGCAGAGCCCTGGGCAGGGACATTGCTTGGGAGATAGCACAGCACTGGAACGATCTTCTGCTTGGTACCCAGAGACTGATTTTGTGAAATCAGACTTCACAGAGGGGCCTTCTCGCAGATGTCCCATAATAATGTATTGTCTTTGTGTTCTCTCTCTCTCTCTCTCCCTCCCACTTTTCTTATTTATTTATTTATTTATTTATTTATTTATTTATTTATTTATTTATTTGTGTGTGAGTGTGTGTGTATGTGTGGGTGTGTGTGGAGGTCAGGGGACAGCTTTCAGGAATCAGTTTTCTCCTTTCACAATGGGTTCTGGGGATCAAACTCAGTTCATCAGGCTTGCATTGCAAATATTTCTGTCTGTGGAGTCATTTTGATGGGCCCCTGTTTCTCTCTTAATAGACATTTGCTTACTAGGCAGGGGCGGAGTTTTAATCATAAGGCTTGGCAGCTGGTAAATGTTTGTTGAGCGAATGAGTGAGTGAGTGGAGTCACCAGTCTGTCTGTACCTCACAGCCTCCCTATAAGCTGAGCAATACTGTTGGAGACTATTTCCGAGTCACAGGAGAGATCCTGTCTGTATCAGGAGGAGTCTACTTCTTTTTCCGAGGGGTAAGCATTCCTTCACAAGCTGAGTTTCTCCTGTTACTGACAAAAGTCAAGACAAGCACTCATTGCTTACCCGTGTCTGAGAGATGCATGTGTGAGGCTGAGAATACTACAGTCATTTATAGCTGGAGTAGAGGGACTGCCTGCTGTCTCCCCAAGAGCCCACGGTGGTCATTTATAGCTGGAGTGAAGGGACTGCCTGCTGTCTTCCCAAGAGCCCACAGTGGTCAAGTGACATAGGCAGCACAGGAGCTCCATCACAAGCCTTATGTGGAAGGTCAGATTTAAGTCTAGGAGTAGAGCGGAAACTGCCTCAGTGACAGGATCATGCTAGTAGTTTAACTTATCAGGACAGTCTTTTACAACTCAGACCAATGGATGGAATCTACATGTATAGTGGAACAATTTTATTCTACCTGAAATCTCATATATAAACATTCTGTGGCTATTCTTCCTGTGGGATGGGTCTTCTTTTTGAATGGCTAGCCAGCAAGCCCAGCCCAGGGACCCTCCTGTGTCTGCCTACTCAGTGCAGGATTATGGTGTGTGCTGCCCTGTATCTTTTTTATTTATATTTTTATTATTATTTTTTAACATGAGTGCTGGAGATTCAACTCAGGTCCTCATGTGTGCATACCAAACACTTTGCAAACTGACACATCTTCTCAGACCCTGTGGTCTTTTCTTTGAACGTGGGGCCTCCTTTTAGAATTTTACTTCTTTGTAGAAACTAGAACTTAGGAAATGCATGGCCTGAGTTCTAGTCTCACTTTCTTTAAAGAAGGGTGAGAACTCAGGTTCATACAAAGAAATCTTGGGCTGGAGAGATAGCCTAGTAGTTAAGAGCACCGACTGCTCTTGCAGAGGACCCAGTTCGATCCCCAGCACCCACATGGTGGCTAAAAACCATCTGTAACTCCAATTCCAGGAGAACTCCAGTTCCAGGGGAATCCAACACCCTCTTCTGACCTCTGCGGCATTGCATGACATGGGTGCACAAGCCTACATGCAGACAGTACATTCATACACATACAAAAATAAATAAAATAAAAAAACAACAAAAAAACCCCAAAGAAATCTGAGTGCAGAATTTGAAATCATTACGATTAAAATTTTTTTTAGAGAATTTAATACATGAATACTCACTGTATTTACATAGTTTCCATTGCTGTCTCATGACTTTAAAAATATTTACTTTTAGTTGTGTGAATGCATGTGCATGTGAGTGCAGGTTCCTTCAGAGTCCAGAAGAGGGTACTGGGTCCCTTAGAATTGGATTACACATCATTATGAACTGTTTGATGTGGATGCTGGGGACCAAATGTAGGTTTTCTGTAAGAGCAATATGAGACGTTAACCACTGAGGCCCCATGATTGTGTGAGAGATGGCCTAGCGGTTAAGAGTGCCGACCGCTCTTACAGAGGACCCGGGTTCGATCCCCAGCACCCACATGGCGGCTGAGAACCGTCTGAAACTCCAAATCCAGGAGAACTCCAGTTCCAGGGGAATCCGACGCCCTCTTCTGACCTCCGTGGCATTGCACAACACAGGTGCACAGACTTGCATGCAGACAGTACATTCATACACATAAATAAAATAAAAAAGATTTATTTTTATTTTATGGGGCTGGAGAGATAGCCTAGCTGTTAAGAGCACCGACTGCTCTTGCAGAGGACCCGGGTTCGATCCCCAGCACCCACATGGCGGCTAAGAGCCGTCTGTAACTCCAGTTCCAGGAGAAGTCCAGTTCCAGGGGAATCTGAGACCCTCTTCTGACCTCCGCGGCATTGCATGACATGGGTGCACAGACCTATATGCAGACAGTACACTCATACACATACAAAAATAAATAAAAAAAATAAAAAGATTTATTTTTATTTTATGTGTATGATTGTTTTTCCTACAGGCATATATGTGCACCACATGCATGTCTGGTGCCTGCAGAGGCCAGGTGAGGCTATCAGATTCCCTGCAGACAGTTGTGAGCTGTCATGTATGTGCTGGGAACTGAACTCGTGTCCTCTGCAAGAGCCAGTGCTCTTATCTGCTGAGCCATCTCTCCGGCCCTATATCATTCTGATTTTAACCTCCAAACTTTTTGGTTTAAGCCACATTCATTCTTTCAGTGGCTTATTTTTATGGACTCTTTATAAATCTTTAGACTTTCTTTATGGAGATACCCTCTTTCTTCATTTGTAGCCTGCATTGCATAATGAAATCTAAAGCTCCAGTGTCAAGTGTGCTTGGCATAAGCACACTTTTAGCAAATAGAGGGCTAACCTGGGAGAGGCAGGTGTGTGGATATATCTTGGAGGGAATTTCCAAGCCACCAGTGGTTAATCTGGTGAATTAATTCAGTGGTGGGTGGTTAAAAGATTTTTTTTTACTATAATGACTATTTAAAGAAAACAAAGGGGAAACCCCTCACAAATGAGAAAAAAAGAAAATAAATTGATAATGTTTTGGTGATTGCTTTCCCTTCCTGAAATTGCTTCTAGTTATACTGTATATAAGTATTTACATATATATAATCTTTTCGAGACGGGGTCTCCCTGTTGCCCCAGCTGTCCTGGAACTCACTCTGTAGACCAGGCTGGCCTTGAACTCACAAAGATCCGCCTGCCTCTGCCTCCTGAGTGCTAGGATTAAAGGTGTGCGCCACCACGCCCGGCTTAATAACTATATTTAAAAAATCTCCACGAATCACATAATGCCACCCACCCCATTAGCCCAGTCTTCACTGCTCTGTTCTTCACACTCTGCTGGAACCCCCCTCGCCAATGTCCCATCGGACACCCACCCTGCCACGTCCCATCATGAGGCCACTTTGAAAGCTTGCTGGGGCTCATTGTTTAGCCACATCTAACATTTCCCAGGAACTTACTCTGTCTGTTCACTTGCAGATTCAATATTTTCTGCAGAGGAGGCCATCCCTCAAGAGTTTGTTTGTGGACAGCTACAGTGAAATACTTTTGTAAGTGACGTTTTGACTTTGTCCTTTTGGGATCCTGAGGTGACTGCAGTCAGTTCCCATTTATCACTCACCTGTGCTGGACCAGGCACACAGTAGGGCCTCAGCAAGCATGTTGAACCAATGGTGGAAGGCACTGAATATTCATCAGATGAACAAATACCAACTATTATCTACTCTTTGCCAGAAAAGTACCAGGTGCTGGGGCTGATGGACTGTTTGGCAGCTTTCTATGGCTTATAGATTGGGTTAGAAGTTCCTTTATTCACTTTGTCTATTGTGTGTGCATCCATCTACCATTCACTGGGTTGGCATTGGGAGAAGGAGGTGAAATACACAGAGTTCCTACCTTCAAAGAATTTCCAATCTTTTTAAAAATTATTTTTATTGTGTGTGTATGAATGTGTTGTCTGCATGTATGTAAGTGTACCCATGTCGTACAGTGCCCACAGAGGTCAGAAGAGGATGTTGGATCCCCTGGAACTGGAGTTACAGACAGTTGTTATCTGCCATGTGGGTACTGGGAATCAAACACAGGTCCTCTGCAAGTGCAGCCAGTGCTCTTAACTACTGACCCATCTCTCCAGCCCAAGAATTTCCAATCTCTAAGGCAATGCTTTTTAAAAATATTTTAATTAATTACTTGAGAATCTCATGCAATGGATTTTGATCATATTTCCCTCTCCCAAGGTAGAGGTTTATTTCATCCTGGCCTCATTGAAATTTTAGACTGGATAATTCACAGCTGTGGTGGGAAGGGGTTGCCTGTGCACTAAAGAAGACTGAGCAGCACCTCTGGCCTCTCCCCACTAGATTCCAATATCTTTCCCCCATCTTCTAGTAGTCTTGGCAATTAAAGACGCCTGTAGATAGGTACTTCCAGGGTTTGCAATTAGATGTGGTGATGGTGGTGGTTTTGGTGGTGGTGGTGGTGGTGTGTGTGCCTGGTTGAAAAGCCACTGTTTTAAGAGGAGACAGAAGCAAAGTCACAGCTATAATTCAATTTGGGTGTCACAAAGAGCTTTCATTCATAAAGTAAGCTAGAACTCCAAACCACAGCATCCATAAGAGGCTTTAGGTGTGGAATTTATCTATCTCCTGGGATTTTTGACTCAGATTCTATCCTGTTCCCCAGATTTCCCTCAATTTCATTTGTGATGTGATTAGGGAGTTGATGTACAGTGCTATTGTGGCTAGCTTTTCCCCAGAACTTATAAACCTCACTCTTACTGTCTAATCCTCAGATACCTTTCCTTCCATCCCAAAGGGGCAGGTCAAGCTGCAGTGTCTATAGTAATGAATAAAGTGGTGCTGATTTGCCTGAGAAATAACCTTCTCCCACATAGCATTATACCAGTAAACTCAAGATTCTAGTCCTAGGAACATATAACCACATTGTAGTTATGTTTAAAAAAATGGTCATGCCAGGCATGGTGGCGCATGCCTTTAATCCCAGCACTCAGGTTGCAAAGGCAGGCAGATCTTTGTGAATTCAAGGCCAGCCTGGTCTACATAGTGAGCTCCAGGCCAGCTGGGACTAAAAGGGAGACCCTGCCTTGAAAAGACCAAAAAAATGGTCACATAAACAGATATATGTTTGTGCATACTATACATGTGTATATATTATACTTTTATTTTATCAAAGCTATTTATGCACATTGATACAAATTGCAAGAGTACAAAAAAGCTTACAACCAAGCACAGGAGTGTCTTGCCCCAACCCTTCTTGTTCTCTGAAACTCTCCTTCCTTGGGCAATTTCCCATATTTTAGCTCTTTCTTCTGATGCTTACTCATGTAGTAGATAAGGACTTAGCGTCTTCTTTCCCTCAGTTTCCCCTCTTTCATCTTTTCAATGTGATTATGTAATAATTTTTGTTTTAATCAATAATCAGCAGTTATATTCTTATGCCTTATTTCTTTTTTAGTTTCTTCTGAGATTAGTGAAATCATTGTGCATAATGCTAATTCTTCTCACACATCCTAAAGAAGGTACAATTTTCCTCAAAATAAATCCTATAAATTATTATATACAATCAGATCTCTTTTTTTCCTGATATTTCTTCATAGACTCCTCTTTTGACTTTTAATTTTATTTCTTTGTAGCCAAGGCTGGCCTCTGGTCTACCTCACAGCGATCCTTCTGCTTCTGGAGTGATGGGATGGTAGGTGTGCACCACCATGCCCTGTGGTTTTCTTTCTGATGGAGCTGTGTTCTCAGTCTGCTGCTCTCTGTCACCTTGGGACTTCTTTCTCTCCTTCAAGCCCTGGAATTTTCATGGCTCCTGTCTCTCTCTTGCTCGAGTCTTCTTTCTTGACCTTTCCTTGTTTGAGTACATCCTTCAGTATTTTCAGTGGCATAGCCTTAAGGAGAGGCAGCTGACACCCTGCAGAACACTGTGAAGCTAAGCTCTGATGGTCAGTTGTAGGTTAGGGGTATTCGATGCATTTCTGACTTATATTTTCAATGTATGACATATTTTTCAGGATGTAACTCTACCACAAATCAAAAAAGCATCTGTATTTGCATTGTGCTTATAAGAATAAGAGTTTGACTGCCAAAACCTACATCCTGTTGAGAATGTGTGTGGTAAAGGAAGCAGGTTCTATCTGCCCTACATTGCCACACTCAGTCTATGGACTCACCCACCCTCTTAAGCAGAGCTGCCTGTCCCTCTGCCCCCAGCTTTGTGCAGTCGCTGTTCATGCTGGTGTCTGTGGTACTGTACTTCAGCCAACGCAAGGAGTATGTGGCTTCCATGGTGTTCTCCTTGGCCATGGGCTGGACCAACATGCTCTACTACACCCGCGGCTTCCAGCAGATGGGCATTTATGCAGTCATGATCGAGAAGGTGGGTTCCCCAATGCATTCTCCATAGAGCCCCGTTTGCTCCATGAGTGTGGGACATTGTCTACTGCAATCTGTCCAGGTCCTAGGCTATTCTCCAAGAGCCAAGCAACCTGGCACTGACCCTGGTAGGAGGTGGCTCCATTGAAAGTTAAGGCCTCTGCATCTCAATCCTCCCTGTCCCAACTAGAGCAGAGGCTGTGAGGGAGGTGTGGGCTATTCCGTCATGACATCTGAACTGACAGTCACAGAACCTGGCCTGCTGCAGGTCCCTGCTGCATGCTCCTGGGTTCTGCTCAGGCTGATGCAGCACTGGTCCTCCCTGTGCTCCTCCTGAGGCTGGGCTTGTCTGTAATGAGCCTGCTCTTCCCACAGATGATCCTCAGAGACCTGTGTCGATTCATGTTTGTCTACCTCGTGTTCTTGTTTGGATTTTCCACAGGTAATGGGTTTAGTCAGGTGGTGGTAGGTGTGTCTCTTGCTCACCTCACCTCCCTAGGTGCATGACTGGATGGACAGATAACATACCAAAATGTGCCAGAGTCCCTGGAAATGTCATGCATAAAATGTTCCCAGTCACTTTAGAGACACAAGTGCTGCTTGCTTGTAGGACAGTTACAGTTTGGCTCAGTTTTTTCACCATTTCAGAGTTAAAGGCATTTCAAGAGTAGTACAAATAACTTCTCTATTATTCTTATCCAGATTCCCCAAATTTTACCACTTACTTTTTTTGGATTGGTTTATTTTTATTTTATGTGTATGCATGTATGTCAGGACACCATGTGTGTGTACAATGTCCATGGAGGCCAGAAGAGGGTGTTGGATCCCCTGGAACTGGAGTTACAGACAGTTATTATCTGCCATGTGGGTGATGGGAGCCAAACCCAGGTCCTAAACCCAAGTCCTCCGTAAGAGCAACCAGTGCCCTTATCTGCTGAACCAGCCCCATTTACCCCTTAGGAAATCTCTGACTCTGTCTTGTGCCTACCCTCCCTTCACTCTCTCCTTTCTTCTTTCCCTTCTCCTTCCCTTTCTTCTCTTTTCTTCCCCGTCCTTCTTTTCTTTTTTTATGTGATGCTGGAGATTGAACCCAGGGTCTAATATGTGTTAGGCAAGTGCCCATCGAGTTACAGGCCCAGACCTCAACGGCTTTCTAATTCCTGTGCATTTAGTCTCTGGCA
The DNA here is from genome assembly GCA_009823505.1 of Rhizomys pruinosus. NCBI lineage: Eukaryota > Metazoa > Chordata > Mammalia > Rodentia > Spalacidae > Rhizomys > Rhizomys pruinosus. Next base: position 729,273 of record VZQC01003749.1, on the reverse strand, counting down.
TTTTATTATAAGGAAGAACTTTTTTTGCTTTCCTTAATTCATTTATTTTTATTTTTATTTATTTCTGTATGTGTATGAATGTACTGTCTGCATGCAAGTCTGTGCACCCGTGTTGTGCAATGCCGCGGAGGTCAGAAGAGGGTGTCAGATTCCCCTGGAGCTGGAGTTCTCCTGGAATTGGAGTTTCAGACGGTTCTTGGCCACCATGTGGGTGCTGGGGATCGAACCCGGGTCCTCTGCAAGAGCTGTCGGCGCTCTCAACCGCTAGGCCATCTCTCCAGCCCCTCCTTAATTCATTTTTAATAAAAAATTTATTTTATATATATGAGTATTTTGACCCTGTATATATAAGAATAGCAATGTCACTCAGTGCCTCTAGAGCCAGAAGAGGCCGTTGGGGTCCCTGGAACTGGAGGATATATGGTTGTTGGCCACCAGGTGGGTGATCGGAACTGAACCTGGGTCCTCTGCAAGAGAAGCCAGTGCTTGTAACTGCTGAGCCATCTCTCCAGCCCCCTCAGTTAACTTTTTAACACTCCATGGCTTTGTGTATTCTTTTAATTTTTTGTGGATTCTCACTATCTCAGTCTTCTTATCACCATTAATTCTGAAGCTGAGATCTGGTCCTTGGGAGTCCCTTCAGGCTGGCTCCTGTGTGTCCTTAATTGGTCCACATTGTGCTTTGCGCCAGCAGCTCTGCTTGAATTCTCACCTGAGTTCTGCAGTTGCTTGGTTCCTGTGGTAATGCCTATCCCTGCTCCCACTCCGCAATTTATTTTGGGATTTCTGTCTAGGAGGGACCAGCAGCAGTAACTAAGAGGAGAGACCATTTAGGCATGGGCCCTGGCACCTGATCTGAAGTTCCACTTAGCAGCAGGGATAGAAATGGGTTAGGCTCAGGGGGTTAATGGTACCTAACATACAGTAAGCACAGTGCATACTGCTCAGTACCTGTCAGGCCCTGGGTTACACTCCCAAGGAAGAATGTGGGCAAAAGCCACTCTTCTCTGAGCTGCTCATAGCCGCCTGTAACTCCAGTTCCAGGGGATCTGATGCCCTCTTCTGCCCTCTGTAGCCACCAGGCACACACGTGGTGTATATATTTACATACAGTCAAAACATTAATACATATGAACTAAAAATAAATAAATCTTTAAAAAGTTAGGGGCTGGAGAGATGGTTTAGCAGTTAAGAGCATTTGGTGCTTTTGTAGAGGACCTAGGTTCAGTTCCCAGTGCCCAGATGGTGGCTCACAACCACCTGTAATTCTGGTTCCAGGGGATCCATTGCACCAGGCACGCATGTGGTACACATACATACATGCAGGAACACACTTATACACATAAAGACATCTTTGGGGGGTGAGGAGATGGTCTAGCGGTTAAGAGTGCCAACTGCTCTTGCAGAGGACCCGGGTTCCATCCCCAGCACCCACATGGAGGCTGAGAACTATCTTTGACTCCAGTTCCAGGGGAATCCAACCACCTCTTCTGACCTCTGCGGCATTGCACGACACAAGTGCATAAACCTGCATGCAGACAGTACATTCATACACACACACACACACACACACACACACACACACACACAAATAAAGACAGCTTTAAATATTTTTAGACATAGGCAATGTGGTTGACAAGATAGGCCAGGCTTGCCTTGTAAAGGTGGGCAGGTATATTTGCAATGTATACAGAGCTTTGCAAATTTATTTTAACATAAAAAAAATAGATCATGATAAAGTTCTTATGCTACCAATCAGTGCATTATGACAGTTTCCTGATAGTTTGGGGGAAGAGGTGTTACATGGCTAAACAGCCTTCCTGCTACATCCTGTCTTGAGGTAGTAGGGTGTATATCAGGGGTCTAGGCTCTTGGCTTCCATCTAACTGTGCCCCTTCCTCTCATGACCTGTAGCGGTAGTGACGCTGATTGAAGATGGGAAGAATGACTCTGTGCCTGTTGAGTCCACATCACACAGGTGGCGGTGCTGCAGGCCACCAGACAACTCCTACAACAGCCTATATTCTACGTGTCTGGAGTTGTTCAAATTCACCATTGGCATGGGTGACCTGGAGTTCACTGAGAACTATGACTTCAAGGCTGTCTTCATCATCCTGCTGCTGGCCTACGTGATTCTCACCTACATCCTCCTGCTCAACATGCTCATTGCTCTCATGGGGGAGACCGTCAACAAGATCGCACAAGAGAGCAAGAACATCTGGAAGCTGCAGGTGGGCAGCATGTGATGGGGCGGAGCCTGCGGCCTGGAGGCTGCTGTTCTGCCTGCCATTAACTAGCCAGGCACCTGAGGCCTTGTGGGATTGGGGAGGGGGCAGGGGGCCCAGCTAGGCCTGCGGATCAACACTGGCAGCTCCCTTGGTGGATTCCCTTCCCGTGGGTGTCCCTGTTGTGTGTGCAGTCAGGTTAGCTTAGCTAGTGCTCACGGATCCTGTATGACCTGGGCTGAGAAGTCCCAGAGAGAAGGGGTTGTAGGCTCACCCCCTCTTTACCACAGGGGATCTTGGTCTAGGTGGGCACTGGGTACCAGATTCAAGGATGCTGCTCATAACGGGGTGGGGCCTGATTGTGCTCATAACTGCCTCCTTAACTCCTACCAATAAATTATTGTGTTTTTATTTACTTTTTATTTTTATATTACGCATATGTGTGTTTCAACTGCATGTATATAAGTGTGCCATGTATGTGTAATACCCATAGAGGCCAAGAAGACAGTATAGGATCCCCTAGAACTGGAGTTATGGATGGTTGTTAACTACCATGTGGGTGCTGAGAACCAAACCTGGGTCCTCTGCAAGCGTAGCCAGTGCTCTTAACCACTGAGCTATCTCTCCATCCCCTAAATCGTTGTTCTTAGTAAGTATCACTTACTGGATGGTGGGTCTTTTTCAAAGTGTCTGACTTACCTGTTTTCATTTAATCCTCCACAACTCTCTGAAGGGAGTTCTGTTACTATCCCATCTTTTTTTTTTTAATGCTTTTATTGATGTTTTGTATACTTCAGACATCATTTTTTGGTTCAGTTCAGGCATATTCCCTTTCCTTTCCCCCGCCCCACCCCAGATCATGCATTCTGACATAACTTTCCTGCATCTTTCTCTCAGTCTTTTTTCTTTTTTAGATGAGGCATCGAGGTGTAAGGATGTCATCTATCTGTGCTCCAGGCCACATAGCTGTCAGGAAGCAGAGCCAGGACTTAGACTAGGTGGTCTCATTTTTGAGATCCCGATTCCACCCAGTACTCTATGGGATTCCTTTGACAGCTCCCCGGGGAAGGGTATACCACACTCCATGTCACTTACAGGCCTGCTCTTCCACATTTAGAAGGCATCAGCCAGGCAGAGGCAGGCCTGGGCTAAGCTCCTTCGTGGAGTGTGTGCCTGCCAGGCTGTGCAAACAGACCTGCTGCTAGAGGTACTGCAGGGTGGAGTTAGGGGGCACCAGGTCTTGGGAAATACTCTGGAGACACTAATCCAGGCTGGTGGCCCGTTTCGTCTCTTTCTGCAGAGAGCCATCACCATCCTGGACACAGAGAAGAGCTTCTTAAAGTGCATGAGGAAGGCCTTCCGCTCCGGCAAGCTGCTGCAGGTGGGGTTCACACCTGACGGCAAAGATGACTACCGGTGGTGTTTCAGGTAAGGCCCAGGCCGGAGTCAAAGCTGAGAATTCCAGAGCTACTGATGGGTGTGGCAGATGCAGCCTGCAGCCAGCAGAGGCTGTAAAAACAGCCCCAGTGTGCCTTGGGGCTAGGGTAGGGGCCCTCGAGTGCCACTCCAGGACTTAGCTGTGGGCACAGGACACCCACCTCAGATCTTAGCATGTAGGACATCAGCATTAAATACTAGAAAATTTGAGTGTCCAGAACCGAACCCAGGAATTCAGTGTTTAAAGTTCATGGGCCTGTGGTGTGGCTGGGAAGCTGTGCTGTCTATAAAGCAGGCACCGGCCTCCCCACCAGCTGTCTACAGAGCAGGCACTGGCCTCCCCACCAGCTGTCTATAAAGCAGGCACCGGCCTCCCCACCAGCTGTCTCCATCCTAACATGCAGGCTGTGGGGCAGCTGGTCCCTTAGCCCGTGTCCCCTCCCTTGCAGGGTGGATGAGGTGAACTGGACTACCTGGAACACCAACGTTGGCATCATCAATGAGGACCCGGGCAACTGTGAGGGGGTCAAGCGCACTCTAAGCTTCTCCCTGAGGTCAGGCCGAGGTGAGGTGTGAGAGGTGATGCGGTGGCAGGGAGGGCCAGATGCTGGGCGGGTGGGTCCCCCACTCCTTACATAAGACCTGGGCTATGTACCAGCCCTACATGCCAGCCATATTCACACAGTCACTGGTACATGCCTTCAAGCACACCTGTGCCGCTGAGTGCTCGTGTGGCCTCCAGGCTGTCTACTCTGACATTCCTGCTAGGCACTGTCCTTAGTGCCCCTGAGGAAGTGTCTTGGGCCGTGTATACCCCTCCAAGTGGCTAGTTTATGTAGACTGCCTGCCTTCTCAGCCCAGTCCCTCAGACCAGTGTAGCCAGAGCTCCGTGAAGCTGTAGGGACGCCAACCTGTGCATGTGAACACCTGTACAGGATGTATCCAGGTAAACAGGCTGGACTGTGGCTGTGATACTATTCTGGGTCTACAAGAATACAAGCCTCAAGGCCCTGGGTTCAGCAGTCCCTAACACTGGAAAAATAGATACATTTTTGTCTGCTAAATTCAACATAAGGGCCATCTTGGAGACCATTTCTTTTAACTGCTATTTTTCTTGACTATGGGATACTTTTTCTTGGTTTTCCTTTTTTAGATCTAGTATTTTCTTTTTTCTATCTTGTCTTTTCTTCTTTCTTTCTTTCTTTCTTTCTTTCTTTCTTTCTTTCTTTCTTTTTCTTTCTTTTCTTTCTTTCTTTCCTTCTTTTTTTTTGAGACAGGGTCTCCCTGTAGCTCCAGCTGTCCTGGAACTCACTTTGCCGATCAGGCTGGCCTTGAACTCAGAGAGATCCGCCTGCCTCTGCCTCCTGAGTGCTGGGATTAAAGGTGTGCACCACCATGCCTGACCTTTCCTCTTATTTTTTTATTAGTCCTCTGAAGATTTCATATAATATATTTTGATCATATTCGCTCCCTTCCCATAATCCTCCCAGATCCACTCCCGTCCCTACTCACCCAACTTTGTGTTTCTCTCTCTCTCTCTCTCTCTCTTCTCTCTCTCTCTCTCTCTCTTCTCTCTCTCTCTCTCAAACCCCTGGAGTCCAGTTTGTGCTGCCTATGCGTATATACTCTTGGGTGTAGGGGCGTCCACTCAGGGATCACGCCCTTAAAGAAAACCGACTCTCCTTCTCCCAGAAGCTATCAATTGCCAATATCGGTGGATTGCTATAAGGAAACAGTGCTTTTCCAAACTCTACAGGGTAGTTACACATATGAACTCATAGTGGTTGTGACAGCACGCATGAGACCTGTGCAAGCTCAAGCCAGTCAAAAATCCCAGTGTGGAGAGGGGAGAACGTGATGTCCCTCCCCAGCTGAGGAGCTACTGGCTTAAAGGACCTTAAGAGTTCTTCTTTCCCCATACTGGCTACGTTCCCTGGTACACACAGGCTTTAGTGTGTCTGCCCCACTTCCAGCCCCACAGCAGCTGCTCTGCAGTCTCACCACACGCAAGCAAGCTGAGCCCAGACCTCAGCCGAGGACTGTGGACAACTTTCCTGCCCCCAAACCCACTGGACTTCCACCTCCTGTGCTCGGTTACTAGGATTCTGGTACTGCAAGTTGCCCCAAACTCTGATTTCTTCCATTTTCACTCAGGAAATTCCATGTTCTTCTTAGACTGCTGTTCTTTGTACATTTTTAAAAAATTTTTAAATTTTATTTATTTATTTTTAAATTTTATTTATTTTTATGTGTATGAGTGTACTGTCTGCATGTAGGTCTGTGCACCTGTGTCGTGCAATGCTGTGGAGGTCAGGACATCGGATTCCCCTGGGACTGGAGTCAAAGACGGTTCTCAGCTGCCATGTGGGTGCTAGGGATCGAACCCGTGTCCTCTGCAAGAGCAGTCAGCGCTCTTAACCGCTAGGCCATCTCTCCAGCCCCTCTTTGTACGTTTGTACAATTGTCCCTAAGAAGAAACAAGGAACTCATAAGTCTTATTAATTTCACCAGTTTCAGGGTTTGTGGCTTCTGAGCATGTTACCTCAGGCCTAAAAGTAATGACCTGCATAGATTTTGCCCAGTTTACGGTTGCTAAGAGCAGTTTAGCCCAGTACAAGCTGCTCCATTGTAGTTGGATGCAGAGTTTGAGTTCCTTGCAGGCTTACTGTGGGGGCGATGTAGCTCAATGGCTGAGCACCTGCACAGCCTGTACAAGACCTGTGCTGTATCCCCAGCAGAGGAAAATAGAAAAAGGGCCACTTGGGGGTGATTGGGTGGTTTGGGTCCTGCTGACTCTGTGAGCTCCCACTTTGCAGGTGACTCGTACTCTGTTTGCCTGATGCTGTAGGCTGTTAGAGCATTGCATACTCATGATGATATTAATAAAGATGTTAGCCCAGTGGCAGGGATCTGCACATTTGTGTTAATTAGAGTGACACAGGAGATGGCTGGAGGTCCTTCATTTTTGTACTTATATTTCTTAGACAACATTACTTAAGGATTTTGCTTCTACACCCAATTTTGTAACAGTAGACACTCTAGGGATGAGGGCAGATAATTTAGTTAATAAGACCTCTCCCCACCAAACAGTGGGTATGGTAAGAAGTGGAAGAAAGTGGGAAGTAGAGGAGTGGGAAGGAGTGTATGGAGGAGTCTGGGCACTGGGAACCTCAGACCTTCTTTGAGGACCCCGGATATAGCCAGGCCAAACAGTTCCTGAGGCTGGGTGTCCCCACTACCCAGCCAGTCAGTAGTCAGCATCCCAGTGGGAGCTGGATTTGCCTCCCATTCCTTTTTTGATGGCCAGTGTTCTGCAAGGAATTCTCCTTTGGCAATTGGTGTTTGGAGTCTGTTTGAGGTTAGAGTACAGGCCAGTTGTTGTGGGTACCATCAGTGTGTAGACCAGCCATAATTCAGCTGGAGCAATCACAATGGTGGCCTCCTCCCCCTCCTCCTCCCCCTCCTCCTCCCCCTCCTCCTCCCCCTCCTCCTCCTCTCTCCCTGCCCTTCTTCATTGGTGTCATTCTCTCTCTCTCTCTCTCTCTCTCTCTCTCTCTCTCTTGATCTCTTTCTGTCTGTCTGTCTGTCTGTCTCTGTGTGTGTGTGTGTGTGTATGTATGTATGTGTGTGTGTGTGTGCTGTATATGTATGGGCACATACATGCCACAGTACGTGTGTGTTCAGAGGACAACTTCATGGAGTTGGCTTTCTCCTTCCATCTTTATGTAGGCTCTGGGTATCGAATTTACATCATTAGGTTTGTGGAAGAAATGCTGATACTGGCTGAGCCATCTTATCAGCTCAGCCTCTGGCATTCTTGATGCCTTTGAGATGTGGCCTACCAGTGGGGGGCCTAGATCCTGGCCTGAGGCTAGAAGGTGTGAATATTGGCTGGTTTTGCAGAGAGATTAGATGCAGGGGACTAAACACGGCGCTCAGCTGATCAGGAAAATGAAAGCATTATACGTGGTGCCTTCTCGGCCGGTGGCCAGACAGTAGAGGCAGGTGTGGGGCTGCCAATGGAGTCTGTATCAGGAGCTCTGTGGGGTTTGAGACCATGGTGAGGTTCTCACTTGAAGCTCAGGGTTACCATGCCTCCTGGGCATTCCCCTGCTCCCTGCACCCCCATGCTGCTATGCCCTGCTGGGGCCTCAACCTTCAGTCCTGATTTTTCATCTGGTGTTCACCACTCTAGAGCTGACTCAATGTGGAGTTAGTTGCATTGCAGAAACCTCTTCCCTGTGGGCAGGGAGGCAATGGAGCCTGAGAGAGGCAAGCGATGGACTCACAAGGTCACAGGCATGCTAGGATGGGGCAGAGGAAGAAAATATAAAGTGTTACCTGGGTAGATGAAGCTCCTTGAACAGTCTAGGGAAGAGGAAACTGCCAAGGCACGGGATCCAAGGGTGCTGAGACCTCCCTTCACCTGGAGGTGTGGGGCCTCTAAGTAAACCTGTGTTCGTTTTGCTGCATCCAAGGGAGTAATGATGGTTTTACCCTTTAGTTTCAGGAAGAAACTGGAAGAACTTTGCCCTGGTTCCCCTTTTGAGGGATGCAAGCCCTAGAGACAGGCATGGCACCCAGCCCGAGGAAGTTCATCTGAAGCACTTTGCAGGATCCCTTAAGCCAGAGGATGCTGAAATTTTGAAGGACTCCATGACCCCTGAGCAGAAGTGAGGGACATATGCAGAGATCACCTCTGGGCCTTTGGATGCCTCGGTGGCCCTGCAGGGGAGGGGTCTGCTCAGGGAACACCAGAACCCTGTCTGTGCCTGCCCAGCATGTTCTTGGGACTTCACTGGACATGCTGTGGGAAGCACGAGTGGGTGCCTGGAAAGAATCTCCATCTAACCGTTGCTGACCCAGGGTGAAGCTTCAATTGTCTGTCTTGCAACTTTTTACTGATTTCATTAATGGCAAATCTGTCCTTGGAGCCATGTTAGAGCCTTGATTGCTAAACATGAGGAAATGAAGTCCAGGAAAACGACCGTCAGGACCCAAGCACTTCTGTCACATAAGTAGTGAAACCCTTCCTCTCAGCATTAAGCTTAACAGCTCACCTGCCCTGAGTGATCTTGGAGGAGTTTATCATTTGATAAACCGCATAGAGAAGTTAGAGGAGGCTCTGGAAAAATCAGCCTATTCCAGAGGTGACTTCCCTTCAGTGTGAAGTACCAAAGTCCCCCAAATATTAGTGCTATTGCTATATAAAATAAAGGCACAGAAACATATCCCAGGGACAGGAGAAGAACATTTTGCTGATCTTCTATTTGTAGTGACAAAAATCCTGTCCTCCTGCAGTGATAAACGCTTCTACCCTGTACACTTGTCATTCAATAAAACATATACATATACACATTGTAAGAGGTGTGAACTTTGTGGTAGTAATTGAGTTGGCATTGACAGTCAGTGCTCTATGCAGTCAGTTTGTGTCTGTGTATATGTGTGCATATGTGTGCCCACTGCCCAAATGGCTAGTCACTGGGTGAGACCAGTCCTTTACAAATGCGTGTCCCATAGTCAGAGAAGTGTGGTCGCTGGGTCGACTTCATCTGCTACCTGCTTTTATAAATACTCTTTCATGGGACACAGCCTCACCTGTTCATTTTGTTTATGGTTGCTACAATGCATACTTGAGTAATTGTAGTAGAGATTGAATTAACTTTCAATGCCTAAAATATTTAGTATTTGGCCCTTAAGAGAAAAGTTTGCTGACCTCTTGTTTATGAGATAGAACATAAACAAGTAATCTGGGACCAGATCTGTCCCAGGCGTGGATGGATGTGTCAATGTTTGTGGGATGATTTGTCTAGTCATGAAATTATTGGACAAAGGGTCAAAATGATATCTGACTGTAGCTGAGGCGGGACCTTCAGTCATATTATTAGGGAGTATGTTACCTATTTTTTTTCTCATTGCTATGACAGACCACCTGACAGAAACAACGTAAGGAGGAAGGGTTTATTTTGCTTCATAGTTTAGGGGGTAGATCATCGTGGGAAATCATCATGGAGGAAGGCATGGCAGCTTGGGAGGCCTAAGCTTGTGCCAATGTTTCTTCATATCTCTGTGGATCAGAACCAGAAAAATTGGGCCAGAAAAAGAGTGAGCTTGCAGTTCTTAAGCCTGTGGACAGACATGCATTTGCTAGCTATGTCATGTAGCTAATGGTAACGACAAGCCAATTTATTGGGTTAAAAATATTCACACCAGGCTACACATGGTGGTGCACACCCAGCACTCAGGAGGCAGAGGTAGGAAGATCTCTGTGAGATCAAGGGTAGCCTGGTCTACATAGCAAGTCCAGGCTAACTGGGACTACAGGAAGACTCTGTCCCAAATATAAGGTATTTACCGATGAGAAGAGGCACAGAGATTCATTAAAGAAAGTACAGTGCAAGAAAGCGACACAGTGGGACATTCTAAGAGAAGCAATCATATCCCCCTGATGCTAAGAGGGAATGAGAGTTCTTTTATAAGAGTTAGAGGGAAGTTACCTAATTTTATCTTGTGTGCCATTTGTGTGGTTCATATCTAGGAAGGTAAGTGGACATCTTACTGTCTTGTTTTTTTTTAAGTTTTTTAATTTATTTTTTTATGTGTATGAATGTACTGTCTACATGCAGGTCTGTGCATCCGTGTTGTGCAATGCCTCGGAGGTCAGAAGAGGGCGTCAGATTCCCCTGGAACTGGAGTCAAAGATGGTTCTCAGCCGCCATGTGGGTGCTGGGGATCGAACCCAGGTCCTCTGCAAGAGCAGTTGGTGCTCTTAACCACTAGGCCATCTCTCCAGCCTAAGTCTTGTTAAACAGTGAATTTTACAGTATTGTCTTTTCCCCTCTGATTTTATTTTTTAATATTTTAATATTATTTTATGTATATGAGTATATTGCCAGCATTCATGTAAGTGCACCTGTGTTGTGCATGCCTGTGGAGGTCAGAAGAAGGTGTCAGAATTCTCCTGGAACTAGAGTTACGGATGGTTAATTAGCCACCATGTAGGTGCTGGGAATCAAACCCAGGTCCTATGAAAGAGCAGCCAGTGCTCTTAACCACTGAGACATCTCTATAGTTCCCTTCCCTCTGATTTTAAAATTACATTTTATCTATTCTCTCTCTCTCTCTCTCTCTCTCTCTCTCTCTCTCTCTCTCTGTATTCGGGCATGCACAAGCCACAGCATGCATGTGGAAGTCAGAGAACAGCTTGAGGGAATTGGTTTTCTTCTCCTGTCATGTGGGTCAGGGGATCAAACTCAGATTGTCAGGCTTGGAGGCAAGTGACTTTGGAGGTTTGGGCGTCTTTCTTGAGATTGACCGCCTGGTATGAGAAACATGGGCCATTAGGAGTTAGAGTCTAAATGTTTATGTAAGACATCACATCTTGCTGGAGTCAAACTTCGGGTACTCAGACAGGATTGTTAAACTGTGGGAGTTTCTGCCCCTACAAACTAGGACCCATGTCCAAAGGGATCCACAACCCTTGAAAACAGCACCATCAGCTGTGGAGTATGTGTTTAAACACGTAAGTTCACTGGGGACATTTCACACTCTGAAAGTCCTGAGACCCTTCTTCATGCTGTCCCGCATGATGTCCACCTCACATGTCTCCTAGGCCCAGCTGAGGTGGCCCTTGAGGTGCCCTTTGGTGAAGTGAGATGTGCACAGCTCGCATGGCAGGCGAGTGAGGAGGAGGAATACAGAATGCTGGGGTGGTTGGTGAGTTTATGAAAGTGCTTGATGTGTGTAACAGCTCATGAGGAAGCTATTATTAGTACCACATAATAGATGAGAAAATCAAGGCTCCAACAGGTGGTAAGTTGCATAGCCAGCAAAGAGTGTGACCTGGGTCTGACCCCTGGGACAGCCTGACTTCAAACCTATCTTTACTGCTGAGTCAGGCCTGGGGCATGCCAACCCATTCCGGCCGGAAGGGAGCAGGGCAGGCTTCTTCCTACCCATGGTGACCCTGGGCTTCTCACTTTATACCCTTTCTCAGAAGACATTGTGTTGTGTGCCCATGGAGGTCTAAGAGTGATGTTAAGAATCTTCCTATATTTCTCTCCATTTTATCCATTGAGACAAGGTCTTGCAATCAAATCCAGATCTAGCTGATACAGTTTGCTGTAGTAGTCAGCTTGCTCAGAGGATCTCAGCTCTGTCTTCCAAACACTGGGATCAGGAGTCAGCTGCCACACTCACTTGGCATTTACATAGATTCTTTTCATAGGTTTACTCTGCTCTTCATAACTGTGTGGCAACTGATTTAATCTCTGAGCCATCTCCCCAGCCCCAGATTTTTGTAAATTGGAGCAGATTCTGAATTTACCCAGAGTTGGATGGGATCTTGTGGGTGTTCCATTGCAAAGCAAAGGATCAAAGGCTTTATGCAAGAAAAGACCATCAGATTTATAAAATGTTGGTTCATGGGGCTGGAGAGATGGCCTAGCGGTTAAGAGTGCCGACCGCTCTTACAGGGGACCCGGGTTCGATCCCCAGCACCCACATGGTGGCCGAGAACCGTCTGAAGCTCCAGTTCCAGGAGAACTCCAGTTCCAGGGGAATCCGGGACCCTCTTCTGACCTCCGCGGCATTGCACGACACGGGTGCACAGACTTGCATGCAGACAGTACATTCATACACATACAGAAATAAATAAAAAATTAAAAAAAATGTTGATTCATTCAGAAAGCAGTCAGGATCATCTCCACTGTGGCTTCTCTGTATGTTGAAGTCACACGAACCGTACTTGATCTGATCTACATGCATCGAGAACATCTATTTTACAACTCTGTTGCCATTTGCTTGAGGACATTTTCAATTCTCTGGACAATTTTTTCCATATCAGACTTTTCCTTCCAAGTGCTTTCTAAAACAGACCCTGTCAACTTCAGTAATTTTTTTTTTCATTTTTATTTTTTTTGAGACAGGGTCTCCCTGTAGCCCCAGCTGTCCTGGAACTCACTCTGTAGACCAGGTTGGCCTGAACTCACAGAGATCTGCCTGTCTCTGCCTCCTGAGTGCTAGGATTAAAGGCGTGCACCACCATGCCTGGCTTAGCCGCCATATGGGTGCTGGGAATCCCACCTGGGTCCTCTGCAAGAGCAGTCCGCACTCTTAACCGCTGAGCCATCTCTCCAGCCCCGACTTCAGTAATTTTACTGCATAAATTAAGTTGTCATCTGTAGGAGGAGAGAAGAGAGCATTCAGCGATTCCTGCAGCCCAGTCTGAGGGACATCTGTTCTTGTAATTTGTCTGTTTGCTCCTTTGATCTCTAGGTTAAGATAAAGTTCTCCCAGAAACAGAACAAATATGTGAAATGGTTTTGGAATAATTTCATCTCTCTCTTTTTTTTTTTGCAGCATGATCTTTAATCTTTTATTTTGTCTGAGATCTTTCATGTAGGGGTTGACAGAGGTCGCTACTCTCTGGGCTAATTGTCACACCCGACAGGCAATTACACAGGTTAGCTTGCATAGAAGAGAAATTTGGGACAGTCATAGTCATGTCCCGTTGATAGATGTGTTCTACAAGTTTTTGTTTTTTTTTGGAGACAGGGTCTTCCTGTAGCCCCAGCTGGTCTGGAACTCCCTATGTAGACCAGTCTGGCCTTGAAGTCAGAGAGATCCACCTGCTTCTGCCTCCTGAATGCTAGGATTAAAGGTGTATGCCACCAGGCCCAGATTCTACAAGTTTTTGCAAAGCATTATCTTTTGTAACCTCTCCATTCAAAATTTCTATAAACTGTTCAATTTCTGCTTCAACACTGCCAGACTGTAAGATGATTCAGAAAATCCTAAACATATTCCAATAGAATGGAATAATCCTCACAAGCATCCTCATAGGCTTCTGTAAAATTAGATGAATAAGCTGGTGAGTAAAATTTAGGGGCATTATTGCTCTTGGTTATGCTCCAGAACTCGACAGTAAGACCTTATTGCTGAAGACACTACATACGCGAGCTGTACAACAAAGAGAAATCAAGCTGGTACTGACCTTGAAACTTCATTTCTACTGGCTAGCTTTCAGTGTGCTAGAAGGTGCTATGTATCATCAGCTTGAGCAAAGAACTTTACCAGCTGTAAACCTGATAAACTGCAGTAATGCCTGGCCTGGCAAGATAGGCGCAATAGTGGCACGAATGTTATGTAAATAACCAACCACTTCCTGATTGGCTTTAAGGCCTGCTTCACAAGATGGAGTTCATATATAGCACTGTTAGCAGGACCAAGAATCTATGGCTACTGCTGGGCGTGGTGGCGCATGCCTTTAATCCTAGCACTTGGGAGGCAGAGGCAGGTGGATCTTTGTGAGTTCAAGGCCAGCCTGGTCTATAGACATAGTATTAAACCAATGACTTATTGTTATACCCATAGATTAGTGCAGTTCTTAGTTCTTACCAGAGAAGTTTTTTTTTGCAACCAGATGGAGATTAACACAGAGATCCCCAATTTGCCAATGTGTAGAGAATAACAGACTGAAGAGTGCTCAGACAGAATAGGACATGTATATCACACCCACTCCCCAAAGGCTTAGGGATCATCTTAAATGGGGAAATAAAAGATTGTAAAAGCCAGAGGTGGTGGGTAACTACAATGAAATAATATTTTCAGGACATAACAGGACATTTGTACATATGCATTCACAATGCTTATAACAGCATACAAAGGATCTGTGCAAATCCAGGGCAGACACAATCTCAGCTTAGAGAGGCAAGTGGGGAAGAAGCCACAACCATAGCTGAGAAACTATTGGCAACAAAAAGCTGCTGGGAGAGAATCAGTTTTCTTAAGGGGATAATGCTGGATCAGTTGACCAGTCTCCAGGAAATGAACTCATACTCAAGAATATTTGCAGAGGGACTGGAGAGATGGCCTAGCGGTTAAGAGCACCGACTGCTCTTGCAGAGGACCTGGGTTCGATCCCCAGCACCCACATGGCGGCTGAGAACCGTCTGTAACTCCAATTCCAGGAGAACTCCAGTTCCAGGGGATTCCGAGACCCTCTTCTGACCTCCGCGGCATTGCACAACACAGGTGCACAGACCTACAGGCAAAACAGTACATTCATACACATAAATAAATAAAAATAAAATTAAAAAAAATATTTGCAGAATACAGATTGGACTAGTTAAGCCTTAAAGTATAGAGGACTTGGAGTGTTGGCCATCTGAGAGGCGATGGGAGAGGGGGTCCGAATATGATCAAAGTGCATTTTATGAAATTCTCAAAGAATCAATAAATGTATATTATTAAGAATTTGAGGGCATTTGCCAACAGCTTAGATTTTAGTGTAGGAGCCATAACCACCTGGGGCTTAGTCATGGCTGACTCCAAGTTCTGATGTGGGATTTTATCCTGTGAACTGTGTGGAGATTTCTGGAGCCTCACTTGTATGGTAGAGTAGTGTTGGGGAGGTACAGCAACTGTGCCAGATTACTAAGAGAAATATTCAGATTATGAAGAAAATGGAATAGATTTATTAGGGGCTGATGATCCATATTTGGATAATATCAATGATGAGATGGATGCAGAGACTGAAGAAGCTTCTGGAAAGTTTTGTTGGAATCAGAGTGTAAGCAAAAACAGTGAAGTTAACTTTGAGCATATCAATTAAAATTATTTATTTTTATTTGATGTGTATGAGTGTTTTGCCTGTATGTATGTAAGTACATCACATGCATGTAATGCAAGTGGAGGTCAGAAGAGGGCATCTGGTCCTTAGAACTGGAGTTATGGACTGTTAGATATGGGTGCTAGGAACTGAACCTGAGTCTTCTAGAGCAGCCAGGGCTCTTAATTGCTGAGCCAGTTCTCTAGTTTTGACATACCAAATTTTTTTTTTTGAGACAAAGTCTCCCTAGTTATAAGCACCACAGCTGGTAAACTCAGTGACATACAACGTTCACTTTAGACCAGCCCTGGTGTAATTACTCTTTGAACTCACAGGTAAGATATCTGCCTGGCCTCTGCCTCCTGAGTGCTTGGATTTAAAGGTGTGCATACTGCATCACTATGCCCGGCTTAAAGACAGTTCTTAGCCGCCATTATGGGTGCTGGGAACCACCCCAGGTCCTTTGCAAGAGCGCCAGTCATGCTCCTTAACCAACTGAGCCATCTCTTCCGCCCAAACATACCAATTTTTTTTTTTAAAAACAGTTTAGGTATGGTGAATTAGCAAACACCAGTAAAACAAGATATACTAAATTAAGGATGTTGAGTTGTGTTATTAATGTATATAACTTTTTTTTTTTTTTTAAAAGAAAGAAGAAAAAATATATCAAATAACTTTATATTTTCTTTTTTTTTAAAAAAAAAACTTTTTTTGGCTTTTGTTGCTTTATTAAAGAAATATTGTTTTCTTGTTAAAAAATATAAATGTTGAAAATGTTTTAAAAAAAGACCTTTGTTGTATGATTTCGTGTTATGTGTTTTTCTATTTCATTTTATTTTTATTTGGCAAGTATGGGTTCTCTCTCTCTCTCTCCTCTCTCTCTCCTCTTCTCTCTCTCACACACACACACACACACATACACACACACAACACAAACCTCTGGTGTAGAATGGTTGAATCAAGCTGTTTAGCTTAAGTACCCCCTGGCTACTTACCAAGTTTTCATGGTTAAAGCATTAAGGTTTACTCTCAGTAATTTGTCCAAGGTCTGTTTGTCTCTTTTTAAAATAATTATTTTTGTTCTCTATAAATGGTTTGAATCCAGTTTTGCCAACACCATTGCTGAAGCATGCTGTCTTTCCTCCATTAAGCTTTTTTGGCCTTGTCTCCAAATATGAGAGTTTGTAGCTGAATGCTGAAATTGTAAGCTCAAATTTGGATCTTCAGTTTTGTTCCATTTGCGTCAGGTTCCATACCGCGTCTGACTTTTGATGCCCAGTACCAGTGCTGTCTTGGATTAGTTACCCTTCGTACGTAGACTATCGCCCTGTCGACACCCACCTATCAGTTTGAAAGTCTGGTAAAAGTCCAACTCCCCCCTGTCTCCATGTGTGCCCTTTTGTGCTCCTCCACAAGGTCTGACTCCTATATGTAGCTCTTAGCTATTTGGGCAGACGAGCTGGATAGTTTTTGTGCTCTTCCTCCATCACATGGAAATTGAGGATTTTTTCCAAGTCTGTGGGGATTTTAATTGGCATGCAGATTGCACTGAATCTGTTTTATCTTCAATTTGTGGCTTCGCCTATCTTCAGGGTAGGATGGGCATCTTTACTATATTAATTTTTCCAATTCATGAGAATGGAGGTCTTCCATTTCTTTTAATATCATCTTCAATCTCCTTCTTCAGGGTTTTAAATTTTTTGTAGAGATATTTAGTGTGTTTTGGTTAGTTTATTCCATGTGTATTTATTTGATTTTTTTGAGGCTATTGTGATTTGGAAAGATCTCCTTATATTCCTTTCTCCAGTTGCTTATTGTTGGTGTAAAGAAAAAGGGACTACTGATTTTTTAGTGTTAATTTTGTATCCTGACCACTTTACTGAAAACTTTTAACCTTATTTAATTTAAAAAAATTTATTATTTATTATTTATGCATATGAATGTTACTGTCTGCATGTAAGGTTTGTGCACCCATGTCTAGGAGTTTTTCTGGTGGAGTTTTAGCATCCCTTAGGGTAAACAATCATATCACAGCAAATAGGGATAGTTACTTTCCTTTTTCCAATCAGTACTCTTAATTTCCCTTTGTTGCTTTATTCCCCTAGCAAGTGTTTCAAGCACTATATTGAAGAGGAGTGGCAATAGGAGGCAGCCTTGCTGGGCTCTCACCTTTAAGGGGAATGCTTCTAATTTCTCTCCATTTAGGATGATGTTGACAGTGCGTTTGTCATATATGGCTTTGATTACGTGGACGGATGTTCCCTGTAGTCCAATTCCCTCTAGGACTTTAAGCATGAAGGGAAAATTAAACCCCTACATCTCTGTACAAAGTCAACTCCAAGTAGATCAAAGATCTCAACCTGTAACCTGAAACCCTGAACGGTTGGTTAGAAGAAAAAGTTGGCAGCAAACCTACAAAAGACATTGGCGTAGGAAAAGACTTTCTAAATCAAAACAGCAGACTGCACAGGAAATAATGTCAACAGGTGACAAGTGGGACCTCACCAAACTCAAAAGCTGTACAGAAAAAGAAAAATCAAGCGAAGCCAAGAGAAAACCCCAACAACCTCACACATATACACAACACACCTGATAACGCTGTACAGAGCATTCAACAGTCCACAATATATAGACTATATGAACTACTCAAAAGACGGAGTAAAGAGCATGCTGAACAGAAACTACCAGTGAGGAAGTAAAGTGGCTGAGAAACATCTTAAAAAGTGTTCGGGCACAGAGCAGTGGCCGGGCCCAGACCAGCTGAGCTGCAGGGACTGTGCCATGCCTGGTAGGGGAGTGTGGGAAGGAGAAGCTAGGCCCGCTGGGCACACAGCAGCCGGACACACAGTAGCTGGGCACAAAGCATCAGCTGGGCCCAGACCAGATGAGCTGCAGGGACTGTGCCACGCCTGGTAGGGGATTGTGGGAAGGAGAAACTAGGCCTGCTGGGCACACAAGGGGCGGAGTCTGAGTGGACCAGTAGGTCCTGTGGACTGGGAAAGGTGTCCCGGAAGGCCTTGGGAGCTGGGTTATAGTCATAAAAACATCCTGGTACTGGCGCAGAAACAGACCTGTTGACCAATGGAACAAAACCGAAGATCCCAAACTTGAGCACATACAATTTCGCCACCTTCGTATTTGACAAGGGGCCAAAAAAAGAACTCAGTGGAGGAAAGGACAGCATCTTCAGCAAATGGTGTTGGCCAAAACTTCATACGTTGTTTAGAAAAATAAAATTAAACCCCTACCTCTCACCCTGTATAAAAATCAACTCCAAATGGATCAACGCCTTAATGTGAAACCAAAACTCTAAAGGTTGATAGAAGAAAAGGTTAGCAGCAACTTATTAAGACATGGGTTAGGAAAAGACTTCTTAAATTCAGACAGCAGCTGCTCAGGAAATAGGGTTGACAATTGACAAGTGGGACCTTATTAAAAACTCAAAAGTTCTGTACAGCAAAAGAAAAACATCAGGAAAGTGAAGAGAAAACCCACGAGTGGGAGGAAACGCTTCACTGCTGATACATCTGACAGAGCATTAACCTCCAGAATATATAAACTATTCAAAAAATAAAGAAGTAAGAAAAACAAATGATCAATGTTCAAAATATGGAGTGAAGGTGAGCCAGAGAGACTTCCACAAGTGAGGAATTAGAGGTTGCTGAGAAACATCTTTAAAAAGTGTTCAACATCGCTAATTAATTAAGGAAATGCAAATTTAAAACCACTTTAGATACCATCTCACACCGATAAGGCTGCCAAGGATCAAGAAAACAAATGATTAAATGCTGGATAGTGTATGAAATGGGAACACTCATCACTGCTGGTGGGAATGCAACTTGTACAACCACTATGGAAAGCAGGATTATGGAGAACCCTTAAAAGACTCAAAATGAGCCTTATCACCTGACCCAGCTATACCACTTCTGGGAATTTATCCACCAGACTCTTCATACCACAGAGATACATGTACAGCCATGTTCATTGCCGCTCTCTTGACAATAATGAAGAGCTGGAACCAACCTAAATGCTCCTCAACTGATGAGTGGATAGAGAAAATTTGGCACATCTACACAATGGAGTTCTATGTAGCTGGTAAAGAAAGATGAATCATGAAATTTGCATGTAAATGGATGGAATTGGAAGAAATTATCTTAAGTGAAGTAACACAGTCCCAGAAAAACAAATTGACGAATGGTATTCCCTCATCCGTGGATGCTAGCACCAAAAAACCTAGTTTGTAAATATTCCTTGTCGGAATAGTGAGCATTTGGAAGAACAAACAAACAACAACAACAACAACAACAGAAAGACGTGCAACAAAGAACTGACTGAAATGAGGAACTTGGTGGAGGGTGGGAGGTTGAGAAGGGGGTATTGGGTCTACATTAGTTTAATGTATAGTTGATTGATTGAGTTTAACAGGTATCCAAATTTGCCCAAACTGTCTACATATTATATGCTTATCTAGGACTTTAGTAAAAGTAAAAATGTCTATATTAAAACAACATTGGTTAAAAGTTTTAATAAAAAAGGTAATACATTTAAGCTAATTGGAAATATAATTGTAGTCCACATAGCTTCACTTATAATTTATATAACAACAACTTTGGGTTAATGGATGAACAAGTATTCATCTTACAATGTTTGTGTGTACAGTTATCAACTTGTAACATTTTCTTCTACCTGTAGGACAATTAACTAAGGAATTAAGTTGGCTTCCAATAACAACATACAGGCAATGATAAACGGTTTAATGCAGAAAAGTTGGCACAGCTAAACATTAAAAGGTAAGAAAAGCCTCATTATTGCTACAGGCATCAACAATCTCTGTGGATCCTAATTGTAACAACTTTTTTTTTTTTTTTCCAGACAGGGGCGTCTTCCCTATATAGTCCCAGCTGTCTGGGAACTCACTCTGTAGACCAGGCTGGCCTGAAACTTCACAAAGATTCCACCTGCCTCTGACTCCCAAGTGTAGGATTAAATTGCATGTGCCATTACAACCATTATAAATGGTGTGTAACAACCATTTATAATGTGCCCCTTAATGAAAACTTTACCTTTCAGGTTCTGCAAAGTTTTAATAGAGAGATTCCTTACCCCTTTTCTACAACAAAGAAAAATATGATAGTAATGAAGTCATTCCCTAACTGAAAACTGGAGCCGACTATTATAGAGGTAATCTCTTATAAAAGTGATATAGTTGCATTCTTTAATTGACTGATAGTAATAAAAACTGTGAAAGGATAATTCCTATCTAGAGCCAAATATAATACTAAATCTATATAAAGCTGTGTAATTAAGCAAACTATATTAATACAGGAGGAGCTCTGATATCAGAAATGAATTATTCAGCCAAGGAGATGTGGGCTAGGGGATTCCAAGACCCCCAAAAAAGATAAATTGGCTTTTTGCCAGGCAAACTGGGATACCTACAAGAATAGAGGCGATAAGGCCATGCCTGTTGTTGAAGACCTGGGGTAAGCATGGGAAAGATATATTTGATTGACCACACTTGCAAGTGTACAGTTTGGCCTCTGGGAAGCCAGAGAGTGTTACCAAAGGCACTAAATCAATTTAAAAGCAAATATCAGTCTCCTTGAGATAAACAAGACTCCCCATCAGCATCAGCTACACCTCACCCGCCTGGAAATCTGTGCAGCAGTGGCAGCCAAATGGCTGTATATCCCAAAATCTAGTTGGCTATTGGCTCTCCCCCTGGAGGAATAATTCATGGCTGATGCCACAAGGCCTAAGTCCTCTAGTGGTTAAGAGATGCTACAAGCCACCGTAAGACCTTGTCAGCCTTTACAGAAAAGCTATAGTCCATGGATTAGCAACCACCAATACATCTGTGTCTATACCAATGAAACCTTACGCATAATAATTAGTACTGTTAAATGCTCTATATTTCTAATTGTTTGTGCTTCATCAAGTAGGAATAAAAGGTTATTCTGGATAAAACTGCCAACATGAAAGGAAACAAGGCCGAATTGATCAGAGTCCAAACGACATCTCCAGAAAAAATAGACTGTTTGCTTCTCGCCCTTGTGTCCCTTTTCTAAAGCCTAGGGAACAATTGCGGAAGAGGGGCATTTGGTAGATAGAATGTAAGGGCTGGATGGGGGTGAATTGTGAAAGTACAGCAATATAGACTGGACTCTATTTGATCAACGTGACAGTACACAGAAGCTCCTCCAGCTGGACAATGGGGGCCTTGGGCCATATAAGTTTGGCATAAGCTACTTGCAAATTGGTTTTACATGAAGGATGCTTGTATTTAATAACTTATTACCTTTTATTAAAAAATAAAAAAATAAATTAAAAAGTAAAAAAAGTGTTCACATTGTGTTTAATAATTAAGGAAATGCAAATTTAAAAACCGACTCTAAGGTATCATCTCATCTCCAATAAGACTGGCCAAGATTCAAGAAAACAAAAAGACACCAAATGCCCAGAGAGGTTGTAGGGAAAGGGCGGAAAACTTCACCATGCTGGTGGGATTGTAAACTCGTGCAGCCACTACGAAAGCAGTGTGGAGAACCCTTAAAAGACTCAAAATAAGCCTACCACCTGACCAGGCCATACCATTTCCTGGTATATAGCCACAAGACTCATCCTACTACAAAGATACATCACAGCTATGTTCATTGCAGCTCTTTTCCACAATAGGGTGAAGAGCTGGAACCATACCCAAATGGCCCTCAACTGACACTGGATAACAAAAATGTGGGTACATCTACACAATGGGAATTCTATGCAGCAGTAAAGAATAGCATGGATCATGAACTTTGCAGGTAAGATGATGGAACTGATGCCATTATGCTAAGGAAGTAACACAGTCCTAGAAAGAAAAAAGGCAAGTGTTCCCCTCATTGTGGATGCTAACACCAAATCCCCAGTTTGGAGGCAAGTGAGCAACTTTTATTATTTTATTCTTTGTATTCTGAAAGTAACTGTGCTGTTATAATGTGAATCTCTTAATGGGCTCTAGAGTTGACCTACCACTTATAGTCAGAGATTGTAATTCTGTATATTGGTGGAAGATATGTATTCATATCCTAGAGTAATATGAAATAAAAGGAAAAAATGTGAACCCCAAAACATATTTTGGAATTAACATACACTTTATTCCTGGAGGTCATAATTTTGATACATATGTGTTGTTCACATAGGCATAATATGGAGTAATACAAAGGGGAGGGAATAACAACAGCATAAGGACTGGGTCAAAGAACTGACTGATCCAGTTAAATTCTGGTCAAATCAACAAGCCTCTGCAGAAAAAAAAATCCTTGAAAGACTGAGAGAAAGATGCAAGACATGTATGGCAGAATGCATAAACTGGGGTTGGGGAGGGAGCAGGGAGAGGGGAAGGTATCCAAATTGGACTGAAAAATTATGTATGAAATATACAAAATGTCAATAAAAAAGCACATAAAAATTTATGGATTTAAAAATTATTTTTATTTTTATTTCATGTGTATGAGTGCTTTGCCTGAATGTATGTAAGTGTACCACCTGTGTATGATGCCTGCAGAGGCCAGAGGACAGAAGTGGGCATTGGATTTCCTGGACCTGGAGTTATGCAGTTGTGAGTTGCCATGTGGATGTTGGGAACCAATCCTGGGTCCTTGACAAGAGTTGCCAGTGCTCTTCACTGCTGAGCTGTCTCACCAGTTCCTTTAACTTATTTTATCTGCTGCTGTTGTCTCTTTTCCTCTGTTTTGAGGTCCCAGCCTCCGTCATCTGGAAGCAGGACAAGCCACGCCCAACGTCCCCTGGGGGGGGGTCCTCTCCACTCTCTTGGTCCTGGAATGCCTGTATCTTGCCCAGATGCAGATGCTGATGGCCTGTCCTGACCACATCAGGCAGTCTGTTCAGACCTGAAGTGGGAGATGAAACTCTGTCCCACTCCTGGCTCCTGCCTCACAGCACTAAATAGGGTGCTTCCTGGAATTTTTGAAGGAATCTACTCCCCCTTCCTGCCCCCACCCCACAGAGACTCCTCTTCCTCTTTGCTGTGGAGATGGTATCTACGGATTTGTCATTTGAGCTGGGGTCTATGTGTCTGGGAAGATGCAGGGAGTGTGTGTGTGTGTGTGTGTGTGTGTGTGTGTGTGTGTGTATGTGTGTGTGGTCAGCTCATTGCCCCTG
Source organism: Rhizomys pruinosus (assembly GCA_009823505.1). NCBI lineage: Eukaryota > Metazoa > Chordata > Mammalia > Rodentia > Spalacidae > Rhizomys > Rhizomys pruinosus. The sequence continues at coordinate 705,840 of VZQC01003749.1, read as the reverse complement.
TGTGTCCTGTGTGTTAGGCATGAGGCAGGATGGCTTCTCTAGCTAGACTACTAGGTAGATGAGGGCTTCCGCTCTGACCCCAGCTGGCAGGATGGGAACACAGGTATCTTGGCAGATATCTAGAGGTGGTTCAGGCCTCTAGGAGACAGCTAGGGTAGGAATAAGTACATCGCTTCCATTCTCCCTGCCTGCATCCCACCCCAGGCCCTGGCCCTGCCTGCTGATGTTTTCTCTTCATCTATCTATCTATCTATCTATCTATCTATCTATCTATCTATCTATGTATCTATCTATCATCTATCATCTATCTCCCTCCTGTCTGAAAGGTCGCCTCCTGGGACTGCTGCTATGTGTTCTGTCCATCATAGGAGATTCCGGGTCAATGAGGAAAAATGAGCACAGCATGGTTCATGACTGCTTCAGGAATGGGGAGCCTGGTAGTGGAGGGCAGTTGTTAATTGTTGGGACCTAAGGGCTGAAGAAAGAGGTAAAGAAGGCAGGACTTCTAGCTGCATAGACCTACAGCTATGATGACAACCAGATGACAGTGCTGTGAGGACCACAGTTAGAGTACAGGAATTCCCTGGGGATGTAGTTTAGGTGGGCAGAGGCATTGGTTCAGCCCAGATGGTCAGTTCCTTGCCTGACAATAGTAGTGACAGTGTCTGTGACAGGCCACGAGCCAACTCAACCTTGGGGTGACTAAAGGGTCAGGGTTGGTCCAGCAGCCTGGGCCCATTCAGTGGACTGCACCTCAGCCCCATGTCTGATCACCTTCCTAAGTTCATGCATTGCCTCAGGCATGTCACTGTGTCTGGTCTACATTGCGAGTTCTAGGACAGCCAGAACTACAGGGAGACCCTGTCTCAAAAAAACAAAAAGAACCCCCAAAACCCCACCAGGGCAGGGCTGTGGCTTCCTGCGGGTGCGGCTCCTTTTCTTCCAGTTCCGGTCCAGATGCCCCCTCTGCCTTGAACCCTCCCCATCTCCCCACCAGATGACCCCCTCCCTTCTTGGTTGGTTGGTTGGTCCTTGTTGCCTGTGATGGGTCATGGTCCCTGCTGGAGCTTGTCTTCCTTGTGGTCCATAAGTTTCTCGAGAGTGGGAATTTTCAGGTTCTGAATCCTTCACTGGGACTTGCTGAGGCCTATTACGCGGGGTCTCACGACCATTGGATTCAATGAAAATGAACATGGACCAGCTCTTGAAAGCCGCACTTCCCCGTGTTCGAGTGGGACTGGGTTTCCATGAGTTCATGCCTCTTTGTGTTACCACTTATGGCCGAGGGGGCTTCCCTCATTCCCTGATGGGTACAGAGCATTCCTCTGGGTGAGAAACAAAGGACCTTTTCAGTCAGCTTCTAGCTGATCCCTGAGGAAAAGCACAAATATAAGGAGAGTTTCAACACTGAGCCTCCAAAAACCCTTGTCAGCAGGATTCTGAGAGTGGGACGCTCGCCAGGAGGGGCAAAAGCTGAGTCAGGCCTAGGCAGGAGAGGAACAGAGCAGAGCTGTGCTTCACCACGTAGGGCTTTGATGGCGGTGCCTCAGGCACAGTGATGAGCTTTCAAATCATGAATGAGCACTGCAGGGCCCCTTGACTTAAACGGCACGAACAGGCCCCTACTGCAGCTACACCCGAAGCCTGCTCTGCCCTTTACCGGCCACAAGTCTTGCTTTCTCATGGCCTAGAAGCTGACTCCGCTTCCTTCTGCCTCCTTAGACCTGATGGGTCCCTGTGGTGACCAGGGATCCAGGATCTTGCCTCCTGGGAGTAGTCGGGAAAGTCCCTGCTGTGTTAGCCAAGAGCACTGTCAAAGAGCAGGGACTTCCACTCTAGCCTGTCATGCCTTGCCTACACACCTTCCCCGAGGAAGCAGCTGTGCAGTTCCTGAGTCAAGCTTTGCTCCACCTCTTTCCCAGCATGGACCTGGGCCAACAAGGAGGGTGCAGACCCTTTCTGCAGTGCTCTGGCCTTGGAGAACAGTGAGTTCTGCAGTTGCTGGGAAACCATATTGGCCTGACAATAACAGTAGCTGCTGGCACAGATTATTGAATTTGTTCTGTGCTTTGGGTCTTGTTCAAGTCTTTCCCATTTGGTTGCTTGTTTAAGTTCCACAGTAACCTTGCAAAGTGGATTATGTATGCTTGAGGAAACTGAGGCTTGGGAGAGATGACTTGCCCAAGGTCACAGAGCCAGGAAGCACTAGGTTGCCTCACTTGAAGATCCATGAGGCATGATTGCTGGTAGGAAACTTTGAACTTCCTGTGGGTACTTCCCTTGTCTCTGAGGAACTGATCCCAGGAACTAGTTTCCAAAGATGGATGTCCAATGTTGAGGCTAGCCACGTTGGGGTTAGCCAGGCCAGCCTTTGGTTGTAGCCTTCCTTCCCAGTGCAGAGCACCTGGCCATTCACGAGGCCTCGGTATCTCTGTCATCTTTGCTTCATCATGATATCCTTGAGTAACAGGTTCTCTGTTATGATTCCCATTTTCCAGATGAGGAAACTGAGGTTACTGATGGGAAGCACCTGCTGAGCATTAAATATAAGAGAGGGAAGACTTGGGACAAGACCTTCAGCTTGTGCCAAAGCAAGTGCGTCTCTGGCCTTTTCTCCTGCGGGGTGAGGCTGGTTCTGTGGGTGTGGGAGTGACTCACTCAGGGCACGTGGGTGGTGGGTGTGGCCTGCCAGGCGCCAAGGACAGGTGGCCTAGCCAGTTCTGCCTCTGATGCCTCATTCCAGCCATCAGCTATCCCTGTGCCTGCGATGAGAGCCTCTCGCCACCTCAGCCATCTTCCGGACAGTGGGCCCTGGGCCCCAGACATGCGGTGATCTCAAAGCAAGGGCTGCCACCACCACCTGGAGCCTTCCAGGTAAGTCTTTTCTCCCAGGGCAGCTAGTGTCCCCTAGAAAAACTCAAGCATGGGTCTGGACACCTCTGGGCCATGTCTGTTTTTTGCCCATGGGCCTCAGGAAGATGGGGGGTGGGTCCTGGATTTCTGGTAGGAGAAACGAAGCTAGGCCAGCTCTTGGACATTGGCAGGGGAGAGAATGCAGGTATCTGACAGACCCAGGAACTTTTCTCTGAAGTTTGGAAAGTCAGGGGAGAGAAGGGTCATTGTTGAAAGCCAAGGTGAGGCTAATGTCTCCCTCAGCCAGCTCAGGGATGTGGATCTCCCTGGCAAGAGTATGATGGATGTTCAGGATGGAATGAGTTAGCTCAGCACTGAAGAGGGACAGGGCCTAGGCACTCATGGGTATTGAGGTAGCAGCTGAGGGGGTCTCCCTGTGGCCTCTGCCTTGTCTGTGTCTCCAGAGGACAGGCCATTTCAGTGTCAGGGACCTGGGAAGTGTGACATGATACTTCTTCAGTGAGGGAGTTGGATCCCAGGGCGGGGAGAGAGTCCAGCAGGTGAGGAAACAAGGCTTACAGAGTGACTCAGGAGCTAATTATAGCTGCTGGGTCCAGATTGTCCTGACCCTTACCTGTCCTTGCTACCCAGGACAGCCCACACTCATGGGCCTAGCACAGGAAGGATGGAGCAACTGGTGTCGTGGGTCAGGGGTACAGGCTTCTTGGGGATCATTCAGCCCATTTTTCAGAAGGAAAACCAGACAATGGGGAGGGTGAAGAGGCATGCCTCTGTCTTCCCTCCCTCTGTGCCCAGCATAGCCTCTTAGCCCAATATGTCCACTTGCTTTGGGCAGGGGCAGGCATTAAGGAGCACTGTCTTCCTCAGGTAGACAGGGGGCAGTGAACTCCTGTATCTGAATGAGTACCTTCATTCAGTGATTCAACTTGAGGTTGACTTCTTAGCTACACATTATCTTCTGTCCATGCCACATTTCCCTCCTATCCCATGTGACCAGATGGCTCCTTTTTTCTCCCACGGTCTCCGTGACAGCTTCTTTCCTGGTCCCCAGGCCACTGGTCGACCCCATCCCCCATGGCTGCTTTTTGTCAGGTGCTATCACCCATATAGCCTGGAACCCTCTGTTGATCCCTGCTGCCCTGGGATCTGTCACAGTTCCCAAAGTGTGCTTGACGGCCTCATACTATTGTCTAACCAGCTGCCAAGCCCTTCCCTGCCAGAGCTGCCCATGAACTCCCCAGGATCTCCAGCCCCATCAGCTCCTTGTCACTCACTGAACTGTCTTGAGTCCTGGTCATGTTGGAGCTGTGCCCCAGGCCAGATGGCCCTTCTGCCACACCTTAGCCTTTAGGACGCCTTCTGAGATGCATTCCCTAGTCTCTTTGGAGGGTCTATCAGTCCATCTTTAGAAAGAGCATAGAATAGAAACAGCATCTCTACACCCTTCAGAGCTTAGCCCATACCCAAAGCACACCTAGACTGAAGGGTTGGCCTCCTCTGCCTCAGGGTAATGGACTCTGCCTCTTTTTGACAAGAAGCAGGTCTAATGGCCAGGCAGTTGTGGGGTGGCTATGTTAGCTTGGGGAGAGGGTACAAGAGGAATAATCAAGTTATGAGCCGTCAAGACTACCAGGGCACTAAGAGATGCAAAACAGAGGCTGTATTGCTCAGAGCAGTGTCTAGAGAAAAGGAGGTGACATTCCTCTTCTGTCAAGGTCAAATCTCTTTGAACTTGATAAATAGATCTGAACTCAAAGTTTTAGAAGGATGTTGAGAAGGCAAAGTTAAGTCTCAGAAGTCCATCTGGAAGGTAGTAGGGCTGGACCTGGCATTAGGGGGAGGTTAGGGGATGGTGGTCTCTACCTGGGTGTTGTTCTGGGCTCTCCTAGGGCTTCAGAAGCAGGGAATGTAGGTGCTGTAAGGGCAATTTACTTGTTGCTATGAAGGACTGACGGCATGGAAAGATGAGGAGTGAGCTCCCTGTCCTAAGGATCAGAGTGGGAGGTAGATGGTACCTCCCCATCTTTCCTTCTCCCTCAACCTAAGTATCTGCCTATGGTCATGTTCCAGCCATGAATGCCCACCCCAAGGAGATGGTACCCCTCATGGGCAGGAGAACCACTGCCCCCAGTGGGAACCCTGCTGTGCCGACAGAGAAGAGGCCAGCCGAGCTCACCCCCACGAAGAAGGGGTAAGATTGCAGGCTCAGGCCTGAGTTTTGTGCAGTGTGGGGCACAGGATTCACCCATTCCAGGGACCCCTTGTTTCCTGTAGACCCAAGACTCTGGGTGTCACCTTGGGTGGCCTGGTGACCGACTGTTGTAACTAGGGGGGGGTGGACAGCTCTGCATATTCAGAGGCCTCTGCTGAGGTCTTCATGACTGGCTTAGTCGGGGGGGAGGTTCTTAGAGGGGTCAGGGGACATTGAAACAAGAACATTTGGGAAGGCTCCTGGAGGGGACAAGGATCATTGAAGTCATTCCTGAGAACTGGAACAGAAGGTGGGTTGACGTTCTAGGTATCCTGGACCCTCATCAGGGTGTATTTTTTCACACATATGCCAGTGGCTTTCAAGCTGTTGTGTGCTCTTCCAGCTTGCTCAAGCTCGTTAACCTAGTCTGTGGAATGGAACGTATTAGAAAACCTGAGGAGGCAGAAGGTGCTGTGAAATGGAAGAAAGAGACAGACAGAACCAAAATTGTACAAAGTGTAATTTATTGGGGACTTAAAGACAGAAGTGTGCTTTGGGAGGTAGCAAAATAGGAGGATCCTGGTACCCCAAGGTAGGCTCTTTTAGTGCTAAATTGAACACGAGTGGGCTGTGGATAACCTGGCTTCTCTCATGGCTAATGCCAGTTAACAGGCTGGGTACTGATGGCTAGCACAATACTCTTAATCACTTCCTTTTTTGTTAACTTGGAAATAAGGTATTGTTATGCTTCTCACGCTTGCCTGGTACTTGATACATAGCTCAAGATGGTCTTGAATTTGTAATCCTCTTGTCTCAGTCTTCTGAGTGATGGGATTACAAGCACGCACAGTATCTAGCTTCTGCTGTGGTGATGGCTTTGTATGTCCTATATTGCATGGGATGCACAGCACAGTCACCTGGTGGGCTAAATGGAAGTTATGACCAAGATGGCTATAGTTCTGAATCCTCTACATAAGGACATCGACTCACAGGACAACAGTTAGTTGGGATTACGTTGACAAAATGCTTGGCACAATGCCTAATGTGTGGTCAGTACTCGGTCACATGTTGACTTCGATACTTTCTTCCCTTCATCACCTCCATGGTTGTTACTAGTCTATGGGCTCCTGGGAGCTGGGCAGGGATGAGGTGGATTCTATAACTTCCAAGCTGGGAATATGGAGGATGCTGGGACAGAAGAGGAACCGCTCTTCGTCTCCAAGGCTGGTCATCGATTGGATGCCTCTTAGCTGGGCCAGGCTAGACCAGGAGGCTACGCCAGCTGTGCTTTCCCTGGGCCCAGTCTATGATGGCTCATTTGCCCTATTTCCTCTGCTTTTGTCTCAACCCTCCTCTTGGGCCATGGGCAAACTTGGTTTCCTCTGCCTGTTGATTCAAATCACAATCACAGAAGTTTCCTGTGTATCAGGAGAGAGATAACTGGCGACACAGAGAGAAAGAATACCCACATTCACTCACAGCCTGGAGGGATGCCAAGGACAATGTGAGAAATGTCTGCAGCAGGGTGAACTAGGAGGCAGAGTGAGGACTGAGGAGAGACGGGCCACTCTGATCCTGTGGGAGTCTCAGGGAGCTTCCTGGAGGAGGTGGCGTTGGATGGATCTTGGCAGGTGGAGTTGAAGGGAAAGGGTATGTCAGGTAGTGGGGCATGAGAGCTAAGGTTGAAAGCAGGGACTGCTGAGTTTTAGTAGCCAAAGGACATGTGGGGAGGAGCCAGTAAGGAGATGAGTCCCCTATGGTTGGGTCTTGGGGCTCTGTTAAGGTGCATGGGACTCCTGAGGAGAGTGTGGGATTTCCTGAGGGAGGGAGGGCGTGTTGAGACCTGGATTTTGGAAAGGTCGCCCTTGGTGACCAGGTGGACAAGGTACTGGAGGGGAGTCCGAGGCCAGGGAAACCTCAAGAAAGCTGTTGGGAAGCAGGTGGCAGGTCTGAGCTTGGGTGGTCATGGACGGAGAAGGGGTGGTTCCGAGTGGAGAGAATCATGGGATCTGCTGGGGACAGAAGGAAGAAGGAAGAGCCAGGACTTATACCTTTCTGGTGGAATGACTTAGAAGGATGGCGGGGCTACCTCTGCCAAGAGCCCATCAGAGGAGAAGGAGCAGGGTCAGGAGAAATGAGTCAAGTTCAAGTGTAAAGTACTGAGTAAGCAGTGCCTGAAGGACATCCAGGTTGAGCCTGCATCCTGGAGCTCAGGAGGGAAACCAGGAAGGAAGCAGACATAAGACAGGAGCATGGAGCTGCCTGGATCTTCATGGGCCCAAGGAAGGAACAGAGACCTGGCTGACCTAAGCTGGCAAACACCATCTCTTGGCTTTCCTCCTTTTTCACTTTCCCAGGGAAGGACTGGGTGTGGGGGAAGGATTAAGAACAGGTTCCTAGGAATCCCTCATTTCCTTCACATCATGTTTGTTCCTGAACTTGGTTCCAGGCTAAGAGCTATTGACCAAATGACTGCCCAGCTCAGCCGAAGGTATGACTTGTGACTTTTGTCTGCTCAAGAGATGGTTCCACAGACACTCTGAGGGTCTTCATGTCAAGGTTTGGGCCCCTTCCTCAGAAGTGAGTTTAAGACCTAGAGAGAAAAGGAAAAGGCAAGAATAAATTATATGTAAAGACAGAATGTAACAGCAATCACTGGGGAGCTATGTACTCATGGTAGAACTGGAGGCGCCAGGAAGTCTACAGGTCTGGAGAAGGAAGACGTCTTTGGACCTGGGAGCGTTCCCTGAACCATCGTGCCATTCCCCGAGTAGCTGCCATTACAGCCTTCTTATTGGGCCCTAGGCAAGGTGATGTCCAGGGTCGGAAAAGCAGGCGGATGAGGAGTTGGTCTTGAATAGCTTAGACACTTGAGCATTTCTTGGGTAAAGCAGACTGCTGGGCAAACTCCTTTTTAGCCTTGGGGTTGCTTCCTAGTCTTGGGTTATCTTTTCAAAGGGAGAGAATTGTGAGAGAAATGGTGTATAGCTGTCTGTGCACCTGAGTTAACAATACTCAGATCAGATGCCCTTTGGCCTGAACCAAAGGAATAAACAATGACCATCTGTGGCAGGTAGGAGCCAAGATGTCATGTGGTTGTCCAGACCTCACCATGAGCTTATGATGGTGGGTGGGATGGGGATGTGCAGAGGCAAGTAGGGCAGGGGTGGGTCACTTCCTGCCCCATGAGTTTGGGCCTTGCCTAACCATCTGGTCTGGCCCAGCCTGATCGCACTCTTCTCTCCACATCCTGTTACTTGAACACTGCATGTTTTCTTCCCCTGTATCTTCCCCTTCCAGCCTGGGAGCCTTTTTTCTTGCTTCTCTGCTTCAGGACTTTTCCTGAACTACATGCATATTTCAAGACCCAGAGTGCATCCCAGACAGCACAGTACAGGGGCTCTCCATCCCTGTCCTCAACTGTGGGGGCCTTCTCTGTTCTTGAGTTCCCATAGCCCGGCTTCTCCCTGAAGAAGTTGATGTGGCCATTGGGATGATTTGTCAACTATGGTTGAGATCTCTGAGATTGAGGTCCCTGGAAGGGGCATCTGTGCCCTCGCTGGCCCCTAAGTCCCCCACATTGAACAGATGACTAGTTTTGGGTAAGTAGGTGACTCAATTAGGGAGCAGGTAAGGAAATGAGAGGACCGTGTGAGACGATGAGGAAGCTGCCCAGTGGCTGAGCAACAGCCAGGTCACTGCACAATGAGACGATGCTTTTCTCCTTCCTTGGGGCCTCAGCCTTGGATGCTTTCATGACATCATTTCCTGGACCATCCCTGAGCTCTCTGAGGAGGCCTTGAGAAGGTGGGAAGTAGAAGAGAGGCAAGAACCCCACTCCAGTTTTATTTACAAGCCTTGGGAAGGGATGGAGCTTAGGACAAAGTGGTGAGACCCTTCAGCAACTAGGAGCACAGACCAGTCACAGAAGGATTCAGTTGCCAATATTTACAGTTTAAGGTTGTGTTGCTCTGTCTGAAGATTGGTCTTGTACACAGACTTCTTCATCTATCCACCCCATCTACACACTTGACTACTATTATCCATCCATCCATCCATCCGTCATCCACTCATCCACCTTTCCTTCCGTTCTTCTATCATTATTCATCTATTCCCTCATCTGTCCTGCCTGCCTGTTAGTCCTTTCATTTGAGTACCTTTCACTGGTCATCTGTCCTTCCATACATCCATTCTGAGTATGGGGACCACTGTTGGAGAATCAAAGTTGGTTCTGAGGGAATCAAGGGGAATGTTACTATAGTCCCTCCATTGAGGAACTTAAAGCTGGCCTTTCTGTGCATTGGTCTAACCTTGGAGCCACTTCTGACCAACTTACTGGAGCAGCAGCTCTAGGAAAGAAGGGAGTCTGCCTACCGTATCCCCAGCTCCAGGGCCAGCACCTGGCACATTGTGTGTGCTTGGTAGGTGTTCATTGAGTGAAGTGGTCCTGCAGAACCCAGACAGGCAGGGTAGGGTGGACTTAGGGGAGGGTACACCACTTGGCTTGCAGAAAATCTGTGGGTATGGAGCTGGGGCCCTGTATAGGGAGAATTTGGCAACTTGGAAGCAGATTATTTTGGGGCTGAGCCTCTCTCTAGCAGATGTGCCTGGAGCCTCTGAGCCAGGCTGCTATTGTGGAGTGGGGCATGCTTTGGGGTGCCAGTTCAGGGTACCTGGTGGACCTCTGATGCCCACCTCATCTGGACAGCCCATACATGGATGATCTTGCCTTGGCTGGGAATCACGTGGCTCAACCAGTATCCTGCCAGGTAAGGTTCTTGGTCTGGAGGTGGAAAGTGCCCACCTAGATTCACATATGAGGCAGGTGAAGAGTTGGATCAGAACCCAAGCTTTGGGGGTCTCTCTCTTCCTCCCTCTCCCTGTCTTCCCTATTGTCTCTTGTTCTCTGTTCTTCCCTATTCCCCCTACCCCGTAAACAAGGTCTTACTTTTTGGTCCATATTGACCTGGAACTTGTGACAGTCTTTCTGCCTCAGCCTCCTGAGCCGCTGTGCCTGGCAGAAGGCTCCTCTTGATGGTCAGAAACCAGGAAGGTGAAGGCCAGTGTGTCCTATGCCCTAATTATGCCTCATTTCTGGATTAGTTATGAGCCTCCAGGCTTGTCTGTGCCTGGAATGAGGAGAGGGACGGCCCAGGCCGGCTGGGACACTCCTGCCTGCCTCACCTCAGCAGCTTCCCTTTGGCAAACCCTGCAGTGGATTCAGCTGGAACCCGGCCCGGAGGACTACCCTGAGAGCAGGGCAGTGGGGATTGCTGTGGCACTTGTAGGTCCGGACACAGGGAAGGAGCTTCTCTGACCAGTCTGCTGCTGCCCTGTGGGGCTTCCTGAGCCTCACTTGCCTCGTCTCGTAGAACAGGGTCCCAGTGTCACCTTGTTGCCCTTCTTTCTGAACTTGAGATGGGTAGGACTACACTCTGGGACCTCTTCTAGGGTTTCGTGAGGAGGCCATGGGGCATGCTAATAGAATAAGACAACAAAGGTGCTTAGGACCCCTGTAGGCCTGGAGAGAGGCCTGCAGTCAGGAGACCAGCGTCCTGGGTTGGCCCCATAGCCAGCCATATTGCAGTGACTACAGGATGGGGTGTGCCATTACCCTCAGCCGAAATGTCACCAGAAGACTAGTCTAGTGTGCGACCGTGGCGTCCAAGGTTATGTGTGGCTGTGGCTGGCTGTGGCTGGCACATCTTGGGTGGAATATATTGCTTCTCTTCAGGCAGAAAGTAGCTCCCATCCCCTTGATGCCTGAGGAGAAGCTGAGCGCAGCCTGCCTCTCCCTTCTACTGCCTGACATGTTTCTCGGGCTCTCTTCCCTCTTTCCCTTCCTTCTTCAATCCTTTCTTCATTTCTTTTTCATTTTTGAAATTCAACTTTTTCCTAGCATAGATTCCTTACACAACGTGAGAGGCTTCATTATGAGATGCATTTGATGCACATAATGTACTCCAGTTACTGTCAGCCCTTCTTAACGTACATCAGTCACTGTCAGCCCTTTTTCTTGTCTATCATCCACATATGAGAGGAAACATGATATTTTGTTCTTCTGAGTGTGGCTTATTTCCCTTAACATGCTGATCTCCAGCTAATGTCACGATTCTGTCCTTCCTTTTGGCTGAATATTCTATATATTCCACGTTTTGTTTATGTGTGGATAGGCACCAAGTCTCATTCCTTAACTTGGCCACTGTGAATAGTGCTGCACTAAATACAGATGTGCAGGTGTCTTGTAGGAAGTGGACTTTGATTCTTTTCGGCATATTCCTGGAAGTGGTATGGAAGTTCTATTTCTAATTGTTTGAGGGACTCCATAGTGATTTCTATGGTGGCTGTACTAATTTACATTCTCTTACAGCAGTATTTAAGGATTCTTTTTCTTACGCCCCCATTCTTGCTATTATTTGTTGTTCTTTTTTGATGATAGTATTCTCATGTTCTCTCTCTCTCTGTGTCTCTGTCTCTGTCTCTCTGTCTCTCTCTGTCTCTGTCTCTGTCTCTCTGTCTCTCTGTCTCTCTGTCTCTCTCTCTCTCTCTCTCTCTCTCTCTCTCTCTCTCAGGTCCCAGATGGGCCTTGGATTTGCGATCTTCCTGACTCAGCCTCCTGACCTCCTGAGCTCTGGGATTATAGGCATATATTATGACTATGTATATTCACCCTTCTTGGTGAATACTTAGCCCTGGCCCCTAGTCCTTGAGTCGTGTCTACTGTAGACCAGCTTTCTCAGCCTACTTCCTGTTGTGACAAACAGCACAAGTGCTGATCAAAGGGGCTAGGGGTTGGGGTTGGCAGTGGGAGCAGCTACTGTGACTCTGGCCATTTCCATTACAGATTTGAGTCTGGGGCTCCCCCCACAAGGCTCTCTTTAAGCCTAGCAGCTGGGTGGTGACGGGGAATCTAGCTCCTGTTGTCCTGTTCCCGTAGTTGAAAGGCCTTCTACCTGGGGGCAGCTCCAGACCCTCAGGTGCTGGGCCATCATCCGTGAGACTCTCGGGCTCCTCTACATGGTATTTCTAGCAATCGCAGTCACCTAGACAGCCTAGAACCCAGACTTTGTCTCATCCCTGCGTGTGACCTGGGGCATGTTGCTGCACCCTGAGCCTCACAGCTTCCATGTATGAAATGTGTTAGATAACACTGTGCTTCCTCGGGTCTGCAGTGGGATCAGCCAGGACACGTGGCATATAGCTGGCCGAGGGTGAGCAATCAGTATGGTTGGGACCATCAGTGGCAAGGCTGCAGGGCACAGAGGGGGACAGGCCTGCCCCAGCTCTAATGGTGTTGATTGGTGTCTCCTCAGTGCACACTTCTTTCTGGAGATAGAAGGGTTTGAGCCCAACCCCACAGTCACCAAGACCTCTCCTCCCATCTTCTCGAAGCCAATGGACTCCAACATCCGGCAGTGGTGAGTACTGGCTGCTGGCACAGCCCTCAGCTCCAGCAGGGAGTCAGTGACTGTCCTGGTCTCATGGCTGGGCCTGGATCCAGCATGGTGGAACTGCCCATTCCTAAACTTGTCCTGCTGTCTTCCCTCTCCTACACTTCCAGCATCTCTGGCAACTGTGATGACATGGACTCCCCTCAGTCTCCACAGGATGATGTGACAGAGACCCCGTCCAACCCCAACAGTCCAAGGTCAGTGTGGCCTTTCCCTTTATCTCCCTATTCTTAGCAAGGAGAGGTGTCACAGGGATGAGCTGCACAGGAAAGAGAAATAAAAATTATTACTTTGGGGTTGGGAACATGGCTGTGGCATGTGACATTTTGTAGGGGGGATTAAATATCAATAAATGATAGAATAATACCTGTTCTTTATAAAACATTCAAACAATACACAGAAGAATAAGAATTTTAGCATAAGACTGCTTATGTAAATTTGAATTCCATGGGCTGGAGAAATAGTTCAGCAGTTGAGCACTGCCTGCTCTTGCAGAGGACCCGGGTTTGAAACCTGGCACCCACATGGTGGCTAACCACCATCCTAACTCCAGTTCCAGGGAATCTCACACCCAAGTCCCTATACAGTTGGGTGTGGTGATGCATGCCTTTAATTACAATACTCAGGAGGCTGGTCTCTGTGAGATAGAGGCCAGCTTGATCTCCATAGTGAGTTCCAGGCCAGCTGGGGCTACAGGAAGATGGTGCCTCAAAAAAAAAAAAAAAGGTATCCATGCACACAAAACATCAGTATGGATTTTTCAAGAACACGTAGAAATGAAAGGCAGCACATCTGTATTACAGTGAATGTCTATTTGGACTGTGGGGTCAGGGAGGGATACATGGAAAGGTTCAGATAACAATATGAAAGGAAAATTTTCTCTTCCTTTTGTTCCATATTCCAAGGTAATGGTAACAATTAGCACACATCCTTCCTGATCATCCCATGTGTATGTAGAATTATTTTCATAAGTGTGATTACATGTGGGTTGGAAGGGGAGCCTGGTCAGGCAATAGGGAACACAAATGTAGGCATCCCATCAAACGTGGGGAGGCCTAGCAAGCTGGAGAAGTGCCCCGGAGGCCAGTAGCTCTGGTGAGGAAGGGGAGAGAGCAGGGTGTGCATGTGATGAAGTAGCAGTGTCTTCTGGCCTCAGTGCAAATCTGGCCAAGGAAGAGCAGAGGCGGAAGAAGAAGCGGCTGAAAAAGCGCATCTTTGCAGCTGTGTCGGAGGGCTGCGTGGAGGAGCTCGTGGAACTGCTGCTGGAGCTTCAGGAGCATTGCAAACGGCGCCGGGGCCTGGACGTGCCTGGTCAGTGCCTGATCCTAACAGAGGGTGCACGCCTTGGGGAGCCCTGTTTGATTGTGCTTGGCCCCTGCTTCATCTCCTGGGGCGGGGATGGAATGTGAGGAGCCTTGAATAACTGGGTTGTAACCTTGAATTTAATTTAGAGGGCAATGGGGAGTCAGAGATGGGTTTCGGCAGGTAAGTGAATGGTCTGGCTACTGCGTGGAAAGTAGAGTAAATGGGGAGGAAGCTGCCATTCAAACAGCGGGACCCCAAAGCAAGTGGGGGAGGGGGAAGAGCGCTGAAGAACTCCTTAGGCAGTGGCAGTGGCTGGAAATGAGGGATCTGTAGCTTGGTATATGGGGGGAGGGGCATAGGGAGTGAAGGGGTGGGGGTGGGACGTGCTGAACTCTATTTGTAGTACATGAGGAGGGGATAGACTGTCCACATCAGTGCTAATGCGGACAATGGGAAGCCAGGGTGAGTTTGCCAGCCCACAGAGGGAAGGTGCAGAGGGCCCTTGGATAAGGCTCTCATGGGTTGTGGAGAAAGATGAGAAATAGACCAGGAAGGGAGCTGGAGGAGCGGCTGCTGGAGAGGAAGGAGTGAGTGCTGGGCAGTACAGGGCCGGAGGTCCCTCTGTCACATGAAGGAGTACTGCGCAGTACAGGGCTGGAGGTCCCTCTACCACATGAAGGAACGCTGGGCAGTACAGGGCCGGAGGTCCCTCTGTCACATGAAGGAGTGCTGGGCAGTATGGGGCTGGAGGTCCCTCTATAGCATGAAGGAGTGCTGGGCAGTACAGGGCCGGAGGTCCCTCTGTCACATGAAGGAGTGCTGGGCAGTACAGGGCCGGAGGTCCCTCTACCACATGAAGGAGTGCTGGGCAGTACAGGGCTGGAGGTCCCTTATCAGGTGAAGGGCACACAGCAGGCTTTTGAGGTGTGAACCCGCAGCTTGTGTCCTATTCTGAGAGGCCCAGGGCAGCCAGTTTCTCCCTGCCTTTATCCCTGGCTCTGCCTGCAGACTTCCTCATGCACAAGCTGACAGCCTCAGATACAGGGAAGACCTGCTTGATGAAGGCTTTGCTCAACATCAACCCGAGCACCAAGGAGATCGTGAGGATCCTGCTTGCCTTCGCTGAGGAGAATGACATCCTGGACAGGTTCATCAATGCGGAGTACACAGAGGAGGCCTACGAAGGTGCCCAAGGGCAGGGGCAACCTGTGTGTGTGTGTGTGTGTGTGTGTGTGTGTGTGTGTGTGTGATTTCCCAGGGGGTGTGTGGTTGCAGGACCATGCTGGTATTGCCCTACGGAGGCACTTTGACCACAGAGAAGCCAGATATGCCATAGGCAGCCCTCTCTTCCTTTCTCCTGTAAATAATGCACAAGCTGGTTAAATAATGCACAAGTTGCTCTAAACAAGATGATTTTAGATCAAAAATTCTTTTTTTAAAGAAAATATTTATTTTTGTTTTATGTGTATGAGTGTATTGCCCGCACATGTGTAAGTGCATCTGGGCTGTGCAGTGCCCTCAGAGGTCAAAAGAGGGTGTTTCACCAAGTTGTTCAGCTTGGCCTTGAGCTCAGTCTGTGAGCCCGCCTTTGAACTTGACATCTTCCTGCTGCTACCTCCTGAGTACCTTGCCCACCTAGCCAGTTCCCTCTGAGGACAAGGAAGAAGCCTGTTGCTCATGGTTGAGTCTCTGGTGTCCTTAAGATCCCACACTGGAGATGTTTATCACGTCGTTGACTAAGTGAACGTGTGGAAGTTATTCGTTCCTGTATTAAGGCTTTTTTGTCCTGGTCACAAATCCTCCCCTTCTCAGCCTCTCCTCCCCCATTGATTCCTTCACAAGTCTCTTGCTGTTGGGCTTCCCATCCCAGTCCTCTCCATGGTGGGGAGCAGCCTATTCCCGCTTTTCCAGAACCCAACCTGGCTGCCAACATGCTGCCTTGCTTTCTGCCGATGCCTCCCCTCGGTGTTTTTAGCCTCCTGGGGCTGAGAGGATCCAGGATCAGCAGGTGGGTTGTCCCCCGTGTTCCAGGCCTTGAGTTCCCACCCCCTGCTTGGTCCGCAGGGCAGACAGCACTGAACATCGCCATTGAGCGGCGCCAGGGAGACATCACAGCCTTACTTATTGCAGCCGGCGCAGATGTCAATGCGCATGCCAAGGGCGTCTTCTTCAACCCCAAGTACCAGCACGAAGGCTTCTACTTCGGTAGGTGGGTAGGTGCTGCCCCACGCCACGCCACTGGGGGCGCTGTCGGCCAGAGACCCTTCTGTGGGCCAGGGCCCAATGGGAGTGTGTAGTGGATCCATCCCAGAGAGACTGGTTGGGGTGGAAGAGCTTGAGGCAGTAAGGGGAACAGAGATGATGGGGCAGGACACAGCGGGTTATACAGGAGCGGATACTGAGGTAGAGAAGTGAAGTGATGCCCCAGAGCAGGAGCAGTAGATGGGTGACCGCTGTGCTAATCCATTCTGGGCTGGTTGACAGTGAGAAGTGAGTCAGGAAGTCTGAAAGCAATTGCTGTCGTGTTGTGTGAGGTTGGGGTCTCTGCAAGCTTGTGGCTTAGGCAATCTTTCTGGTAGGTACTGTTGGGCTCTCATGCCTGACATGATTTCTTTCTTTTTTTTTTTTTTTTTTTTTTTGGTCTTTTCGAGACAGGGTCTCCCTGTAGCCCCAGCTGTCCTGGAACTCACTCTGTAGACCAGGCTGGCCTTGAACTCTCAAAGATCTGCCTGCTTCTGCCTCCCAAGTGCTAGGATTAAAGGCATGCGCCACCACGCCCGGCTGGAATTTTTTTTTGGAGATGATTCCTTTCTTCACAACCTCCTGGCTTTATTTATTTTCATTAGGCCATGGGGCTTAGAGCTGACACAGTGACTGTATTTTATTTTATTTCTTCATCAATGTTTACTCTGGCTGAAAATAAAAAGTTGAAATGTGTAACTTAAGTGTAGTGAAATTCACTATACAATTCCGTTATTGTTCCCAAACATATGAATATATTATCACCCTTACAAGCAATAGGACCCTCTGCCAGAGTAAAACACTTTTCCCAGGAATTTTTATAGGAACCTCCTGCTCTTCCCCAGCCCACCTGATTGTCACTGATCTGTTTTTTTTTCTTTCTTTTGTGTGTATGTGGTGAATGTGTGTGTTGTATGGGGATATGTGCATGTGCACAGCAGAGGGCATAGGCAGACCTTTGCTTTATCTTCTTCACCTTATTCCCTGGAGACAGGGCTTCTTACTGAACCTGGAACTTGGCTACTGACCACTAAGCCCCAGTGAACCTGTTCTCTTGGTCCCCCATAGTGACCATACCTTGTTTTTTATGTAGATCTCGGGATTTGAACTCAGACCCTTATGGCTGAGCAGCAAGCACCCTTTACCCGCTAATCTTTCTCCCTAGCTCCAGTCTCTGGGTGTCTTTTTAATCAGCAGGACCAGATGTGTCTGGGCATCTTCGAGGACAGGGTCTTAATGGGTCAGTCTTGTGTCCCCATTACCAAGCGCAGGACCTAATGTGTTGCATTACCCAGCAGCACTGCACCTGATACTGGGAAATAGTTGTTGAATATGATGAAGAGAGGGCATAGGTGGGAGTAAGCAGAGGAAGAGGAACCAGGAATTCTGTCTGGGTTGGGTGGGAGGACTTTTACATTTTAAATAGGATAGGTAGAGTGACTCATCGAAAAGGTGATATTTAAGCAAAGACTGAGAGTGAGCAATGCAGAATATCTCCAGGAAGAGAGGACAGCTTGTGTAAAGTTTCAAAAATGCTGTGTTAGAAGAGGAAGGCTATCTTGGCTGGAGGGAAGTGATCGAGGAAGAGAGGACGAGAAGAGGAGAGGAGGAGAGGAGAGAAGGAGAGGAGGAAAGGAGGAAGAGAGGAGAGGAGGAGGAGAGGAGGTCAGAAGATGTAGGGCTTCAGGGGCTGTATGGAATTTGAACTCTCATCCTGGGCTGATCTGGCAGCTGCACTGGGCACAGTGCTGGACAGGCAACAAGGAGCCTGGAGACCAGTTAAGTGGCCCCTGTGGTGATCTAGCTTCAGTCTTCCCTGTGCAAGGGGAGATGGGAAACAGTCCGGGAACTCCAGGGGTCAAAGTTCTGAGATGACCAGCGTGTGGATCTATGGTCCTGGGGGCCTGGAGGACATTGCTTCTGGGCCACGAGAAAACTGAGCTCCAGTGCCCACTTTCCTCAGGTGAGACGCCCCTGGCCTTGGCCGCATGCACCAACCAGCCTGAGATTGTCCAGCTGCTGATGGAAAATGAACAGACGGACATCACCTCCCAGGACTCCCGGGGAAATAACATCCTGCATGCGCTGGTGACGGTGGCTGAGGACTTCAAGACCCAGAACGACTTTGTTAAGCGCATGTATGACATGATCCTTCTGAGGAGTGGCAACTGGGAGCTGGAGACCACGCGCAACAATGATGGGCTCACGCCGCTGCAGCTGGCCGCTAAGATGGGCAAGGCTGAGGTGGGCCTTGCAGTGAGTGGGGAGATTGGGGGGCAACCTGGGGCCCTTCTGAGGGTCTCGTAGGTTCCAGCCTCAACCCTGAGAAACCCCCAGCTTACATGTGGAAGTGCAGTGGTGGCCCAGCATCTTCCGTCCTGTACTCCACAGTTCTGTCCAGTGTCCTGGGACTTCCTAGCTGAGGCTAGATGGAGGAATCCCTGAAGCCAAGATGATGCAATATCTCGCATGCTTTGTTGACTGAGCATTCTTGTGTGATGATGCAAGGAGTGGCTGTGTGCCTGACCCTCAGGCCTCTTGCCTTTCATGAGGCCAGCAGTTCCAGAATGGCTGCTTTGGATCTACAGCCAATAGGCCCTGCTCCCTGGTGATGGAGGGACTCAGCCTGATGGTCAGAACTTTTTCCCAGCAGAGTGTGTGGCTCCACAGGCCTTCGTGCCTGTGTGATGTGGTCAGAGAACTCCAGGCTGAGCTCGGAGCCTTGGGAAAGACCTAGGCTGGAGTAGACTGATGTGTTTCTGTGTGGCTGGAGCTGTGGCTTGGCTGAGGTCAGGCTTCTTGGGGGAACGGATCCTGGGAGAGGACTGTGGCTCTGTATAGGGACTCGGTGGATGGTAGCTATGGAGCAGCTCCAGCTGTGCCCTCTTCCACCTCCCTAGTCAGCCGCCTTGAGGGTCTTGGGTCCTGTTCCAACGGCCAGGGATGGAGCCCACAAGGGACCTTGTTATGAGGAGAAGATGGAGAATGCCTTCAACAGAGGCAGAATTGTGTGCCTGCCTCCCTTTCTCCTGCCACCCAGGGTCAGAGCTGGCTGAGGCTCTGCTGAGAGTCAGAGGGTATTTGCAGGTCAAGCTTCTTCCAGGGGGCTTGTCCCCACCTGTCACCATCTCATTTGGTCTCTTTGCCACCTCTGCCTAGGGAGGATGTATCCTTCAGAGACCGTGGCCTGGGAGCCCGTGTACTCTAGTGACCAGCATCAGTCTTGGGGAGGTGCTCACACCCTTCCTGGGTCTCTCTTTTATTCAGTTACCTTTGGAACATTTTTCTGGATACCATCCAAGGTGGCCACTGTGTTGGGAGTGGAGGGCACAGCGATGCCTAAGGCACAGACCTGCCGTGGGGGCTTTCATTGGCTGGGGTTCGGGAGCTGTCTGCCTAGGCTGCCATGGGAGATGGCGTGGGGATTGTGTGGAGTGTGAGACCCACTCTCTGACACTGTTCTCCCACGGTTTTTGGATTCTTTTCAGAATTGGAGCCCATCTGCTTGATGATTTATTGACAAGCTGATGGTTTGGCTTTCTGCAGTGTGGGAAAATCCTATCTCTGTTCCCTGTGAGAAGGTAGAACTGTGAGCTTCAGTCCCATTCCACAAGTTCAGCTGGGGCCCAGGGTGGTGGCACCAGGCGGAGGCAGCGCTCACGCCATCTTTGGTGGAAACATCTTCCAGGTTAACCTGCCTGTGACTGGCCCAGCCCTGGCGGCCCCAAGTTCCATCCTGCAGCTGGTAGTTGTTCCTCTTCCCGTCCCCAGATCCTCAAGTACATTCTCAGCCGTGAGATCAAGGAGAAGCCTCTTCGGAGCCTGTCCAGGAAGTTCACAGACTGGGCGTATGGGCCTGTGTCATCCTCACTCTACGACCTCACTAACGTAGATACCACGACAGACAACTCTGTGCTGGAGATAATTGTCTACAACACCAACATTGACGTGAGTCTCCCAGCAGGCTGGCAGAGACGGGGAGTTGGGGTTGGACCTTAGGCCAGGGGTTGAGGACCCTGGGAAGAACTGTGCCAGAGTCTCCTAAGTTCCCAGGGACCTGTCTCAGTGATGGAATCTTGCACAGAGAGGGCAGGGTCCAGGTAGAAGCTGCATTCTCCTGTCCTGGCCAACCTTGATTAATAGATTTGAGTGGTGGGGGTGTCCTGGCTTCGGAATCCTGGGCAGTTTGGTGGTAGGTAGGGATGAAGAAGGGCGTGGTACTGATCTTCTTCCACTCCCCAAGTAGTTCATAGTGCCATCTTGGAGTCTTTTCTTCATCTACACCTGGGTCCACATGAGGTCAGAGAAAGAGCACACAGCTGGGGCAATCTGGACCCTTCTTGCAACAGGTGGGAGGAAGAGGAGGGTTAGTGAAGTTGGAGGTGAAGAGATAATTTTCAGCTCTTGGGACAGGGTCAGGTCTCCGGCCTTTGTGTTTTATCAATAGTTCTTCTCAGAGCCTTCAGTATCCAAGGTCTCCCTGGACCCTCGCAGCAGACAGGTAGGGAAAGGATTGTTTTATAGATGAAGAGATAAGGCCCAGAGAGGGTAAGGAGATATCCTAAGGTCACACAGTGACTGGAACTCCTTACTAGTTCTCACTTCCTGCTGGGTATTAGATCCTTAGGCCTGAAGTCCTAGGCTCCCATGGCATTTGACTATACTAGGAAGCAGCCTGGGGATTTAGAAGGTATTCCCAACATTTCCAGTCAAGCCAGTCCATTGGACACGATGACTACAGCCTTCTGACACTGGCCCCGCTGACCCAGGGCTCCTGATGGACCCTTTGCAAATCATCTGGCTGGGCTTGCCTCATCTCCACGACATGTTCTGTCCCCCAGAACCGGCATGAGATGCTGACCCTGGAGCCCCTACACACGCTGCTGCATATGAAGTGGAAGAAATTCGCCAAATACATGTTCTTCCTGTCCTTCTGCTTCTACTTCTTCTACAACATCACCCTGACCCTTGTCTCCTACTACCGTCCCCGGGAGAAGGAAGTATGTAGGTCCTTGGGGAGAGGGAGTGGGAAGGTCTGCGGTGGAGGATCTTGGAGCTGCCTCGTGTGTAGATGGAGAAACTGAGGTCCAGAGAGGCCAAAGGAGTTTTTAAGGGGTGACGTGATTATTTGTCAGAGTTCCTGGGGAACAGAATGAACTAAGACGCAGGTCACTCAGACCTGGGCAGCCTCAATGTTGGGAGAGGGTTGGGGAATGAGGAGCCCCAGGCCCTACCCAGACTTCCTTTCTGAATCTGGAATGGATTGGGTGCTTTTGTTGTGAGGGCCACAGGAAGTGGGGGAGGGGAGGTCATTTGGTCAACCTTCCCCACCAGTCTACACCTTGGTTTCTTATCCAGCCGCAGAGTCCAAGGAGCCTTGGGCTTACTGAACTGTGTTGAGCCTCTGGCAGTGGGTGGGGTCTGGGAGGAGCAATGCAGGTGGGCAGTGGGGTGGGGTGTTGGCCTGCATTGTCCACCTCGCTGCAGAGGTTTGTGTTCCTTCCAAGGGTGGGCAGGGCAGGCCTGGGATCTGCCACTCTTTTTTCTCCCCTCTACAGAAAAGGGCTCCACAGCAGCCTCTGATCCATCTCGCATACATGTATGTCATGGTCCCTCCAGAGCTGCCCTCCCTCCCACTCCCCATCCTCACCACCCTCCTTCCTTCCTCCTAGGACCTCCCACACCCTTTGGCCCTGACACACAAAATGAGCTGGCTGCAGCTTTTAGGGAGGATGTTCGTTCTCATCTGGGCCACGTGCATCTCTGTGAAAGAGGTGAGTGAGTTCCTTCTGTGTCCTTCCAGAAGGAACTTCCCCTTGAGGCAGGCAGGGTGAGCACAGGCCCAGCTTCCACCCCTCTCTGAATTGTCAGTACTGTTAGGGGCTTCGGAAATCCATTTCCTTTGTAGGCTCCATTCCTGTTACAATGTGGATGGAGCTAAATGAGTAAGGTGGGCCCATTCCACCTGCTCCATCGCCTCCCTTCATCTGTCTATTTGTCTACCATTATGTATCCTTCAAGCCACTCAGTGTTCAAGCTTCCTCCTTCCCCATTCAACTTTCTATTGTCGTCCATCCATCCATCCATCCATCCATCCATCCATCCATCCATCCAAATTCCCACATAACGTTACCACCATCCTCCTCCCCCATTCTGCTTTCTGTCACCATCCATCCATCCATCCATCCATCCATTCAAATTCCCACATAATGTTACCCACTATCCTTCTGTTCTTTATTCATCAATTTTCCACTTGCTTGTGCATCTATCCATCCACCCATCCAGCCAGTCAATGAATCAACTTGTAGATTCTGAGCCTTCTGTATACGGAACCCCTAGAGGAGGTGACAGTCTGGTAAGGGAGGTAATATGTGCACAAACATCTAGACCTTAAGGTAGGGTCTAAATTTGGCTGAGAAGAGTGTTTAAAGGAAGTTGGTGACTTATCCGGGAGTAGGAGACAGAAAAGCTTGAAGACAAAGACAGCATTTATATTGGTGGGGGGGGGGGAGCAGGAGGACAGGTCATTACAAGGGGCCACAAGAAGCAGTGGACACAAAAGCTGGAAGGCTGGAAAGCTAGGCCATATTTAGCCAGTTGCTACAGTGATGGTGTGAGGAGTCAGATGTGAGAAGCCTGCGGGGCATCCACCCTCACTGAAAGGCGGCTGATGTTCTCTGGGCACAGGTTGTTCTACCTCCCACCTTTGGGCTTTAGTTGGGCTGCCGCACACTCAGCCCTCCTGCATCTCCAGGCTGGGGCAGTGCTTCTTCTTAGAGCTGTGGGTGAAAAGCAGGAAGGTGAAGCTTTTCTTTCCTGTCTGACCCCAGGGCATTGCCATCTTCCTGCTGAGGCCCTCTGATCTACAGTCCATTCTGTCCGATGCCTGGTTTCATTTTGTCTTGTAAGTAGGTCTGCCCCCTTGGTCACACTCAATAGGAGGGTGGAAGTCCCTCTGGAATAGCCACCCTGCCTTGTTGCCACGTTTACACATTCTTCTATCATTACCGTCCAGGGATCTTCCCTGCCTCTTCTAGATGGAAAGGGACATAGATGCCTGTAAGGAGGGGCAGAAACCAGCATCAGATGGCTGTTCCACCTGTCAGAACCCCACGTGACAGGCACAGTAATGGCAGGTGCCACGGAGAAGCAGAGGTTAGCAGCTCTGTTGGTTTTCACATAGCCGTGCCCCAGGGCAGCCCCTTCTAGCCACACAGGGCTTTGAAGTTGCTGTCTGAGATCTTGGCTGGTCAGGACTAGAAGGCTCCTGAGAAATCAGTCTCAATTATTGCCACCCCTGGAGCTTCCAGAGCAGGGAAGCAAGTCATGCACAGTGAGTGGCACAGTGCTCCAGTGGTGTCAGAGCCCCAGCCTCCTAGTCACCTTCTACTAGTGCTGGGTTGGTGGCCTCAGGGCCCCAGCTAGAAAACCCAGCTCAGCAGCCTGTCTGCATGAGGTCATGTGCACTGACATCAAATTGACTCAGTGGTAATGGGGTAGAGGCTGAGGCTGCAGCTGGAGGTGAAGGACGCTGGGCCAGAGGTGAATGTTGGCTGCCTTCTTCAGTTGTTCTCCACATAACTGTTGAAATTATTTTTTTGAGACAGGGCCTGGCACTGAAACTGGGGGTCACTGATTGGCTACGGAAAGCAAGCTTGCCTTGCCCTAAATTGGGTTAAATATTTTATAATTGTGGGAACTCCCATGACCTTATAAGCAAGAGAGTATTTTCTTTTTTTCTTGTTTTTGGTACCATTTGCTTGGAATATTTTTTATTTTCTTTCTTTTTTTTTCACATAAATTTATTTTTATTTTTTTTTTAACAAATCTAGACCCGTGTTCCCGCCCATTCCCCCACCCCGCCAGAGCTCAGAGTATTTTCAACTAGATGTCTGCAAAACTGAAAGCGTGAGCACTGTTTAGGAGCACAGGTGGATTGTGAATGTTTGTTATATACTGTACTTAAAACGGAATTGTGGTAAAGCATACATCACATGGAAGCCACTATTTTGACCACTTTTGAGTGCATAGCTCCCAGCTGTGAAGTACAGCCACATGGTGGTGTACCCAGAATCCAGAAGCTTTTCTTCTTGCAAAATGGAAGAAAATCACCCTCCATCTTCCTGTCTTCCCTCTGGAAGCCACTCTTCTACTTTTGGTCTCTATGAGTTTGATCATTCTGGGTACTTCATATAGATGGAAGGACAGTAATTGTTTTATAATTGGCTTATTTAATTTAGCAAATACACCTTAAAAATAAAATAGTAGGTTTTGAAGGATTTTTCAATTATGGCTGGTTTCTAAGTAAGAGCGCTGGCAGCTCTTGCCACTTTGGCTAATCATGCAGTTATTTACTGGATCTTAGGTCTATGCCAGTGGTTCACACACTGATGTGGGAATCATAACCATGCACTTGGCCTTGTGTGATAAAGGCCAGCATCTACTGGCATTCAGGCATCTATATTTTTTTAAGTCCCTGCCAGCTACAACAAGCCCACACTGGCTGTGGCTTGCATCTGACCTAGTTCAATGGATCCCAGGCAGCTTTATATGTCTGGTAAGCATCAGTCACCAGAGTGACTGTGCAGGAGGTTAAGGTTTGGGGATGGGGGTGAATGTGCCTTCCCTGCTGCCGAGAAGTAAGGTCCTTGTCTCCTGTCTCCTGAACAGTTTTGTCCAAGCTGTGCTTGTGATACTGTCTGTCTTCTTGTACTTGTTTGCCTACAAAGAGTACCTCGCCTGCCTCGTGCTGGCCATGGCGCTGGGCTGGGCGAACATGCTCTACTACACACGCGGCTTCCAGTCCATGGGCATGTACAGCGTCATGATCCAGAAGGTATGCTGGGAACTGCACAGGTGGAGGGCCCTCTGAGAGCATCCCCTTTTCAGCTGGGGAAACTGAGGTCTGGAGAGGAAACACAGTCCAGCTCTTTCTCCCAAATGCCGCAGTCTCTATTTGGTTTTGATCAGATTTTTAAGTGTCTAGAGCTTAAAGCACTCGTCTTTTTGGGCACTGGGAAGGTGGACACTTTGCGAAGGAATGTTCTGACTCCTGATCTACCAGTGTGCTGGAAAATATCTAACAATTACTATTAGATGTGTGTGTGTGCAAATACATATATGCATATGAAGTGCATATATATTGTATGCGTACATGCATTTATTTTAAATTTTATGATATAAAGGATATGTCGAGTCTCAAGGAATAATTTGTTACTTTCTAAAAAATAGAGTTCATATCTGTCATTAGCTTGTGGTTGGAATTGACAAATGAGCAGTGTTCTCTTCTGACATGAATTCTCTTGACATTTTACTTTATAAGTAGTAAGATGAAAATGAAACAAGGAAGACTGACTTTAGAGCTTGTTTGTCAATGAGAAAAGCAACTTCTTTGCTGAACTGAACAATTGTTTTCTCTTTTTGAACTGAACAATTGTTTGTAAATCTTATAGGAATAGCTTGTTAATATTCACTGCCTGCAGCACTTGGGAGGCAGAGGCAGGTGGATCTTTGTGAGTTCAAGGCCAGCCTGGTCTACAGAGTGAGTTCCAGGGCAGCTGGGGCTACAGGGAGACCCTGTCTTGAAAAAGACAAAAAAGAATGTTCATATACTATTCACATATTTTTTATATTTTATAAATGAATGTATTTAATTATACATTTATGTGACTAACATTTTGTTTTGAGACATGTTCTTATTATATGGCACAGACTAGCTTCAAACTCATGATCTTTGTGCTTCATCCTTCAGAGTGCTGGAGTTATAAAGATATAGCATCATTCTTGACTCACAAGATTGAATATTTTTGTGATAAGAATGATTTCTTTTTAGATGCAAGACATGTATGGCAGAGTGCAGGGACTCAAGTGGGGTGGGGGGCTGGAAAGGGAAGTGACTGTAAATTTGATTGAGAAATGATGTATGATGTATGGAAAAAGTTTAATAACAACAACAAAACAAAAAACCCCTACATTCCACAAATGAGAGAAATCACATAAAAAAAAGAATGATTTATTTTTTCTTATGGTTTATTGACCTACAATTGAAAAAAATTGTATACACTTAAAGTGTACAGTGTGAGGGTTATATATAAATTGTATTGTGAAGTGATTACTAATTTCAGGTTCATTAACATACCCTCATACCACAGAACTACCATTTATGTGTGTGTTAAGAACGTTGGAGACCTATGTTTTGGGCATGTTTCAACTACACAGTTTGGAATTGTATGTGAGATCCCCAGAACGTACTTATGACTGAAGGTTTGATTTAGTTCATAATGGTTATGCTCAGAAAATTCATGCAAATTTAACAATCAGTTCTTGGGAGCTGGTATGAACTGGTTCCCACATCCCACTGCCCTTAGGGAGTGTGAGGCCCAGAAGTGAGACTCCAGGAGAAAGCACAGGGTTAATCAGGGAAACTGTCCCAGGAGGTGGAGGGGAGACCCTGGGGCTAGAGCAGGGCTGAGGCTTACTGGGATTCTACGGAGGGGAGGAGAATGAGCAGAGGGCAGAGTGTGGGCAGCTGGGAGAGGGCAGGAGGTCTGTCTGTGCACAGTGACTGTGCTCACACCTCACACTTGAATCATGTTCATTTCTTTGTAGGTCATTCTGCATGATGTTCTGAAGTTCTTGTTTGTATATATTGTGTTCTTACTTGGATTTGGAGTAGGTAATTGATTCCTTACTAAAAGTAACTCACAATTGTAAAGCACTTTATGCAAATGTTAGAATGACAAAACACTCTGCCTGTGCAAGACAGATGGAGTTAGTGGGGCACAGCTCTTCCCAGGTGCCCACCACGTTAGTGCTTGCCAAGGACTTCCCTCAACAACTTGACCAAGTGAGAGTCACCATCCTTGACCCTATGGCCACTGTGGCCTAGAGACTCAGGCCTGTCAGTGTTCTATCCATGCTGTGGTCTGCCCAGACTTTCACTTCATCACAGTGTGAGATAGGCTCCTTAGGTGTTCTCACCCGCATTTCACACGTGAGGAAATGAAAGTTGAGCAAAACTTGGTGGGTGGTCTTCAACAACGAGGAGCAAGAAGTGCATGAACCAGCTTCCTGGGGCCACCATATTTTGGGACACAGTTTACTTCAGATATCACTGTGAGAACTTATGGTCTGCTGTGGATCAGAAGTGGGGAGATCTCTTTTAAAATCCAGAGGGAACAGCACAACCCAGTTTTCTCTCTAAACATTTCATAGAGAGGTAAGATTTCCCCCGACTCCCCGTGGAAGTTTTTTAAGTTTTCTTCAGTGATTACATTAGGCAGCTTTTGTCTGATACCCCTTCCAGGACAAAGCATGCTGTTTGTTTGCTCCTTCATCTGCTCCCTTATTCCTCCATGCATTCACTCACACATGAGCTCATTCATTACCGCTGTTGTGATATATTGGAAGGAAGAGAAAAGCAAGCCTAGATCTTGCTCACAGGGAACTCATAACAGAGCAATAGGAGGGGATGAAATCTTACAGTCTTGGGAGAAGGAAGAAGGCAGCAGGTTTGCAGTGTGGGTTCGTGTGCACGGGCAAACACAGAGTCCACAAGAACACCTGTGTGTTCTCCCAGCGCTGGCCTCGCTGATTGAGAAGTGCTCCAAGGACAATGAGGACTGCAGCTCGTACGGCAGCTTCAGTGACGCGGTGCTGGAGCTCTTCAAGCTCACCATCGGCCTGGGCGACCTGAACATCCAGCAGAACTCCACGTACCCCATCCTCTTTCTCTTCCTGCTCATCACCTATGTTATCCTCACCTTCGTCCTCCTCCTCAACATGCTCATCGCTTTGATGGGGGAGACAGTGGAGAATGTCTCCAAGGAGAGTGAGCGGATCTGGCGCCTGCAGGTGAGCTGGGCAGAGGCCTCCACAGGGACTTGGTTCAGCACTTGGCCACAGATAGCCATTGGGGTGTATCCAGAAAGTCTGCATAAGCAGGTCTGAGGAAGCCTTACTGTAGGTTCTTTGAGAACAAGCTCTAGAATAATAGCAATAACAGAGAAATGAAGGCTTTTGAAGATGTGCTGTTCGGAGTCAACCGGGTGATTTGTGGTGTTGATAGGGAATCTTAGGTTGAATTAAGAGTAATGGCCTAAGCCAGGCGTGGTGGAGCACGCCTTTAATCCTAGCACTTGGGAGGCAGAGGCTGGTGGATCTTTTTGAGTTCAAGGCCAGCCTGGTCTACAGAGTGAATTCCAGGACAGCTGGGGCTACAGGGAGACCCTGTCTCGAAAAGACCCCCCCCCCAAAAAAAAAAGAAAAAAAAGAGTAACGGCCTAGGACAATGAAAGTGACAGTTCTGCTCTGTTTCATCCTGGTTTTAATATCCCTCACCTCTTGAGAACAACCTACAGGACGAATCTGGAGCTGGTGACTGGAATTGGGACCTGACTAGAGACAGTGCCACTCAGGAAGTGGTTGTTGGAAGTAGGAATGAAAAAGGGGAGCATTCCTCAGATATTTGTAGAGCCGCCAGTGAGGGGGGGCAGCCTCCTTCCCAGCTGGTAGAACCCAGGTCTGTAGAAGGACTCAGTGAGAAAAGTTTTGATTTCACACAGAAAGCTTCCAATAATTAGGATCTTCTTAATTGGATTGTTGATAATGTTCTGGGGAGACTGGACACATTTTGTTGATGAGAGCTAGCAAAGGAACCGCAAACCTGGGAATGGGGGTGTAGGAATAGGTTAGCTGAACCCTTAAAACCTATACAGTAAGCATCAAGTGAACTGTTGGTGTACGTGTACTTCATGGAGCTGGGCTTTAGAGCTGGTTTGGAGCAACCATTTTAGGCTTTGTTTATCTCCTCAGAGAGCAAGGACAATCTTGGAGTTTGAGAAAATGTTACCAGAATGGCTGAGGAGCAGATTCCGCATGGGAGAGCTGTGCAAAGTAGCGGAGGAAGACTTCCGGCTGTGTCTGCGGTAACAAAGGGTGAAGGGCTCAGGGGTGGTAGTCTTCGAGGTGGGTAGAGTCAGCAAACAAGAAGGTGGCGTGTTTCTGGATCTGGGACTGTCAGAAGAGCTGCCGTGTAGAAACTAGGACTCCCAGATGTGGTGCTGTTTGGTTGTATTTAATGAGATGCGATGGTGAGTTAGTGAGAACAGTGCCCACATTTTCAGGATCAACGAGGTGAAGTGGACTGAGTGGAAAACACATGTGTCCTTCCTTAATGAAGATCCAGGGCCCATAAGACGGACAGGTACTACTGCTGTGAGGTGGTGTGGGATGGACCATGTGCCCTTGTGTGAATCAATTCCAAAGTCCCTGATTTTCCCTATCTGTGAAATAGGAGGGTTCTCAGGTCCTCTTCATCTCTGGCATTTTATAACCCTATTTTGAACAGCTTTTGAAAATTAAATGGTGGGGAGTCTGGAGGTGTAGCTTAGGACCTGAGTTCAATCCTTAGCAACACATACACACACACACACACACACACACACACACACACACACACACACCACATCAACACATGCAAACAAGGCATGGAGAGTGAGTTACTTCTAAAACAGTTGCCTCTCCCTTCTCTTTCTCTCTCTGTCTCTGTCTCTCAGCAGATTTGAACAAAATCCAAGACTCTTCCAGGAGCAATAGCAAAACCACCCTAAATGCATTTGATGAAATGGATGAATTTCCAGAAACATCCGTGTAGAAGCACAGCTCTGAGCAGTTGTGAGGATGGGTGGTCTGATTTTGCAGGCCGAGTCCGATGCTGAGGGGCTGTGCAGAGCGCCGGATCAGAAGAACAGAAGGAGAAAGACACCTCATGTCCCTGTGGCTGCTGATGGGCAGCTGTCGGTGCCTCAGAGTTTTCCTTGGGGTTTGCGACTTGGGAGAGGTAGCGTAAACCCAAGGTCAGTAGTCCTGAGCCTCGAAGTCACTTGAAGCCCAGGGTGAGGGACCTGCAGGTTGGCTTGGCTGGGAGAGAAAGGTGCCAGGGAAGGGAAGAGCTGAGGTCTGAGGAATGTAGAGAGCGGTCTTTCCTTCTGCCAGAGTCCTTCTGTCAGGCCAACTCCAGCCCACAGACTCTTGCGTCTCCCCAACTGGGATGGGGTCTTCTGAGTTTGTGAGAGACTTGATCCTGTCCCAGAATCTACAATGGACTGAGCTAAGCCAGATATCCTGGGGCAGGAGGGGATTGAACTATGGAAATCGGCTTCCTGAACTTTCAGGAAACAGGAAACTGAAATCTATCCTTGGAATCAAACCCAAGGCTTAAAATGTCTCCAACTGAGAGATGTTTTTAAATAGTGTAGCCGACACAAGGTTTTTATTTTTAGTTTAGAAAAGACATTTCATTTTGAATGAAAATGACTTCAGATGAAGTAGACAACTTTAAAAGCTGAGAAATAGATTTTGTGCTTTTGGACTGGATGTAAGTATTATATACTGGGCCTCAGGGTGGCCAGAGCCAGGACAATAAGCTTTTCTTCACACACACAAAAGTCCCAGGGAGATGGGCTGGGATCTGGGGGAAAGGGCTTGGCACCCTTCCTCCTCCTGTCTTACCACAGTGCTGGCCTCACTTGATCTGAGACAGAAATAGCAGCTGCTCTATTTATATGGTCTTAAACCTTAGAGGTGACTAGTACACACCCGTGTTTCTCACTGGAGAATTCAGCAAAATACCCCAAATGCATTAATCTTATGTATTTTTGTTAACTGTGAATTTAGAAGGTATAGTGGAAGGCTTATGAGAAGAATATATCTGTCAAGACTTAGGGCTAAAATTTTACATTCTTGTCCCCAAATTTGCATCCTGGAATTCCACAGAATCACTTTGGGGAGTAAAGGTGGGGATTCTCCCAGGTGACTCAGCCCAAATCCAGTCTTACTTGGTATTTAGTAAAAGGGTTCATGTGAAAAGTTTTGAGATGGAATTATAAAAATTATTACCAAGAATTTTAATGTTAAATGGATCAAAAATAAGTTGGGCTTTTGGATAACTTGATGAGCCAGTCAGACTTGAGTCCAGGTGAAGCAGTCCGCTCCGGGCTGCTCCGCTCCGGGCTGCTCTGTCAGCTTAGCCGAGCAGGTGGAAATGCAGTCTTTGCATGGTCACAGGTGGCCCCTTGCATTGTTTTTAGCAATTTGAGTTGAAAGAGTTGGTACATTCAGGGGTCTAGGGAGTTTTCACTCAGATGACATGGTAGTATTGTCCTCTATGACTACTCCAAAATTCAAGTGTGCTGAAATCCACACAAAACAACAGAACAACAACAACAACAACACTCACCACTGGCCCCATGGACTTTTCAGGACATCTCAAAACTCCGTGATTTACATTTCAGTAATTTAAGGGGAAGAAGTTTTCTAGGTATGGATCTCCCATGCTCAGACAATGGTTTTGGCTACAAATGCTGTGTTAACTAAAATTGTCCTCAGGAAGAATTTGTTATCCTAGATACCGTGTCACGTTGTTTGGAATAACAAAGGTGCTTACCTTTCTTCCTAGCATGTGGAGAAGGTATGAAAAGTTGTACTGTGAAGTCATTAAGCTCTTAGCAGGTGCCTGCCCAAGAGAATGCAGTATTATTGAGGTTCCCTTCCTTCCTCGGGGCCTGGTGACTGTGCCCTTTTGCTCTGGGCAAGGGCCCAGGGAGATGGACTGTCATCAAGGCCTATAAGTCATACTTGATTTCTGCACTGATTTACATGTTTTATTTTATTTTATTTTATTTTATTTCATTTTGTACTGTGATCTTGGTTCCAAACACAGAGTTGTCACCCCGCTCTCATTGGATGTGCCTGACTCCTATAGACTAAAGTTTATAGACTCCTTCTTAGTATTGTGTGTAGGAAACTCCATGTTCAAGAAATCATAAAAGAGTAAGACTACTTTGGTCTCACTGGAGAAATTCTGTTTTGATTTCTAATAAATATTTATTTTATCTTGTTATGGTTGTGCTTCATCTTCTTTGCCTTACATGTGTGACTCTGAAGACCAATTAGAAATCCTGGAGTGCTGCTTTCCAGGAAGGGGTGAAAAGAAGGTCAGTGCGTGGAACTAAAGCATTGTTACTATTCTCACTTCAGGGACAGAGCCAGCATGCTGTAATATAGGTCACCTTCAAATAGTGTAAGTAAGTAAGTAAACAGTTCACCAAATGCTTATTTTGTTCCCACTTACTAATAGAAATTTTCTGTTTTTGTAACCAAAAAAGCAGAGGCAGTGTCTCAGCGTGTGTGCTCTGGTGCCCTATTCTGGCAACTTTGTTTCTTTTAAAAATTCGTTTTCTGATTTATTTATTTTTATTTCATGTGTATGAATGTTTTGTCTACATGGACGTAAGTGCACTTGTGTCATGCAGTGCTCCCAGAGGCTAGGAGAGGGTGTTGGATCCTCTGCAGCGGTATTCTGGACAGTTGTTAGCTGCTATGTGGGTGCTGGGAAGTGAACTCCGTTTCTCTACAAGAGCAGCCAGTGCTCTTAAACTGCTGAGATATCGCTCCAGCCACTTGTTTCATTTTTTATTTCTAGTATGTATGTATGTATGTATGTATGTATATCTTTTTGAGACAAGCTCTCCCTGTAGACCCAGCTGTTCTGGAACTCACTATGTAGACCAGGTTGGCTTTGAACTCACAGAGATCTGCCTGCCTCCGCCTTCTGAATGCTAGGTTTAAAGGCATGCGCCACCACGCCGGGCAACTTTATTTTTATTTTATGTGTATGAATGTATTTCGTGCATGTATGCAAGTGCACCTAAGTTGTGCATTGTCTGTAGAGGACAGAAGAGGATATTGGATCCTGCAGAACTGGAGTTATGCACGACTGTTAGCCAATATGTGGGTGCTGGGATTCAAACCCGGGTCTTCTGTAAGACCATCAGGTGCTGTGCACCACTAAGCCATCTCTCCAGCCCATTGTTTTATTTTTTAAAGATTCATTTCTTTTTTTAATTAATTAATTAATTAATTAATTAATTTTTTACGTGTATGAATGTACTGTCTGCATGCAGGTTTGTGCACCCATGTCGTGCAATGCCTCGGAGGTCAGAAGAGGGCGTCGGATTCCCCTGGAATTGGAGTTCTCCTGGAATTGGAGTTACAGACAGTTCTCAGCCGCCATGTGGGTGCAGGGGATCTAACCCGGGTCCTCTGCAAGAGCAGTCGGCGCTCTTAACCGCTAGGCTATCTCTCCAGCCCCCTTCACTTTTTAAAAAAAATTTTTAAATTAATTTTATTTCTTTCTGTATGTGTATGAATGTACTGTCTGCATGCAAGTTTGTGCACCCGTGCTGTGCAATGCCGCGGAGGTCAGAAGAGGGTGTCGGATTCTCCTGGAACTGGAGTTCTCCTGGAATTGGAGTTTCAGACGGTTCTCGGCCGCCATGTGGGTGCTGGGGATCGAACCCGGGTCCTCTGTAAGAGCGGTCCGTGCTCTTAACCGCTAGGCCATCTCTCCAGCCCCCATTTTATCTTATGTGTGTGTGTGTATATGTATGTGTCTCTCTGGGTGTATGTGTATGAATGTGTTCCAGGAAGCTGGAAGAGGGTTTCAGATCTTCTAAAGCGGTAGTTATAGGTAGTTGTGAGCCACCTGATGTAGGCATCGGCAACTGAACTCTGGTCCTCTGCAAGAGCAGCATGTACTTGTAACAGCTGAGTCATCTCTCCAGCCCCATTTGGTAGATTTGGAAGTCGTTTTAGTAAGGGAGTCACAGCCAGATGATGTCAGGTTCAGGTCCTCCGACTCCTCAACTCCACTCATTCCATCTTGCTGCTTCTCAGTTTATCTTGCATGTATATAAACCCAAGGCTCCTCCTTGAGACTGGAAGGCATAAATCCCTGCTGTCTACCTCCCAGGATTTTCCTGAGGAAGTAAATGACTTACAGATATGAAGGAGCTAATGTCAGCATCACTACCATCAGCTCAACTCTTAAGCTTGGGCATTTTTCACTCTTTTGGGTTATTTCATGAGGATCAGAGTTTTCATCTTGAATCCCAAGATACTGCCTTTGTGGTTATGGATTACAGAAATGGAAACTAATTTATTAGTAAGTGGGATACTGTATTTGGTGAATTTTTTACTTAATTTACTTAATTACCGAATTCAGAAGTCCTTCACTAGGATGTTTGCTGAGAGACAAAGAAATGGGAATTGTATACAATGATCTCCTAGGTTGAATAGATTTTGCCCATAATCTAGGATATTCACGGGATGTTCTGGATGGCCTGATAAGAAAAAAGTGGTGCCCTGCTGTAGGATTAGTTCTGGGGCTGCAATTCCTAGCCATGAACATTTTTATGGCTGTTGATACTGTGAAAAATTACCTGCCAGAAGGATCATGTGATTTTTTTCAGACTTTGTGACTGTTACATTATAAAAAAATTTTCATTCAGGCCAATTATCTTAACAACATAGTTTTTTTGTTTTTTGGTCCTTTAGAGACAGGGTCTCAAAAGCCTGGAGCTTGCTATGTAGACCAGGCTGGCCTTGAACTCACAGAGATCTGTCTGCCTCAGTCTCCCGAGTGCTGGGATTAAAGGCGTGTGCTACCATGCCTGGCAACAACACAATTTTGTAAGTTAGTGGCTATGGATCAAAGTTAAATGGGTGGAGCAGTTAAGACCAGGAGAGGGTGGAATGCTATGCAAAGGTTGAAAATGCATTTTCTTGGCTCAAAGATCCAGATTCTATGAAGTTTAGTTAGACTAACATCAAGAGCTGCCTTTCTTACCGTCCAGGTGACCTCTCTGACTAGTATAACAAAGTTCTGTGGAAAGGAGGGGATCCAGTCTAGTTCTGTATACGTATACTCTATCTACCAGGTGTGAGGACTTAGATAACATTCAGGCAAAATTGGACCTCATTATGTGCAATAACAGGGGACACAGATATGGATAATTTACAGGTGGTAGAAAAAAAGACAGGAGTTGATTATTTATTGACCACTACATGCCATGCATTTAACATCAACTGTATTCATTAACCTTTGTAATACTTCCGTGGTTTTTCCATTTCCTTCATCAGTTGTCTGCTTCCATTTTCCAGAAGCTGTCTCAAAACGATCATGGTGACTCCACCACTCCCCTTTCCATATCTGTATTAATTTCCTACTTGGCAGTTGAAAATGAAAGCCATCTGTCAGAGAAATCTTTGATTTTTGGCCACCAAACCTAGGATGTCACCTGTACCCACACCCATGGCAGTGCCACTTCCGTATGAGTTCTTAGAGCATTTCATGACAGTGAAAGTAATTTCTCCACTTAATAGATCTATTTTCCCTTCCTTCCTTCCTTCCTTCCTTCCTTCCTTCCTTCCTTCCTTCCTTCCTTCCTTCCTTCCTTTCTTTTTTTTTTAAATTTTTGTGACAGGATTTCCCTGTAGCCCTAGCTGTCCTAGAACTCTGTAGACCAGGCTGGCCTTGAACTCACAAAGATCCGCCTGCCTCTGCCTCCCAAGTGCTAGGATTAAAGGTGTGTGCCACCATGCCCAGCATCTATCTTTTTTCTTTCTCTTTCTTTCTTTCTTTTCTTTCTTTCTTTCTTTCTTTCTTTCTTTCTTTCTTTCTTTCTTTCTTTCTTTCTTTCTTTCTTTCTTTCTTTCTCTCTCTCTCTCTCTCTATCTCTCTCTCTCTCTCTCTCTTTCTTTCTTTCTTTCTTTCTTTCTTTCTTTCTTCCCTCCCTCCTTCCTTCTCTCTCTCTCTTTCTTTCTTTCTTTTTCTTTCTCTCTCTCTCCCTTCCTTCCTTCCTTCCTTCCTTCCTTCCTTCCTTCCTTCTCTTTCTTTCTTTCTTTCTTTCTTTCTTTCTTTCTTTCTTTCTTTCTTTCTTTCTTTCTTCTTTCTTTCTTTCTTTTTTTTTCTTTCTTTCGTTTGTCTTTTTGTCTTTTTGAGACAGGTTCTCCCTGTAGCTCCAGCTGGCCTGGAACTTTCTACGTAGATCAGGTTGGCCTTGAACACACAGAGATCACCTGCCTAAAGCAAACATTTACATTTAACATTTAGCCTATTGGTAGCTAATGTGGTTCTAGTAATTTTTTTCTATATAGATAGCAATTCCCTATAGACTCTAGGTTTTAGTTGACTTTGTTTACAAATCCAATATTTATTCTTTTTGTTGGCCAAACTGAGGAAATGTCAGTCCTTTTTTCTGGCTTGATGAGATGTGACATTCTGGACTGTGGCCTTCACTTTGTAGATACATGAATAGAAAGAAGCTGCTCACATTGAGTATTGTGCAACTTGTGGAGCCCACGTGGGTGTGGCAGCCCTGGGTAGAATCCTCCCCGGGTTCCTCTATGTGTTAAGCAAAATCTCCTCTGGGAGTTCATTCACCACTGATTTTATACATTTAGAAGGAATCACTCTGCCAAGCACTGGATCAGCTTTCTGTGGCTACATTGTGGTAGAAGATACACAGAGCATCCCTCCAGGTCATTGACCAGCTTCCTGAAGACATTGTAGGTGGAAGGGCAGAGATATGAAGAAGCTTTGTGAGTCTCCTAAGCAGTCACCCTACCTTCAGACTGTCTTTGGGAGATATGCACACATAGGCCTTTCAGGCATTCCTTGGTATGCTTATGCTGTGCAGCCTCTGCTAGGCACCGGGGCTTTGTTCGTCTCAGTCTCCGGAGTTTCTCTCACTGTCCTTCCCACTTGTTTCCCCTGCTAGAGTGGTGGCCATAAGTGGCTCCCCATTCCTGTCCCAGTACCATCTTCTGTGGTCGCTAGTGGCATCTTCTGTGGTTTCACATCACACCTCAGCAATCCATTCTCCCTAGGAAAGGACTTCTATGCAGTTTGATACTCAGCAGATCAATTCTCATCTGCCTGACAAAACTTGGGGAGTTCCTGATATGTCTTAAACAATGTGATAAGTGCTGTGGACATTGCGAAGAGTAGGAGGAATGCTAACCCAACTTTCCTGTCA
This sequence comes from Rhizomys pruinosus, assembly GCA_009823505.1. Taxonomy (NCBI): domain Eukaryota; kingdom Metazoa; phylum Chordata; class Mammalia; order Rodentia; family Spalacidae; genus Rhizomys; species Rhizomys pruinosus. The sequence goes on along the minus strand of VZQC01003749.1, from coordinate 668,899 downwards.
CTTTTACAGTTTAAACAAAGGTACAGACATCAACAATTCCCTATTCCAATTTCATCAATGATTGTTTTGAGGGTTTTGAGAGGTGTGGGCCTGGTAGTGTTGATGAACTTGTATAACAGAATGGTCTAACCTGAACCACCACGTCACATTAAAAACAAGCATCATCAGATTCAGGAGAGTGGGGCAGGGTCAAGGTTTTGTGAAGAGGGAACAATGTAGGAAAAGGCCCAAGGTGGCAGGGAACTTGGTGTATCTGAGGCCTGGAGAATCCAGCTTGGGGTCTGTTCTATTCAAACTCTTATTGCTGGGAGAAAGGGGTCAAGTGCCATGAGGCTGAAGAGGTGGCAGAGGCCAGAGCATGAAGGGCTTACCTCGCCACGGCAAGATTCTGAGATTTCACATCTAAGGTAAGGAAAGCCACCAAAGGTTACACAAGGGGATTATTGAGTGTGAATATTTCTGTTTTTGCTTATGGGGTTGTGGGGTTAGAAAGGTGGGGTTTCCCTTTCTTTCTGCCATCCTTTGAGATACAGTAAGCCTGAAGAGTACAGACTAGAGTGCTTCACTGGGAGTGATGGGGTGAATGGGAAAGAAGATGAGAAGGCAGGGACATTGGTGGAAGGCAAGGACATCTATCTGAGTAGAGGAGTCTGTTCAACAGGCTCATCGATGCCACCAGCCTTTCTTGGGGACTTGACTGGATTTCTGACATTGATAAAGACACTGTTAATATTTTCAAGTTGGACTGAAGGAGAGGAGAGCAAAGAGACAACCAAGTCAGATATGGGGAGACCCAGAAGGCTTTGTACATGCAACAAGTTGAATTGTATTTTGAAGGACTCACAGGATTCGCTAGGACAAAGTTGGGCAGAGGGGTTACAGGAAGGTGAGAGGATTCTAGATGAGGATCAGCTTGGGTGGGACCTATGGGAATGAAGCAGCAGAAGAACACTGGGACAGAGAGCATAGGAAAGGAGGTGACTCTAGAGGCTGTGGGGGGAGGGAGAGGCAGGCCATGAAGGGCCTTTTGTGCTAACCATGAATAATTGATGATGTATAGAGTGGGTGCTAGGCACTGAGCTAGAGTGCTTGCATACATTATGATCTGAGGAAGGAACATTGTAGACTGTTACAGATAACCAAAATAAGATACGGCTAAAAGTGGGTAAAACCACACAGCCTGATGACCTGAGTCAGGTGTCTGGGACCCGAATGGTAGAAGGAGAAAACCAGTTCCTGCAAGTTGTCCTCTGACTACCACATAGCCATTGTGGTACATGTGCATACCGACATACACACAAAATAAGTAAGTGCATGTAAAAAGTAAATATCACATCTAATTAGTAATATTGAAGACTATAAAGATTGAGTGAGGGAACATTAGACTTGATAGAAATAATCAATTCCCAGCCGGGCGTGGTGGCACACGCCTGTAATCCCCGCACTCGGGAGGTAGAGGCAGGCGGATCTCTGTGAGTTCAAGGCCAGCCTGGTCTATGTAGCAAGCTCTAAGCCAGCTGGGACTAAAGGGTCTCTGTATCAAAAAAAGACCCCCCCCCCAAGAAAAAATCAATCCCCAAACTGAAACCATAGTAACTTAAGTTGCACATTTAAAATTTTATAAATAACTACACTTTGATTGAAGAATAAAGTTTTCTTGTCATAATTTAATCTGGAAAAATGGCTGAGAAAAATTAAACACTAAGGACAATCACAGAGAGGGAAGGAAGCTTGGCACCGCTTGTGTACGAAAACTTATTGATAAGCCATATTTTAATTACAATATTCAGAAAGAAGAGCTTATTCAATGACAATAATTCTAGAAAAGTAGATGTTAAAGCTTTAGAAACTTGCTACTATATAAAGCATTGACTATGGGGTTGAGATGCACTAAATGCGATTTGCTCTAGATGGATGAAAATGTGTGTGTGTGTGCATTCATGCATGCGTGTGTGTGTGTGTGTGTGTGTGTGTACTGGGCATTTATTAAGTTGAAGACACTGGTGTATTATATTTATTTCAGGTGTTTTATTGTACATGTCCATGTGTAGATGTTTGTGCATGTTTGTTCACATGTGTGTGGACAGAGGCCCATGTTATGTGTCTTCTTGACTCACTCTCCACTTTTATTTTTTTTTCCAGCGGTCCTGGAACTTTCTGTGTAGACCAGGCTGGACTTGAACTCACAGAGATCTGCCTGCCTTTGCAGCCCAAATGCTGGGTTAAAGGCATGTGCCACCATGACTGACTTCCACCTTATTTTTTGAGATGGTCACACACTGACTTTGGAGCTCAGTGATCTGGCTAGAATGGTTGACCAGCACACTCCAGGGATCTGCTTGTCCCACTTCCTTAGTACCTGGGATCGAAGGTACACTCCTTTGTGCCTAGTGTTGTATGTGGGTGCTGGAGATTGAACCCAAGTTCTCATCCTTGCACAGCAAGCACTTTACCAACTAAGGAAAATTTATCATTTTTAATTATGTTTATTCGTGTGTGTCTGTGTAGAATGTACGCACACGAGTGTACTTGGCCATGGAGGTCAGAAAAGAGCATCAGATCCCAAGGAGCTAGAGTTACAGGTGGTTGTGAGCCACCCAAAATGGGGACTAGGGACTGAACTGGGGCCTGCTGCAAGTGTGATACATGCTACTGACTGCTGAGCCATCCAGTCCCTCCAATGTTAATAGTTTTTTTTTTTTTTTGTCTTTTTGAGACAGGGTCTCCCTGTAGCTCTGGCTGTCCTGGAACTCACTCTGTAGACCAGGCTGGCCTTGAACTCACAGAGATCTGCCTGCCTCTGCCTCCCAAGTGCTAGGATTAAAGGTTTGTGCCACCACACCCAGCAATATTTTTGATTAAAATGTTTGAATCCATAAACACGGGTTCCTTGGGCTCCAAATAACAGAATTAAAAAAACTGCTCTTGACTGCCGTGGCCTCAGAGAGAAGTGCAAAGAGTTGAGTATTTTGAAGAGATGGGAAAGGAGGGAGGCAGGTTTCAGCTGGATGTCTTTTGAGAAGAATCATGAGAGGCAAGGGATCTTCGCACTTAAGACATGGTGGGACTTCTTGAAAATATGCATTTGCGACCCAGAGTCATGAGGTTGGGCCACATTTCCACTAGTGTCCATTGCCTTCTGTTACTGGTCTTTACCATCTGTGGTGGTGGCTGCTGGAGACCAAAGACAAGATCCTCATGCCTGTTGGCTATGAATCTGGGTGATTGTTCTAACAAAATGACAATTGGCAGCTGTAAGGAATATACTTCTTTCAAAGCTTCCACATCAAGGATGACGAGCTTCCTGAGGAGACTGTGAGACACGGAGTGTTTTTATGTATTGATGTGTCACCTTAACAATCTGTGGTCATTCCCCTTCATATTTCATTTGCAGAGGAGCACCTAAAAGCCTCCCACAGATATCACAATCACTGATAATGTTTATAGAATGGATATTTAATATACTGTCATCAAAAACTGAAAAATATCAAGTCTACACTACAGTTTCTAGTAGCACTTATATTTTACTTGAGAACATATACTCTATTCAGTTTTACTGTATGTTAAGCTGATAACTTTTCATATAGTAGTCATTTAAATTTTATGTTCTGAATGTGAAGGTTGTTTATTAACAATGTTAAGCTATCAAAATGTAATGTATAAAGAGCTATACAGAAATCAGAAATACAATAGTTTGAGTAAGCTACATATATAAACTGTGATAAATGTGAAAGACATTCATTAATTTATTCTTTCCTTTCAGAAACTGGTCCTGATGCCTATTGTATGAGGCACAGGGCCAGGTGCTGTGGAGAGTTAGAATAAGGCATGGCCCTGCTCCTGAGGAGCCTACAGACCCCCAGGTTTGTAAGACACCCTGTCACAATGAGCTAGCAGTGATTTCTACTAGAAAGTAGCGCGATGCTTTTTGCACTGAGTGTTAGTTTAGTTGTCTTTGCAAATGCTTCTTTCTTTTCATAATATGCGGCCTCATTCACAAACACAGGGTATGCGGTACAGTCTCCGCCCAGTGGAATAACCTTTCCATCAAGAGACAGAAACACGGGATCTCCAGGACACAATGGTTTCCAGTCTTGATCCTTTCAGGAGACAATCAAAATAAATAAACATTTGGCTTTTTCCTACTACTTAAAAATTTTTTTTCTGTCAGATAATAGATTATCGGCATTGCCTGTTAAAAAGACATTGTCTGTTGAAAAGAGGTAGATGAGGTATGTGTTGAGAGAGATGTGAGCCTTCCAATGCCAATGCTCTCAGACCACAAGAGCCCAGAGCATTACCAAGTTTATTGTGCTTGTAAAGCATCTGGTGACTTGGCTAAGATGCAGCTTGGGTCTATAGGTCAAGGCGAGAGCCTGACCTGCATTCTTAATACTTCCCAGCAGCACCAGCATTACCTGGGAGTTTATCAGAAAAGCAGAATTTTATTCACTTCCATAGACCTATCAAATAAAATTCTTCATGCAAATAATTTGCCGAAGATTCCCACATATATCATTAATATTTGAGAAGAACCATAGCACAGTGGTTTTTCTCAACTCTAGCTGAACTTTATAATCACTTTGGATGTTAATACATACATATATGCATAAATGAGACCTATCTCAGATACACAAAATTAAAACCTTCCATCTCAGGACAAGAACAGGCTTAGCAGTCATTCAAAAATGTTTACTGAAGTAATGAACCCATCTCCTACAGGAAACTGAGAACTTCCCCACCCCAACTTTCTGTGTGGTACTGGGGGACTGAATTCAGGGCATTGGACATATGAGCTCTACCACTGAGCTATACTGCCAGCCTTTTAAAAAAATTTTTATTTTGAGACAGGGTCTCATTAATTTGCTCAGTCTGGCTGTGAACGCAACTTATGATCCAGGAAGGCCTTGAACTTATGATCCTCTTGCCCTACTCTGTCAAGTAGTGGGGATCACAGGCTTGTGCTATTATACCTGGCTTGAACCATTTCTTTTTTTAACATTTTATTTATTATTTATATGTATGAGTGTATTGCCTGCATGCATTTAAGCACACCTGTGTCGTGCAATGCCCACAGAGGTCAGAAGAGGGAGTTGGATCTCCTGGAATTGGAGTTATGGATGGTTGTTAGCCACCATGTGGGTGCTGGGAACCTAAGCCAGGTCCTCTGCAAGAGCAGCCATCTCTTAACTGCCATCTCCAGCCCCACTCAAACCATTTCTTTTTTTCTTCACTTTCTCTCTCTCTCTCTCTCTCTCTCTCTCTCTCTCTCTCTCTCTCTCTCTCTTTTGTATTTTTGAGAGAGTTCCAGCTGGCCTGGAACTCACTATGTAGATCAGGTTGGCCTTGAACTCTGCCTCCCCTGTGCTGGGCTTAAAGTCATGTGCCACCATGCCCAGCTCTATGGAACCATTTCTTGTCATCTATCAATTTCAAATGATCTTTCCTGACTTTCAGGACCTACCACTGATCCAGTTGATTACTGATCTCAGCCTCTCTTTTCTTATGATATTTTTTAAAAAGATAAGAATAGGGATAGAGTACATGAAGTAGGGGCATAGGGTGGGGGGAGGCAGAGGTCTATCATCAAATTATATAAAATTCTTGAATCATTATAAGTATTTTATTTATTATTTTTATTCTATGTGTATGAGTATATTGCCTGCATGTATATAAGTGCACCTGTGTTGTACACTGCCCACAGAAGACAGAAGACGGCATTGGATTCCTTGGAACTAGAGTTACAGATGATTGTCAGCCACTATGTGGGTGCTGGAATTGACTCCCAGTCCTCTGCAAGAGCAGCCAGTGCTCTTAACTGCTGAGCCCTATTATCTTTTTTAAAACAGGCCTATTGGGCTGGAGAGATGGCTCAGCAGTTAAGAGCACCGACTGCTCCTGCAGAGGACCCGGGTTCGATTCTCAGCACCCACATGGTGGCTAAGAACCGTCTTTAACTCCAGTTCCGGGGGAATCTGACGCCCTCTTTTGACCTCCCTGGCATTGCACGACATGGGTGCACCAACCTACATGCAGACAGTACACTCATACTTATAAAAAACAAACAAAACAAAACACAAAACAAAACACAACACCAGGCCTATCAAATCTGTGCTTCTCAAGTGCTCTCCGGTCTGTATCTTGAGGCTGGTCAGCCTACCTGACATCACACCAGTAATGAAAATTGACTCTCCTAGCATCCTTTCCTGGCATCTATCAATTGCCAAATGGATCTTCAGCTAGGGCTGGGGCTTCCTGTCCCCTCCCCATCCATGCTGGGCCCCTAGGGCTGTACAGGTCTTATGCATACTGCCATATGCTCAGCCTCTCTTTCAACCTCCCCAGGGTTATTTTTCCACTTTAGAACTGAATGCCCCTGTGTTTTAGTCTGTTGTGACATCATTAATCTAGCCTGTGTTTTAGTCTGGTATGACATCATTAGTTTAGCCTGTGTTTTTTGTGCTTGGCATCTGTAGGGCTTTCTTCCTTCTGTTCCTATGCTCAGTCTTTCCTTTAAAATGTTGCCTATGGCTTCTTCTGGGTTCCACTTGAAATCACAAGGTAGGATTTGCTTCACTAGTCTGCATTTGTGGGCAGGATGCTTTATTAAGTTGCATGCCTGGATGGCCATTAAAGTCATTAAATAGGTATTTGAACTGGATCAGTGGTTTTCAACCCTGAATACCCAAGTTAATAAGGTCAGATTATCCCAGATTCCTGGCACTGTTGGGTTTTTAGAAAGCTTTGTAGGTAATGCATGGCCAGGGTTGGAAAACCAAATAACCTGCCAGGTCTCTTCTCCATGTGGGCTGTGAGGTATCACAGTGTGGAGCGTATACATTGGTTGTTTGAATGTTTGCTCTCCATGTGGGCTGTGAGGTATCACAGTGTGGAGCGTATATATTGGTTGTTTGGATGTTTGCTCCCCCTGCTTTTCCCTTTGCCTTTTCTAGACTTACAGCTCCTTCTCCCATGAGAACCTTTCTTTGCTTCTTCATTATGTCGTTATTAATCAAACAAGGCAAGTTGTAGATCCTAGGGTTCTAAGGAGAGTCAAGGGACAGAGAAATGTCCCAGAGAAATGAGCTGTGATTGTTTTGCTCTAACTTACTTAGTGATGATCACAGGCAGGTGTCAGATAACGTGACCAGCAGCAAAGACATTGATTCCAGATCTGTCATTCATAGTTGTGGCTAGCATCTACCCAATTACATCTGGGTAGGAATTTTATTATCTGAGAACTCTTCTTTGGCTATCCCTGTCCCACCTCATTATAAGGGTACAGCTCTGGTTATCATCACTTCTAGATAGAAGATCAGACTTCAGTTTGTGTAGACTATCAATCTGTAAGCCCACAGGCCATGTTCACTGATGTACCCTTAGAGGCAGCATGTTATAATGAACAAGCTGTGACATGGGAAGTATTTCCCAAAGGCCCAGATGGCAAAGGCTTGGTCCCTGAGGGTGGACCTAGGAAGTGTGTGGCCCTAGGAAGCAGTTCCTTGTGGAACTGAGGATTGGCCTTTGAAGGGGGTTGTATCCCTGTCCTGGATTCACTTTGCTTCCTTGCTTCTGATGTGAGCGACTTACTTTTTTTTTTTTTGGTCTTTTCGAGACAGGGTCTCCCTGTCGTCCCGGCTGTCCTGGAACTTACTCTGTAGACCAGGCTGGCCTTGAACTGAAAGATCAGCCTGCCTCTGCCTCCCAAGTGCTAGGATTAAAGGCGTGCACCACCACGCCCCGCTGTGAGCGATTTACTTTTACCATTTGCTCCTAGAATAATATTTAGTGTTCTTGCCAGAGGGCCAAAGTAACTGGGCTGTTCGATCTTGGAATGGAACCTGTAGAATGGTAAGCTAAATACAGCTTTTCTCTTTATTAGTTATTACAGAAGTTATTTCCTTATAGTGTTGCAAAGCTGACTAATACAATACTTTGAATACTAAAAAACTAGCTAATGTATGCAAAAACGCTGTATGAATGGTAAGATTCTACTCAAAAGTAGAACATTATTAGTTTTGATATTTTAAAGAAAAATCAAATGTTACCTGCAGATTAGGGTGGATAACAGCAGCAATTTCTCCACTTTCATTCCTTGGATAATCAACTTTCTCCATTATTTTATAAACTTCAACAGCACAGGGAGGAAATACTTTTCCTATGAAAAAATACAATGTGTTAATAACAACAAAAAATAGATCTCCTAAAAAGGACACTGATACCTAAAGTAAGAAGAACAACAAAAACAGAAGATAGTTACAAGAAAAACAAGAAGGCCAAAGATATTCTGGATTTGGGCCTGTCAACATACATCCCACAGATGCAGCATCATGGACAGATGTAGAAAATGGAACCTGCAGACTTCAGTGTGGAAGAAGAGAACCCAGGACTGTGAGTCAGGGGAGCTGGCTCTATTCTCTAGGCTGACTTCTGACTTTCCTGGTTGTATGATCTTGAGCAAGATCTTGACCTTTCATAAGCTTGTTTTCATTCTCGTTAAATGAAGGTTTGGATTAGCTTATCTTGGAGGGCCTTTCCAGCGCTGTCATTCTCTGACTGCATAGCTTCAGGAAGTCTTCCAGCAGGGCGGCTGGCTTCTGTCTAAGTATATTGCACACCTGGGGAACTCCTGAACAGTAAGTACTTGGGATGCAGGAGTCTGTCTAATATATGTGTGTGTGTGTGTGTGTGTGTGTGTGTGTGTTCTGAACAAATAGGATGAACCTGGGTCCAATGGTCCAATGATGGACCCATAGTGTGCTGTGGCTGGAACTCAGAGAGAAATCTTTTTTCCTCAGGGTAGAATGGGAGTGGGCAATCCATCCTGTGGTCACTTCTAGTTAGACTCTTCTGTGTAACACTCTAGTCAAGAACTTAGTAGCTAAAGTAACCACCCCTTAATTGAGCTTGTGATTCTGTGGAGCAGAATCCTGGGACGCCTTGCTGGGGCAGCTCCTCTGGTCTAGACTGTCTTGGCTGACTTCGTATGGCTTTGCTCACACATATGAGATAAGCTGGTAAGGCCTCTGAGGCCAGGAGATCTGGGATGGCTTCATCCTCATGTCTGGGATGGGATAGGTTGGGCTCTTGTGACCTTTCATTGTCTAGCGGCTCAACAGGGATTGAGTCACATAATGGCCACGAGGGGTTCCCAAGAGCAGCAGGAGAGCAAGTCTCAAAGCGCAGGCCTTTTTCAAGTCTTCTATATGACATAAAAACAAGTCATGTGGCCAAGCCAGACTTAAGGAGAGAGGAAGAACTGCCAGTTCTGATGGTGGAGATGGAGCGAGGGGTTCTGTATTCTGTACCCATGTAGTAGGTGATATGGGCATGATTTGGAAATCATGTTTTCAGTTTAGGCCTGTGGCCTTCCACATGAGTATGTCATTCCTTACTGTATTACAGTTTCACGCCTGCTGTTTGAGGGTGCGTGGTGGATATGTTGTGACCTTCCCAACACCAATTCCACCACCAGAGAGCATAGAGCCTGTCCTCAGACAAAGGCACTGAACAGATGATTTTCAGTTTTCTTGACTCTTGGGGCTCAAAGGCTTCCTAAGCATAGAAGTTCCTGTGACAGTACAGGTGCATATCCGAGGCTAAGGGACAATACCTTTCTGGGCCCTGAGCTGCACCCCTAGCTGCGCCACCAGAACTACTCATTCTTTAACATTTTTTGAAGCATTAATTCTTTTACTTGTTATTTGTTTATTTTGAGATAGGGTCTCATATAGCTTAGGTTGTCCTTGAACTTGCTACATAGCTAAAGATGATCTTCAACTGCAGAGCTTCCTTCCTCAGTCTCTTGAATGCTTAGTTTACAGGCTTGCACCCCATTTCCAATTTTGCCTTGGTGCCCGGGATCAAACCCAGAGCTTTGTGCATGCTAGCCAAACACTCTACTAACTGGGCCACACCCCGAGGATGCTTCAGTTCTGTAACTGATCCACCAAGACACAATGGAGACAGGGTCCTGACCTCACTTTGCTCCCATGCTTATTTGTCTGTATTGTTCTCGGCATGATCTGACTCCACAGGGACCAAGAGCATGTGGACCCCTGGATAGAGTACAGACATCTTCAGCAATTTTACCTGTGCCTAATGGAATTATTACTTATGTAGGATGTCTCTGAGCCTTTTAAAAGTAGTCTTTTCAGTTTTAAAGTAAATTGTCTTTTTAAAAAAATTTTTAATAAAAGCTCAAGGAGCCTTGAGATTTTTTTCCTCTTTTTTTTTTCTTTTTTTCCTGAGGTTTTGTTTTTTAAATGTTTTTTAAAATTTTATTATTTTGTATGTGTGTGAATGTACTGTCTGCATGTAGGTTTGTACACCAGTGTTGTGCAATGCTGTGGAGGTCAGAAGAGGGTGTCAGATTCCCCTGGAACTGGAGTTAAAGACGGTTCCCACCCATCATGTGGGGATTGAACCCGGGTCCTCTGCAAGAGCAGTTGGTGCTCTTAACCGCTAGGCCATCTCTCCAGCCCCAAAGTAAATTTACTTTTATAACTGACTTTTTAGTGCAGTTTTAGATTTATTGAATTAAATGAGCAGACTTATATAAGATTCATTCACCTACCTCTCCACCAGTCTCCATTTAATTATAGAAATAATACATAGCATATTATTCTTATTGAATAAAACAAAAACACAGTTAACTTGGCTTTTTCTCCTCAGTAATGGTTGTAGGTGTGTTTTATTCTAGAACTTTTTACACACATACACACACACACATACACACACATATATACTCTGGAAGTGATAATTGATTACTGTAAAGACAGGGTCTCATTATGTAGCCCAGGCTGGCCTTGAATTTGTCATCTACTTCAGCCTCCCTGAGGCTCAAATTACAGACATGCTTTTTGGTCTGCCACTTGTCTCTGCGTGTGTGTGTGTGTGTGTGTGTGTGTGTGTGTGTGTGTGCATGTGTGGAGCATGCATGTGAGTATGCACATATATGTGCCCACGTACTACTTGTATGTGGCAGTCAGAGCATTCCACAATGCTGGGGTTACAGGCACACACAGCCACGCCTGACTCTTTATGTGGGTGCTGAAGATTCAAACTCAGGTCCGAACGTCTGCAGACAAATACTCTTACTCACTAAGCTATCTCCCCAGCCCCAACTTGCTCTTTAAAAAATCAGCAATGTTTCTGAATAAACAATAATCCTTTTTACAGTTCCTATGTATATTAGTCAATTAAAGAAAGAAGTTTTTCCAGTTTTATAAGAGATTACTTCTATAACAGTCAGCTCTAATTTACCGTTAAAGGATGACTTCATTACCATGGTAATGAAACCACTCCCTAACTGTAAACTAGAGCCAGTTGTTACAGTGGTAATTTCCTATAAACAGGCATAATGTATTAACTGATTGATAGGCATAGGAACTGTGAAAGGATATTTCTCTATCTAGAGCCAAATTCAATAGTAAAGTGTTTATAAGTTGTGTAATTAAGCCAAATATATTACTACAGGAAAGCTCTGACATCAGCAATGAATTATTCTGCCTAGGAGATGTTGGCTAGGGGATTCAAACCCGCCCCCCCCCCCAAATTATGGCCTTTTGCCTATAAGTGGGATATATGCAAAGAGAAAGGCAGTAAGTCCCTGTTGTCGAAGACCTGGTGTGAGCATGAAAAATGTTATGAGACGTCACTTGCTAGCGCCTCTGAAATGCTAGAGAGTGTTACCAAAGGCCACTAAAGCAATACAGCAAAATATTGGTCTCCCTGAGACAAGCAAGACTCCTCCGTCAATATCAACTACACCTCAACAGCCTGGAGATACTGTGCAACAGTGGCAGCCAAGTGTCTATATATATCCCAAATCTATTTGGCTATTAGCTCTCTCCTTGGAGGAATAACTCACAGTGGATGCCACAAGCTTATGTCCTCTAGTGGTTAGGCGATGTTATAAGCCACAATAAGAACTTGTCACCCTTTATAGAGAAACCACAGTTTGCGGATTAGCATACCATCCAAGCATCTGTGTCTATGCTCACAGCTTAGCTTGACATAATAAATGGTACTGCTTAAATGCCTGTACATCCAATAGCTTGTGCTTTGTTAGTATGACTAAAAAGGGTATCACTGGGAAAGCTGTCAATCCATGAAGGGAAACAACCTGAACAGACTGGAGTCCAAAATGACAACTCCAAAGAAATTAGACTGTTTTCTTCTCACCCACTTGTGCCCCTTTCCCAAAGCCCAGGGAACAAACTGCGGAAGAGTAGGCGTGGTAGATTGTAAGGGCTGTGGAGAGATAGGGGTGAATCATGAGACTACAGCAATATAGTCTGGACTCCTGATTGATCAACATGCCTATGCATACAAGCTTCTCCAACTGGTCTATGGGAACCTTGGGTTGTTCAAAATTTGGACATAGATACTTGCAAAATGCACCAATTACCTAATTGTATGACATACTGAGTAACATCATTGTTATCTGCAAACAACTGTGTCATTGTATTGTAGAATCCCTTAAAAAAATCAGCAATGGGCTCTCTGCTTCCTGTGCTCATTGCCAGACATGACTCTCGGCTTGCTGCTCCAACCCCAGCCCCAGCCACCACGCTTTCCACCACAATGGACTCTAATTCCCTGGAACCATCAATTGTAAGCTCAAATTAACTCTTCCTTTTATAAGTTCCCTTGGTCATGGTGGATTTATCACAGCAACAGAAAAGTGACTAATACAGTCCCAAAGAGATGACCAAGGAATTTTCAGGTTTTAACGATCTCAGCAGGTACAAGGGCTGGAATTCATGTCCTAATCCCAGAGAGGAAATATGGTGAAAAACCTGGTGTTATTATTTATTTATTATTATTAATTTTTTTTGTCTTTTTGAGACAGGGTCTCCCTTTAGTCCCAACTGGCCTGGAGCTCACTATGTAGACCAGGAGGGCCTTGAACTCACAGAGGTCCATCTGCCTCTGCCTCCCAAGTGCTGGGATTAAAGGCATGTGCCACCACACCCAGCTATATTTTTGTTATTTCTGTTTTATGTGTATGCATGTATTGCCTGCATGTATGTAAGGGTACCCATGTTGTACAATACCAATGGAGTACAGAAGAGGGGGTCTGATCCCATAGAACTGGAGTTATGGACAGATGTTAGCTGCTGTGTGGGTTCTGGGATTTGAACCTGGTCTTCTGAAAGAACAGCCAGTTCTCTTAACCTCTGAGCCATCTCTCTAGCCCACACTGTTATGTTTTAAAATAGCAATAATACCACAATTCACTGAACCTGCCTGAATTATTATGCCACTCTCAATGTAAAAATAAAATTTGTATTAAATTCAGAAAAAAAAATCAGCAATGACTGGGCATGATGGCACAGGCCTTTAATCCAAGCACTCAGGAGGCAGAGGCAGAGGCAGGTGGATCTTTGTGAGTTCAAGGCCAGCCTGGTCTACATAGTGAGTTCCAGGACAGCTGGAGCTACGAGGATACCCTATCTCAAAAAGATCAAAAAAAAAAAAAAAGTCAGCAACATGTTTTGAAGAATCAGTTTATTTAATTGCTCACAACTGTTGAACATTTGGATTATTTCTACTGTTTTGCTGTTAGAGTCAAAGCTGCAACAGCCACACTGGGTGCACATGCACTTGTGTTTCTTTGAGATGTGGAATTGCTGGGTCCTAAGATTTGTGCATTTTAAGGGGGAAATACTGGGCTTGAGAGATGGCTCAGTGGGTAAGAGCACTTGCTGGGCAGGCAGGAGTACTGCAGGCAGCGGAAGCAGAAGGACTGCCAGGCATGTCAGCTGCCACCTAGCTTCAGGTTCAGTGAGATATTCTGTCCCAAAGGAATTAGGTGGTGAGTGACAGAGCAGGACACCCAAAGTCCTCCTACGGTTTTGGTGTGTACACTAGAGTGTGTGCACATGTGCGTGTGTGCACACACACGTCCATACAGCATATTCATAGTCCACACTCACACAAGCATGACAAACAATTGAAAATAAAAAAATAAACATTATAGAATTGTAGAATTATCCTCTAAAGGTTTTTTTTTACAAATTTACATGCTCATTAGAAGGATATGAGAATATTATTTTCCTACAAATTTATCAAAACTTACTATTATCATATTTTAGTATTTTTTTTAGATATTTTTGAGACAGGGTCTCCCTTTAGTCCCAGCTGGCCTGGAGCTCCCTATGTAGACCAGGCTGGCCTTGAACTCACAAGATCTGTCTGCCTCTGCCTCCCAAGTGCTGGGATTAAAGGTGTATGCCAACACACCCAGCCCTTATTTATTTTTATTTTATGTGTATGACTGTTTTGCTTGCATGTATGTGTACTCATGTTGTACAATGCTTGTCAAGGCCAGAAGAGGGCATAAGATCCCCTGGAACTGGAGTTACAGATGGTTGTTAGTCACCATATGCGTGCTGGGAACCGAATCTAGGTCCTCTGCGAGAGCAGCCAGTGCTCTTCCCTGCTGAGCCATCTCTCCAGCACCTTAAATTAGCACATATTAATATGCTATACATAATGCAATAATGAGTTACATTTTCATAGTGTTTTTGTGTATTTTGGTCATGCTCACCCTCCATCGCCCTCTTTTGTTCCCTTCCCTCTTCTGTTGATCCTTTTCCTCTTCCCAATTAACCCCTTCAAATATCATGTGTTTTTTTTTTCTTTGCTTTTCCTTTTTTTTTGTGACTCAATACATTTCATTAGGGTTATTTAAAAGGTGAGCCTGGGCTTCACAGTGAGATGTTATATACAGAGACAGGGGAGGGAGTGCTAAGATTATAAGCATGACAAATTTTGATCTACATGCCAATTACCATGTTTTACATATAGGTGCGTGTGCACACCCACACCCACACCCCCACATACACACAAACCCCATGGTTAAGTCATGTACGTATATGCTAGGAAACAACTCTCCCCATCACTTACCTTCATTGAAGTGATGGATGAAATCAAGAGCATGTTTAATCATTTTTCTCATTTGGTCCAAAATGTCAGCTCTCAGAACACCTTGGGGCTGAGGACCAACTTCTATACCTATGTACAGAAGGAGGTATAATCATACTTATGTATTAGAATATGTTAAAAGTTAAGAATTTTAAGATATAAAGATCCAGAATCTTACTGTTAATAATTGTTTAATATCACGTGAAATGTGTGAGACAATATTAGCCTTAAAAAGAGAAGTAGTGGCGCATGCCTTTAAGCCCAGCACTTGGGAGGCAGAAGTAGGTGGATCTCTGTGAGTTCAAGGCCTTCATTATCATCAAAATACTGAAAGCATAGTAGAAGATGCAAAGTCAGGCACAAAACAATAGGCGGTCACAAAGAGAAACTGTTTTAGACCTCACCTGAGCAGGAATAACGATATGGATGTGGCCAGAAGTCTAGTTAATGTGGCAATAATCTATGTGACTCTGAAGTGACATTCCTGCCTTTACTACAACCTTACTGACAGGATAGTGTAACAGACTTAATTTTATGTAAAAAAAAAAAACAACTTGTATTCATTTCTTTTATCCCCAATGAAACTGTGAAATGAAACTACACAGGTGTATTTCCTGTGGTTATTTAAGCATCCATCCTTATACCTACTTTCTCTAAATCTCTTATCTAGTCCTTTTCTCCACTAGTCATCCTTCCAATTATCACCTCTGTTCTTCAAACATTTACCAATTATAATATGGCCCAACTTCACTACCTTCCATCCAACTTAGATAAATTACATTAAAAATTTTTTGGGGGTCTGTTGGTGACAGGGTCTTTCTGTAGCCCCAGATGGCCTGGAACTCACTATGTAGACCAAGCTGGCCTTAAACTCACAGAGATCCGCCTTGCTTCTGCCTCCCGAGTGCTGGGATTAAAGGGTGTGCCACCATCCCCGGCCTTACATTAATATTATTTTCACCCATTTCTATGATTTCCTAGTTAATTAAACCTAACTACATTTTCTGGCACCTTTATTTTAAAAATTGGTTGTGCTTAGCTTTCTTGTACATATGAATAGACATTTATTTACATGTATGGTGTCATAAGTCTTGGTAAGGTATGTATAGATACATAAATCACCCACAGAACTGTATAAAAAGGCTCATGAACATGTGTATTGTTGAGAAAATTGTTTGCCTACTTCAGATTCATTCTATTTCCCTCCATTCTAATAGAATCATAATTTTAGTTGGATATCCAACATGCAAAAACTGAACTTTTTTAAAGCTCAAGAGTAAATGTTGAGCAGTTTAAGTCACTTATAGTAATCCTAGAACTCTAGTAAAAGGTGTACAGGGGAGATCCTGAGAGTTTCCTCTGTCCCATTGCCTGTTATCATCTGATGCTTGGAACTAGAGTGGACAGCTGTGGCCACACTAAAGACACAGTGAAGACTACAGAGCAGAAACAGCCTCCTGGTGCTGTTGAGCTGACATGTAAAACTACATTTATATCACCATTAGGTAACTTTGAATAATCAGAGGCTTCTTTTGGCTATGTTATTTGACAACTTCCTCTGAAATTACTCTTGGTTAAATACTCTGAGATCTAACAAAATAGATTTTAATTTGTAATAACACTTAAATTATAATGTTTCAGTTACCTGTAGCCCAAAGTATTCTACATATTCTTTGGGTGAGAAGGGAAGTATGGCATAACGCATCTATGTGAAGAGCAAGACCAGTAGGAGGTGGAGTAGGTGCTTCACCAGAATAATTAATTAGTTCTCCAATTTTCTTCCCAAGTGGAGAGTATTTTCCAAGCAAAAAAAATAACTTTGACCCAAGATCTCATATCAGTGCAGACTATTCAAATTTGTAGGACACTCAGAATGGAACTGAAGGAACAATGGTCATAAGGTGTTGAATCTCAAGTAAAACAATTACCAGTCTGCATATGGGGGGCAAGGGAGAGAGGGAGGCAGGAAGGGAGGAAGGGAGGGAGAGGGAGGGAGGGAAGGAGGGAGAGAGGGAGAGAGAAAGAGAGAGAAAGAGAGAGAGAGAGACAGAGAGAGAGAATATGCTTGTATGGTTGGTATTGATCATGAGGCTCTGCACTACACTACTTCTTTCTGGGATAAAGCTTACCTAGATTGATGTTGATGTTGTCATACATTAGGCAACTTGGTATTAGAATGGTCCATATACACACTAGACATTAAAGTAAGTTTGTGGGACTATAGTCTTTACACCCTATAAAATGTTGAATCAAAAGGAGCATCTTTCTGATCTTAAGTGTTTTTTATTCATTATGTCATAATCATACTCCAAATAAAGAATTGAAATTGGAAGGAAAACATACTAATATTTCTCATTTGTAATATGCTTAATGATCTCTTATGTTGAAATGTTTGAAAGATTTAGCTCTATTTGTGAGGGACAAACAGATCAGCAGATATTTCTTCTAGGTAAGAAATGCATTGACCATAAAATAAGCTAAGATTTATATTTCAAAGCTGAGAAGCCTTACCCTTTTATTTGGTCTCAAAGAGAACTATGACATCTATCCTATATTATTATTATTATTATTATTATTATTATTACTATTATTGCAGTGCTGGGGATAGGACCAAAGCCCTCACAGATGCTAGGCAAGTGATTTTCTACTGAGCTACACTCACAGCTGTATCCTATCCCATGCCACTTAGGCTTTGGTTTATCATAATCCATCCATTCATCCATCCATCCATCCATCCATCCATCCATCCATCCATCCATCCATCCATATTATAGCATTGGGATTGAATCTTAGACCTTGCATATTCTAGGCAAACACCCTACCATTGAGTTATATCCCCTAGCCAAAGCTTTTGGCTTATTAAAACTATGTACAGAGGACTGGAGATATGGCTCAGTGGTTAAGAGAACTGGCTGTTCTTGTAGAGGACTTGTGCTGGGTTTGATTCCTAGCACCTATATGGAGGCTAGCAGCCATCCATAACTCCAGTTTCAGGGGAATTCGACATCCTCTTCTGACCTCTGCAGGCACTGCATGACATGGGTGTCCTTATATACATCCAGCCAATACATTTATACACATAAAATAAAACAAAAATAAAAAACTATGCACTGATATTTTGATATTTAGTCTATATAATATACCTATATTTGGATATAATTATCAAATATGATTAATTCCTTTAACTATGCAACAAAAGATTTGAATAGCCAGAGATATTTTTTGCTTATGTTATAAGCAAAAAATATCTCTGAGATCTAAAAAAATAGAATTTAACTTGTATTATCAGTTTAATATACAGTGTACCTATAGATAATTTTTTTCCTTTTTTTTTGGTATTTTTGAGATGGGGTCTCCCTTTTAGTACCAGCTGACCTGGAGCTTGCTCTGTAGACCAGGCTGGCATTGAACTCACAGAGATCCACCTACCTCTGCCTCCTGAGTGCTGGGATTAAAGGTATGCACCACCACGCCTGGCAAGATAATTAATTATACTAATAGATCTCTCAGGAAATAGAAAGGAATTACCCCTACTCTGGCAGTTTATCATTGTGTAGTAATTACCTGATTACTTTCTTTTCTTTTAAAAAATTTTCAAATTTAATTTTTTATGTGTATGAATGTATTATCTGCATGTAGGTTTGTGGACTTGTGTTGTGCAATGCTGTGGAGGTCAGAAGAGGGCATCAGATTCCCCTGGAACTGGAGTTAAAGATGGTTCTCAGCCACCCCATGGGTGCTAGGGATCGAACCTGGGTCCTCTGCAAGAGCAGTCAGAGCTCTTAACTCTAGGCCATCTCCCCAGCCCCACTTTCCTTTTTTTAAATTAGATAGTGAGTTCTTTGATAAGACTGGGTGCCTTGTCTATCACTATCATCTAAGCACCTAGCACAGTATTGGTTTCTAGCAGACACACAATAAGTATCTATTGAAAATACCAATTTTTAGAACAATAATTCAGTAGAGATAGAGAAGCTGTTGTAGAAGGTAACATTTCACTTGAGTCTTAAGGAGAAATCTGCCTGACTAATTTGAATGACTGAATGTTGCAGCAAAAGAAATGTGAATAAAACCAATGAGCTGCTCAGAGAAATGTTCTTTACAAGTTTCTAAGAGGTTCATTGAGGACATACTTTATTTAGATATGCCAGTAAGAAATACGACTTACCAACAGGATACTTAGCTATGGAACGAGTGGTTGCATATTTGAGGGAAGGATGCTCAATAAGGTAAACATAGCAGGGTAATGGAGCCAAAGAAGTCTGAAAAAAAATTGGAAACCTGTTTCTTACTATGAACAGACCATATGCATTGTTCTCTTAGTTGCTACGAAGTCAATAGTGCCTTCAATATGCTTTATTTCATCAACTAGAGTCAGCCAGATGGCCTTATGAAACACTCTCTAAAATCCAATGTTGTTATAGCTTTGAAAATATACAAATGAATTATATATAAAGTCAAATTATATATAATGTACATGAAACAATTCTCCAAGGTCAAATCAAAGAATATGAAATATGCATCTTCTCAATGTGTCATTTTTGCTTTCACCATTGGCTCTGCTTATTATGTAGCTTAGTATTCATTTCTTAATTCTGTTTCTACCCATGATCTAGGTGTCTAGATCCCTGGACCCCTCCTCTGTTCCTGGCTTGATGCCTAAATGCCAGCCATGTGGCTCCAAGTCTTGTAACCCAAACATCCAGCTTTCTCTTCAAGGAGCAAAAGACATAGCTGCATTGTGGTTTCCCACCAGAAGTTACTAGCTGGCTACTGTCAAAATTCAAAGGACATAAGGTAACAGCTAACCATTCTAATAGGCTAGGGCTTATGCCAAGTATTGTCACTCTATGTCACTGAAGGCTGAGTGTTACTATGCTGATTTTATTAAATGAGAGAAGCAAGGCTTTTGGAGAGGACTATCTAATTCAAAGTTAATGAGTAAGAAAGCCAGGATTTGAACTCAGGTTCTCCTGGCTACCTGAGCCGAATTCTTTTTTTAAATTTTTATTTATTTTAGACAGGCTTTCCCATAGCCCTAGCTGGCATGGAACTTACTACGTTGACCAGGTTGGTCTCCATCTCACAGAGATTCACCTGCCTCTGCCTCTGAGTGCTGGGATTAAAGGTGTATGCTACCATGCCCAGTGTCCGAGTCAAATTCTTTCAAGTCCTACAAGCTCCCATGAAGGAAGACTATATTATATAGAAATAAACATAATACTCATCATTTGTGTTTTTGCTGTTGTTCTTTTCCAGAAATATTTTTTTCTAGATATAGGCACTGGATGGCTGAGTTTTTCATTCTGTAGATTGTTTGAGCATTAAAATAATGAGCTGAGAATCTATCAGTCATATCAGCATTCGGCCGTGTCTTTAATGAGTGCAAGGACTTTCCTGGCTACTTGGGTTAAACTCTTGAAGTACTTTTGAGATATATAATGAAAGATCATATGTGTGTCCACGTATTGAAATCAAACAGAGACAAGAGTAAGACAAGGGGAAATAAAATATTTTATCATTGGGCTTTCATCAGCATTAAATGATTTCTTGAGCTTCCTAAAGGCCCGTGATTGAGACATTTCAACCGTATCATTTAAATTTTTGGTATTAATTTTACTTGACTTTACCAAATGCTCCATGATTTTCTGGCTGCTTGAATAAAATTTATATTTTTTAATTATAGAAATTAAATAAAATTTTAAAATTTTATTTAATGTATATGAGTGGATTGTCTGCATGCATGTAAGTGCACCCATGTCATGCAATGCCCATGGAGGTCAGAAGAGGGGTTTGGATCCCCTAGAACTGGAGTTACAGATGGTTGTTAACTACCATGTGGGTGCTGGGAACTGAACCTGGGTCCTCTGCAAGAGGACAAAGCCATCTCTCCAGCCCATAAAATTTATAATTTTATAAAGACAAGAATCCACAAATGTTTTATTATTTTATTTATTGTCATTGTTTTTTGACATTTCCTCTGTCCTATCCTGCCCATCACTACTGTCTCTGTGTCCTGCACAGCATCGCATCCAATCTCGTGGTTTGGCTACAGAATAGAATCCATTTCTATTTGTCTTGCCTTTCTGATCATTTTCTGGTAGGTTTTTCTAAAAACTATGATGATGATGATGATGATTGGAGTTTTTGTGCATTTCATATAATAGATCTTAATCAAATTTAGAGTCCCTCTCCCAGCCACAGTCCCCCATAACACCCTCCATGCTCCACAAGATTTCATACACTCTGTCATATATGTTAAGTCCTATCTGGTCAAACATTTGTACTCAGATGTCCCTTGGTGCAAGTTCATCCACCAGAGTCTAGTCAGCCTGTCTAGAGTCACTCCCTTAAAGAAGATCAACTCTCCCTCACCCAGCAGAAATCGGTTGCCAATAGTTCTTTGGCTAGGGTTGGGGCCTGCTGCCCATTTCCCTCATTCTATGCTGTTTTTTTTTTTTTTTCTCTCTTTTCTTCTTTGTTTTTTGTCTTTTTGACGACAGGGGTCTTACCCTGTAGCCCCCCAGCTGTCTGGAAATCCCCTGTAAACCAGGTGGCCTGAAACTCACAACAGATCCTCCGGCTTCTGCCTCCCAAGTGCTAGGATTAAAGGCATGTGCCTACCCACAACCCCTGCCCTCTCACTATGCTGGTTTTTATTCTGACTGAGTTGGCATGGGTCTTGTATTGCTGTCACTATTGCTGCAAGTTCATATAGCAAGTTCCCAGTGGCCTGAAAGCCTCTCTTTCCTTATGTTCATGTACCAACCCTGATTCTTAACAATCTTTCTGACCCTTCTTCAACAATGGTTCCTTAAAAGGAACCTAAGCCAACATAAGCTATAACATGTGACATTACCTTAATATAATGAAACACTGAATTAAAAAGAAGTCATTCTTGGAATCTTCAAGAATAAGCGTGCAACCCATGTTAGAAGTAGTGTTGTGAAGGTCAAAAATTATATCATAGGAATCTTCACTATTTTTTGGACCAAATAAATGGTTTATTTCTTGAGCCCTTCTCACTCATCATATGGCAAATCCTCTGATACTTTTTGCTGTTTTAGCAGAAAGAAAAAGATTAAACAATATAATGGCTAAGATAAAACAAATAAAAAATAGGAAACACAGTGTGCAAAGAACCAGTTATCGAACCTTACATATCTATTTTTTAAATAAGGCTCACTACAAATCCCTGGCTGGCCTGGAACTATGCAGACCAGGCTGGCCTGAAACTCACAGTGATAGTGGCCTTTTCATCCTGATGTTGTGGATTAAAGACATGCATCACTATGTCTGGCCTCAAACCTTAATATTCAAAATCTGTGAGGGACATGAAAACTTATCTGAAACCATTATAATGAAAAATTACACAGTTTTCCAGTTAATTCCATAATAAAGTTTTATTGGCATGCTTAAAAAATAATAGTTTATTTTGTGGCCTGGTACACAAAGTAGAACAAGTCAACTAGAACTTCTATCACAATGACTTCAACCTTGAAGAAGGTTATCCTTTAATTTGATAAGCCTTTCTTATGTTTTAACCTGGAGTTATGGTCTAGGGTCACTGGTTATTCATTATGGCGTGAGCTGTGAAACCCAGCTGTTCCCCTCACTCACTATAGTTCTAATGTAAAGAAATAGTCAAATTTAGGTGCCCACACCTTTATTTAGGTATTTTAAGTTGAAAGACTAGAACTACTAGTGGCCAGTCCCCCACAAGACCAGGACTCCCCCCGTTGTATAATCCAGGACTGCCAAACTTTACAGGCCTGTGGACCCCATTTCAGAGTCCCCCCACCTTTGGTTGAGTGGTGGCGCCTGTGGACTCTGACAGGCACCCCAACATTAAGGCAGATATGTCCTAATTTTCAGAAGGTGATTCTGAGGCTAAAAACTTAACTTCCTTCCTACAATTTTCTCTTTTCTCTCTTCTCTTCTCTTCTCTTCTCTTCTCTTCTCTTCTCTTCTCTTCTCTTCTCTTCTCTTCTCTTCTCTTCTCCCCTCCCCTCCCCTCCCCTCCCCTCCCCTCCCTTCCCCTTTTTTCTTTTTTTATGGTGCCTTTTCCCACGCTCATTCAAACAGAAAAAGGTGGAGTGTGCATGCCCCATTTCCATGGCAGCCACACTAAACCACATCCATTCCTCAGCTGCCATCTTGAGGCTGTGTCTGCACATGCCCAAGTGACATGGCCTCATTTGAGATAGTCCTAGAAGGTATTGGTTTTAGCCTCTTTGTTATCTTTGGTTTGTTTTATGGGCTATGTTAGAACTCTTTTTGCCTTTCATGGTTTAAATCCATTCTACTTTGAGTACCTAAATGACTTTTATAGACCTTAAAGAACAAATTGTAGGCCTTACTACATAGGTTTAATCAACTTGATACACCTGAGCTAAGAAAATTCAATAATTGCCAATGAAGCATTGGACTGGCCTGTGCCCATTGTGGGCAATGCCATCCTTGGCCAGGTATTTCTATATTGTATACAATAGGCTGAACATGAGCCAGCAACACAAGCCAGTAAGTAGCATCCTTTCCTACCCTGTGCTGCAGTTACTACCACCAGGCTCTTACCATGAGCCTTTATTATTAGTCAGAATGTTTTGGCACAGCAATTAAGAATTTATTGAGTGCTTAAGTCAATGTTCAAGCTTTACTCAGGTGTTATATGGTAATTAAAGTACCAAATTCATTCAAATAATCCTCTTGGAGGTTTAGCAACCATACTTAAAGCTCCAATCTGATTTGGCAAGGGATTTGAAGGGACAATCTTTTGGCCCTTACCCTCTAAGGTCAACTTAAGTCCTAGGGTCCTGCACTGGCACCTTTGTACATGTCCTATGGTAGTGAGTCACCAGTCATCCTGGGCTGGGGAGGTCTTGGAGATTCACTTAGAAGGACTTGGCCAGTGTCCAGTCAAGGGAGGAAAGTCCATATAGAGGAGAGACTCCTCATGCTTCAAAGGGAAGCTCTGGTCAAGCAAGGTGTGACTTTGTCCTCACATAGATAGAACTGGTGAAGAGAGCCAGGTGCGAGGTCTGAGTAACCCCCCTCAGGACCAGAACCTCAACTGACCTTAACACCAAAACTAGCTTCATTTATCTGAGTTAACTGTGTGGCTTTAAACACCCCAAGAGGAAACTCAAAAGAAGAGAGAATGAAATAATTTATTACCAGAGAGATAGGTGAGAGACCTACTGTGACATGCTAGAAAATATCTCAGAGATAGGTGACAGATTTAATGTGCCATGCTAGAAAATACCACCTTTTATATTCTCATGGTTATGGCTCTTGTTTTGGAGCCCTCACTCTAGAGCTTTGTGTACTAAAACTTTTTTCCAATTCCTCAGAGATAGAGTACAGGCCCTCTCTCCCTGTGGAGACCCTAGACAGGGACCCTCCAATTGCTAATGCACCCAGAAGCCCCCCCCCACACACATTGATACTGTGAAGTCCCTGCTCTGGTACACTCATATAAGACTCAACAAGCTTGTCTTTTCAATTGCAGAGAAAATGTTCACTAAGTACTCGCCACTATTGATCTGGACCAAAACCACCTGGAGGAGCACCCAGAACAGCCAAGATGGGAAACCAGACTAACCCTCCAGCCTGACAGCCATCTCCTGAGACTTCATCCCCCCTCAGCTCTGAAGCAGATATAGAAGAGAGAACTGCATCCCATTTCCTTATAACCAAAAGGCTGGAATGTTAGGTCTGGGCTTCCCAGAATTCCAAAGGACACACAGATGTCCACTTCCTCCAGAGGCTGTCAGTCTTCTGACCTCTTTCCCTGTACTCGAGGCCCCGCCCCATAGCTATAAGTGGGTGGGCCCAGTCGCCATCTTGCCCCTGGCCCTGCTGTTCCTCCTGCTCCTGTTCCACCACGTGGCTGTAGGCCGCCCGCTCTGGCAGTTCAAAGTGGAAGTAAATCATGTTCCTGGAGTGACTTAAGTCTCATGTGCCTTTTTATCTGGGGGGTTCACACCTTTATAACCTAACACAGACCAGGCTGGCCTCTATCTCACAGAGTTTCACCTGACTCTGCTTCCTGAGTGCTGGGATTAAAGGTGTGTGCCACAACTTCTAGTTCAATCACATTTCTATATAATTCCATCCAGTTCTATTCCCTAGATGTTTTTGCTAGTTTGAATCTGAGTATTTGATGCCTGGAGATAACACCTGCAATCAAGAAGGTGTGGCAGGCATTTTGTGGCTATGAAACAAAATTCATAAGAAACATAGGTGCAGGCTGGGGAGACGGCCTAGCGGTTAAGAGCGCCTACTGCTCTTGCAGAGGACCTGGGTTCGATCCCCAGCACCCACATGGTGGCTGAGAACCGTCTTTAACTCCAGTTCCAGGGGAATCTGACACCCTCTTCTGACCTCTGTGGCATTGCATGACACAGGTGCACAAATCTATATGCAGACAGTACATTCATACATATAAAAATAAAATAAATTAAATTAAAAAAAGAAAAAAGAAAAATAGGTGCATATGAAGCAAAGTGCAGTGGGAAGACATTGATGACATCATGAGTCACTGCTCTACTTTCTGACTTACTATTTATGAGCAAGAAACCCTCATACCATTTATAAACAAGA
This sequence comes from Rhizomys pruinosus, assembly GCA_009823505.1. NCBI lineage: Eukaryota > Metazoa > Chordata > Mammalia > Rodentia > Spalacidae > Rhizomys > Rhizomys pruinosus. The sequence goes on along the minus strand of VZQC01003749.1, from coordinate 643,363 downwards.
AGCTCTTATTTGTTGCAACCAGTATCCTTGGGTTTTTAATTTATAATCAAATTCATTTCCTAATGTCATACACAACACACAGACATATAGGAATTTTAAAAATTTAATTCATGATTAATTCATATTATCTCATGAGGCTACCCCAGAACTTACTTATTTCTAGAGCATTCTATTCCATTTGGATAAATGGCACCATTACCCACTCAGATCTTTACAGCCAAGGTTTTAGAGCTTTAAGTTTTGAAAGACAGTGGAAGCTTTGAATTCTCATGCCTGGGGTCTAGTTACCACTGGAAGAGTCCCACAGGATCAGACTGGGAGAAAAAGCTGTAGCAAGACCCAGCAGGACACTGTCAGTTGTGATTGTAATAGGTTACTTATATCTATTCTCAACAGGAGGCTTTAAAAGAATTTCCTGCAAGAGAAAGGCAAAGGATTTCCTTGTCAGGAGGCTTCTTATGGCTACCATATGGAGAATAGATGGCAGAAAGCCTGAGAGAAACAATGCATGTAGATCCTGTAAGAGGCTACTCTTTTAGTAGTGGGAAAGCCTGTTTCTCTATGTTCATGGACTAACTCTGGCTCTTACAATCTTTCTTTCTCTCTTTGGCAATGTTCCCTGAGCCGTGGGTGGGTGAGGTTTAATATAAGAGTCTTATCCAAGGAAACACACTCTGCAGTCCCATATTCTCAAAAACTTAGTCAGTTGTGGCCTTCTGTGTGCATCACACTCTGTCGTATAAGGAGGCTTCACTGGTGAGAGTTGAGGGATGCACTAGTATTCTCTGTTCTGCTATGTTGGCGTGGAGTTCAAGACCCATTATATTGGTGGTGTAGTACGCAAAACCCATGCCAACTCCATCAGATGGGGCCCAGAGTGGGGCAAGGGAAATGCGCAGTGGGCCAGGCCTAGCCTGGGAGCTCTCAGAGACTGATTACTCCAGATTGAGGGAGGGAAGACCTTACTTACAATTTCTAGATAGTCTGACTAGACTCCAGGGGATGCACCAAAAGGTGTACTTGTACCAAAGGACATCTGGGAACAAATGCTTGAATGGATAGGACTTAACATGTACAGTAGAATGGATGAAGTCTGGTGGGAGGGGGTTGGATGGAGGAGGGGTTCTAAATTTGATAAAAGATTGTTATATGAAATGTACAAAATCTCAATTAAAAATTAAAAAAGAGAGAAAGAAAGCTATTCTAACTGTCCATAGAGGAAATTAATTAAAGTAGGGATAAAGGAGAAGATGGCTGGCTTTGTGGAATTCCTTTAAATTTTTTATTTTTACAGACCTGGGTATTGAACCAGGCATGTTAGGTAAGTACCCACCCAACTAAAATACACTTCCAGCCCACATTTATTATTTGTTTTGAAACAGAGTCTTGATAAGTTGACCAGGGTGGCCTTGACTCATTCTGCAGTCCAGCTTTTGCTTCAGCTTCCTGGACAGCTGAAATTGCTGACCCGTGCTCTCTAGGCCTGGCTGTTTTGTGGAGTTCTTGTAAAGAATATGTGCGATGACTTACCAACCAACCTACTGAACATGGGGGTGGAGAACTGAAAAGGTTCTAAGATGACTTCTGTAGGGGATTTGGTGGGCAATGGTGCCATCCCTGAAATGAGGAATATGGCAAAAGGAATGAATTTAGAAGAGGGAACACAATGTAAGTCCACTGGTTTATTCTGCGCATAACTTTTGATAACCACTGAGTCAGACCTTAGTCTAACCAGAATGTGGATCCAATTAAAATGCTGCAGTCAGCCAGGCATGGTGACACACACCTTTAATCCTAGCACTCAGGAGGCAGAGGCAGAGGCAGGTGGATCTTTGTGAGTTCAAGGCCAGCCTGGTTCTGGTTTACAGAGTGAGTTCCAGGACAGCTGGGGCTACAGGGAGACCCTGTCTCGAAAAGACAAAAAAGAAAAAAAAATGCTGTAGTCACTGAAAGGCACACGATTGGGTGTTCCCACTAAGAAAATTCACCCAGTCAAATTCAGGGTTATTTGGGAAGTTAATATGCAGATTAAAAGATTAATTTTTCAACAAAACTCTCTTGTAATATATGAGCTAGTTAATACTATTTTGGGGAAATAAATATTAGTTGTATTATTGATATAATATCAATCATGAAGATAATGCATTTCTGAAACTGAAATTAATGCTAGAAAAATTATTTAGCATACAAAGTAGGACTACTATATAATTTCCTTGGAAAACAGATATTTTATAAAGTGAGCATATTGGTACTAAAGTCAGCATTCACCTTTTGTTCTGTTGTAAGCCTAGACCTAGGAATTTTCTATCATAACCTAGCATTTATCCTAAGGCAAGTACATAGCCAGGCCTAATGGAATGGGTTTATAATCCTAGCTACTTGGTGGGAGGAAGAGGATCAAGGCCTGCCTGGACTACAAAGTGAGTTCAAGGCTCGCATGGTTAACTTAGTGAGACTCTTTCTCAAAATAAAAAATAAAAAAAGAGGTGATTGTCTAATTTGCCTAGCATGATGAGGTGGTGGGTTCAGACCCAGTATGAAAGATAGATAGACAGATTAAGAAAGACACAGAGGCAATCTGGCCCCAGAAATATCTACCTGTCTTTTCTGGTTTTATTTTATTTTTGTTTTTTATCTATTTAATTATTTACTCCTTTATATATTTACGGATTTCTACATTCTATCTTTATTTAAGATTATGAGTAGTTCCACGCTGAGCTGGTTGCCTAGGTGTCCCTGGAAATCCTGGCCAGTTTGCCGGGTAGAATCCATTCTCTAAGACGGGGAATGAGAGGTATTCCCGGGAGCTGCCGGATAGGACCTAAGGCAGTGGATCTGTCTGATTTCAGCAAGCCTGCATCCCCCCACCTCTGAACTGGCCAGCTACCCCGCCGAGTGCCAGCAGAAGCCATTTCTCCTTCTAGTCCAGCAGCAGGGGCAATGTGTAGGTTGTGCAAGCTTCCCAGTCCAGGGACAATGACCTTGTGCTGGCACCCGCCATGTCCTCAGAACGGGCCATAACCCTCCCTAGCCCTGGTTTCCCTTGGCACCTGCCACCTCCTCTGAACCCTTGGTCGCCCTGGAGCCCCGTGACTTGCGCATGTGCAGAGTAACATCACTGGCATGAGGAGGAGTTCAGTTGGAATCTTCCGAATTCCTGGGAACTTGTTTGGATTTAAGAGCTGATAAATCCTCTCATTCATTTCCCTGCCCCAAGGAGGGAATCCATGAGTGATTCAAGGAAGACTCTCTGGAGAATTAGGTCCCTGTACAAATTTCACAAGGTAAAATGCCGTGGGTTATTTATTTATTCATTTATTCTATTATTCATTTATTTATTTACTTATTTATTCTGTTTATTTATTGTTATGTTATTTTATTTTTTATTGAAGAATACTAAAGGAAAATAATAAATAAAAAAGAATAAATGAAAAAAAAAAAAAGAAAGACACAGAGGGACCCAGAGACAGAGAGACAGAGAGAAGAAAACAAGTACATAGGCCATGGTGGGGTAATATTGTCAAAGTGCATTTACAAACCTATATTAAAATGGCTTTATATAATTGAGTATAGTAAAAAAATAAAACAAGTACATGAAGCTGTGCTGTTAGATGTTTCTCTGGATGTCTGTATCTTAGTTAGCAATCCACTAACCGTGTGAAAGTAAAAATAATACTGTACTCAACTTTGTACTTTTACAGTACCTGGCACAGTAAAGAAAAATGGGTGTTTAATAATATTTTTGGATACGTGAAAGAAAGAAGTAGTACAAAGGAAATACACGGTAGCATATAGGACGGTAAATATTGTGATATGGACAATGGCAAAAATAATTGGTAATTACCAACTCGGCATACACCGTATGGGATGTATTATAAATTGTCTGTAAGTTAATTCAGATTCAGAAAGCTCAGAGACAATGTCTTCAGCTCTCTTTTTTCTCAAGGATGATAACCTATCATTAAAGATAAATACATCTGTCCCTCGGCCACAGAGTGGCCTGATGCTTTCTGCCAATGGATACTCACTCATCCCATAAATAGTAATCAAAATGTCTTACTTTTCTCAGCTAGAAATTTATATGCTACCATAAACATAGTTGCAAGAAAACATAGTGAATTTCCTAAAAAGCCAACAACTATGTTTACAAGTGTAGTGATCAAAACTAATTTAGGTTTTTCTTTTTTGAGACAGGGTCTCATCTAGTCCAGGCCAGCTTTGAACAGGATTGTCCTATCTGTGTTTTTCAAGACAGAATTTTAAAATAAAAATTCTTATTTATTGTCTTATACTGTATACAATATAAAAAAATCAGTGAAGAATACCTTGGTGTTTAAAAGAGTTTACTGACTGGCATGTAAACGCCCAGTTTTGGTAGTTGTGTAATTCCCAATGAGGTATGATTAAAAGTGAAAGTGATCTTACTCACTGCAGCCTCTCTAGGTAAGGATAAGACCACTTATCATGTGCACACGCGTGCTCTCTCACAACTACCACTTTTCACAAATACATGCTGTCACAGAACATAGAACATTGTCTTACCTAAGATTTTCATGGTTAAAAACACGATTCAGGTCACAGTCAATGTATCTGGTACACTTCTCCACTGCTCTTGGGTTGGTAATAAATGGCTTTACTTCCAGACCTCTTCTCTGAATCTCACTGCCATTCCTCAGCCAGTGCTTGACTAGAAAGACTCCTGTCAGTTCATTTCCGTGAGTTCCTCCAAAGAGAGCAATCTTCTTTATAGGTTCTTTAGCAACCCAACAAGAGGTCATTTTACCAAGTAGTTCTGTCTGATTTCTGCAATTCAGAGGAGAGGAGGTCAAAGTTTAACTCCTAAGAAAAGTTTAGAAATTTAAATCTACGTGAAAATTTAACCAAAGTACAAAGTATAGTGGGATATTTAGAATTTTTTTTTTTCTGTCACGGCTCTGAGCCGGGTTTGTTGTATGGACACTCCCTTCTGTAGCCCAACCCTTTACCTTATTTGGATTAAAATATGCAAAGACCAAATAGAGATGCAGCTGTTAACTTCTAACTCCCTCAGATGGTCAGTGGATCTAAGTACAATAATAAATTAGCATTGTCTATTACGATAAAAATTCTGTTCCAACAAGGGTTTCATGTTTATTTATAATAATAATAAAAATGATAAAGATAATAAAATATATATAAAGGCCAATCCTCCAAAATATAAAAAAGTGGCCCATTCAATGTTTATGTTTCCAATGACATTTGAAAACATTTGTGAAACTTGTGAAAACGGAGATTTCCATGATCCGAAGTTATCTGAGTCTCATTTCTATTAACAGCCAAGGGCTGATGGGCCCCTTGGATCAGCAGTTTTTCTTTCAGCATGCACTTTTTTTTTTTAATTTTTAAAAATTTATTTCTGTATGTGTATGAATGTACTGTCTGCGTGCAAGTCTGTGCACCCGTGTCATGCAACGCCGCAGAGGTCAGAAGAGGGTGTCAGATTCCCCTGGAACTGGAGCTTTCCTGGAATTGGAGTTTCAGAAGGTTCTTGGCTGCCATGTGGGTGCTGGGGATTGGACCCAGGTCCTCTGTAAGAGCGGTCGGCGCTCTTAACCACTAGGCCATCTTTCCAGCCCCCTCAGCATGCACTTTCATAAAGACACAAGAACCCAATCGGTGATCACTGGGATCAAAGTGACTGACAAGCTAGGGAGAGGGCTCAGTGGGTAAAAGTACTTTCCGTCAAAGCCTGACTCCCTGAGCTCAATCTTGGGAGAGAACCAACTCCCAATAGTTGTCCTCTGAACTCTACCTATGTGCCTGTATTCATACTTAAAAGTGTACTCACACTTAAAAAAGTGACTTTGAGACATCTTTAATTTTTTTCCTCATAAAGGTCTTCATAATTCTGTGTTGATTTCTTTAATTTTGTCCAAATGCCAAATGAAAAACAGCTCTTAGTAATTTTCAGGTCTTTGTGACACCTGAAAAGTCTCAGAACATAATATGTATGTATATATAAACACATATTATGCATATACTACATAGTATAAGTTACAGAGACACGGTCACATTTACTGACATCAAAGACCTTCTACTGGAATGTGTTGTTCTACAAGGGCTTTTTGGGAAAAGTATCCAGAATACTAACATGATTACATATATTTGGAGAAATGACACTGAGTCATATTTGACTTGAGTACATGCTCAATCACAGAACACCATATTCCATACTAGAAATATTATGTATTAGTAATGCCAGGTTGTTTGGGAAGGATACAACAGAAGTACTCATTACAATGCCTAGTAGTTGAATCTATAAGTTTTCCCACATATATTAGCTCAATTTGTTCATAAATCCACTTTGCAAAATAGGATGGGCTTGGCTGACATCCTGATTGCAGGAATACAAGAAAGAAATGTTAAGTAACCTGATTAAGTTTCCACAGTTACATAAAAGAAAACCAGGCCTGGGATCCATGTTTCTCATTAAGTCCAGTGTTTTCCACAGGACAACAGGGTGCCTCTGTTAGTTTTGGATTCCTCTGAACTCCTAATTTTGGTCTTTCAGAGTTCATATAAACCACCAAGGCAGGGTAGAATCACAAAACACAGAAACAAAATACATGATGGAAGTTTAAAATATGAATGTTTTGTAATATTTAATAAATCACTTTCTTGATACTTCTTTTAAATTATGATGCAGAGTTAGAAAAGGCAAAATAAAATCTAAGTTTGTACACTGAAATGACTGACCAAACCCCTGTAGCATTTTATTTTCTATCTACTTCAGTATACGCTTTACACTCCAGACAGTAGAGAGATGAAGAAAACCCACAAATGTACAGAGAAGACAATTCTCTTGCTCCTTTGGTTTTAATTAACTGTGGTGAATTATTAACAGCCTGCTATGCTTTGCTTCTTTCTTGCTGATCTGTAGTTTGTTCTGTCCTTTGCCCCAGTCTCTCTGGAAATGCTGCTTCAGTTAGTCATGGCTGGCACAAATGACTTGCATTTGAGGCTTGTTTTATGGAATTTTAACAGGTCAGCATTTTGAAGTACACTTTCACATTCATAAAGTTTCTGTTACAAGTCCAAATGAATAACTTACTGGGCAATGAATGAATGGCAGTAATTCTTATACTTACCTTGTTTATTGTGCACAGTTTGTCTTCTGCAGAAAGCTTTGTTAGAAAAAGGAAAGCATTTCCTTAGAACTGGAGCAACAGAGGCTTTGATGCTCTTATACCAAGTTAACTTCCAGAAGATTTTTAACTCCCTGTTTCCCAAGGCACTAACTGTGTTTCTCAAAACACACTTGAATTTTGGGCCCTGCAAAAACTACACATTTTTAAAAGTTTGGTTCTGTTTTGAGAGTCTCCTTTCTAGCTGTGGCTCTCTCACTTGGCTATTGATTATTGTTAATGTTTTGAAATATTTAAAAGAGTAAGCCTAATAACTTCCAGCACTACAAATGTTTTGTGCTTCATCCTTCTCCTCCTCCTCCTCCTTCTCCTCCTCCTCCTCCTCCTCTTCCTCCTCCTCCTTTTTTTGAGTCAAGGTTTTGTCACACAGACTGGCTTCAAATTTATGTACCTCAGATTGCGATCCTCCTATTTCAGCCTCCTGAATGCCGATTTCATTATTTATTCTTTATTACTTTTATTTTACTTTATGTGTATGAGTGTATTGCCTGCATGCATGTAAGTGTATCTGTGTCGTGCAGTGCCTGTGGAGGTCAGAAGAGGGTGTTGGATCCCCAGGAACTGGAGTTATGGATGGTTGTTAGCCACCATGTGGGTGTTGGGATTTGAACCTGGGTCCTCTGCGAGACCAGCCAGTGTGCTTAACTGCTGAGCCATCTCACCAGCCCCTGATTTTATTAATTTCCTAACAAAATAATGTAGTTTAAAATAAAAGAACTAAAGTTTGATTTCATCATTATAGTTAACCAATAAATTTGTCTCCTACAAAATTTCTGGCATTGATTTAAGGTGAGGTTGCTCCTGAAAATGGACACAGAAGATCTTATGTGTAATTTATAAACAATGTGCCTCATATAGAATATGATTGTTCAGTAGTCAGGCAGTGAAACTGTTCTTACTACTTTAATTTTACCCTTTTTCGCCCTGTTGAGGTTAACCATCTTGATCAACTTTCTGAGTGGAAATAAATGACAACCAGAACAAGACAGGTGTTCTAGTTACTCTTCTATTGCTGTGATAAACACCAAAAAAAAGGACTTTTCTTGGCTTAAAGGTTGCAGTCCATGGTCAAAGGAAGCCAAGGCAGGAGCTGAAGCATGGACCACTGAAGAATGGCTTATCGGCTTGCTCTCCTGGCCTGTGCTCAGCAGCTTTTTTTTTGTTTTTTGGTCCTTTTGAGCTTTTCGAACAGGGTCTCCCTGTAGCCCCAGCTGTCCTGGAACTCACTCTGTAGACCAGGCTGGCCTTGAACTCACAAAGATCAGCCTGCCTCTGCCTCCCAAGTACTAGGATTAAAGGCGTGCGCCACCACGCCCGGCGGCAGCAGCAGCTTTCTTATGCAACCCAGGATTACCTGCCCAGGGGTGGCACCACCTGCAGTAGGCCATCCCACATCACTCAACGATCAAGAAAATGCTTCACAAACATGTTCACGGGCCAGTCAATAGAGGAAGTTCCCCAGTTGAGGTTGCCTCTACCCAAGTGTCAAATTGACCACAGAAGCCATCCAGGACAACAGGGTTAGGGTAGATAAGTTTATGAACTACTAGCAATAATTCCACATCATTCATGCCTGCACCCTTTTAAGAATGTAGCACAGGGCATTGCTCTCAATGGAGTTAAGGTTATCTTTATTTATATTTACTTTGTAGGTATTTGTGTACATGTGTATGTATGTACATATGTATGTGTGTATGTATGTATGTATATATCAGGTGAAAATATGCTTCCTTGAAACTCGTATTTCAGGTCAGTCTTCTATCTGGAACCATGATGAATACCAATTTTCTCATTTTGTTTTTTTAAGTCTTTTTCCAAATTGAAAACGACTCTCTTCAAAGCTATTCCTTACCCTGCCACCCAAGCTCCCTTATCATTTAGTTTTAATCTACTATCTCCTAACACTCTTATCGATTTTCAAACTATTAACTTTTTCTTTTTTTGACAGCGTGTCCCTGTTCCCAGCCCATCCAGAACTCACTATGTGGACCAGGCTGATCTCAATCTCACAGAGATCCACTTGCTTCTGCTTTAGAGGGCTGGTTTTAAAGGTGAGTGCCACTATGTCCAGCGCCTATTAAAATGTTTTATTATCTCATAGTTGTAGTCCTTTAACAACCTGCCCTTCATATCAGCTCTTTCCACTCCTCATCAATCTTTTTTAATTGTTATTTTTAGGTGTATGAGTGTTGCCTGTATGTATGTATGTATGATGTATGTATGTATGTATGTATGTATGTATGTAAGTGTACTCGTGTCATGAAATGCTGGTGGTGATCAGAAGAGAGTGGTGGATCTCCTGGAACTGCAGTTATGGATGTTTGTTCATCACCATGTGGGTGCTAGGAGAATCGAACCTGGGTTCGCTTCAAGAGCAGCCAGTGCTCTTAACCCTGAATCATCTCTCCAGCTTCACCAATCTTGAATAGCTAGATTGGGTAACAAGAAACTATGGTCTTTGGATACAGTTAAGTACCTGCCCTGTTTTTGTAAGTATCCAAGAAATGGCAGGTACTGGTTGAGATACGGAGTTTATTAAGCACTTAATACTGCTAGAAAGGTTCAATTTTTGANTTTCATGTAGAAAGAGACACATTAATTATTTTCAGTTCAAAGTTATATAATACATAGATAAAGTTTCACTGTATTGAAAGGTCAAAGATAGTATAATTGTGAAGGGAAAGTGAGAAAGAAAAAAAATCTAAATACTGTAGTCATTTCTCATTCTGTTCAATGAACTTATACTTTGCAAAGACAAAAAAATGGTGAATCGAGCCTCTCAGTCTATGTCAGCTTCTGTGGTTCACAAATTACTCTGAAGTAAAAGTAGCCCTCATTTACTGTTTAAGATTCTGTAATTACTGTATATAGGTGGAAGGTATGTATTCATATTTTAGAGTAATAGAAAACTAAAGGGGAAAATGTGAATTCCTAAACATATTTTGGAATTAACATACAGTTCATTCTCAGAGGTCATAATTTTGATACATATGTGATGGTTATATAGGCATATGTTGGAGCGATGGGGAGGGAAAAACAACATAAAGACTGGGTCAAAAAACTGACTGAGCCGGGTGTGGTGGTGCATCACGCCTTTAATCCTAGCACTTGGGAGGCAGAGGCAGGCGGATCTTTGTGAGTTGAAGGCCAGGCTGGTCTACAGAGCGAGTTCCAGGCCAGCTGGGGCTACATGGAGAGAGACCCTGTCTCGAAAAGACCAAAAAAAAAAAAAAGGTTCAATTTTTCTTTCAATATTGGGCAAGTAAGTAAATTCTGGTATTTCTAATTTACTGAGGAAGGAAATGCAAACATAAACTACCCAATGTCACAGAGGGAAACCCTCATTTTTCCAGGTAGGATTTTGGAGTTGAGAGCTCAGGTTGACACACTGTTCTCATCCTTTGTGGAATCTCTGCGGTCCACGTGCCCTTTGGCTCACCCCAGCTCCCGCAGCACTGAGCTAGCCTTACAGTTCTCTGCCTCGAATGGCTGGCATTTCAACACAGCCTCAGCTTCCCCGCCAGCCTCCTGGGCACTAAGTTCCCAACTGATCCAGCTCAAAGATGGAGTTCGATGAGGTAAGATAAACATAGGTTTTGATGCCTTGTGGCCTTAGGAATCATTCTTCTCCAGGCATGGCCCAGCATCTTGGAACCTGGCATTTACAACTAGGAAATGGCCATGGGATCAGGGAAGGAGCCACGATTTCCTGGTAGCTGGGGCAGAGCCGGGCTCGGGATCTCCCCAGCCTCATCCTCATCCTCAACTAGCAGGGTTATTTTCTGGGAAAACGCTAGAGCCGCTGTCCCTGAGAACCTCAGGAAGTGAGCGCGCAGAGGGAGGCATTTTTAAGGGCATCCTCCCGCAGGGACAGTCAAGGTCTGCTCTTGATGCTCTTGATGCTTTCACTGGGAGCTGTGGCCTGTGCGCATGTGCAATAGCGTGTCCAGAGCACGCCTGCGTGCCCCTTCGATGACTCAGATGCTCTGCGCCTGCGCACAGCTCTGCGCTTTCTGAGAGGTGGGAAGCTCAGCGTTGCGGCCTGGTTTGTGGCCGCCAGGTTTGTCGCTGCCTGGTTTCCCTCCTTGGAGGTTGACTGAGGCGAGGTTAATTCGAGGGCTCAAATTGTACGTGTTGGGTTGGGGGTTTGAGGCGGGAAGACGGGTCCTCGACCAATTCCCCCCCTCCCCCGTCCCATCCTGTGTCTGGAGGGATTGTTGGAACGTAAACGAACTGGGAATTCCCCCTTGGAGGAGGGCCCAAGCAGGAGCAGGCCCTTCCGGCCCGGTCCAGGCCTTGGGCTTGAGGGTGCCGTGTGCTTGACTGAGAGGAGGTTAATTTAAGGGCTCAAGTTGTACGTTGTTGGGTTGGGGGTTGGGAGTTTGAGGCGGGAAGACGGGTCCTCGACCAAATCCCCCCCCCCCCCCCCTTGTGTGTCTGGAGGGATTGTTGGAACGAACGTAAACTGACTGGGAATTCCCCCTTGGAGGAGGCCCCAAGCAGGCCCTTCCGGCCTGATCCGGCCTGGCTCTGCAGCGGCTGCCATGTGCGTGGCAAACCGCTCACAATCTTTTTTTTTTTTTTTTTTTTTTTTTTTGGGGTAAGGATTTTTTTTAAGGCCTAAAAAATAAGGGGTGAGCCATTGGGGTGGCTTTGTAACTCACTGTGCTACACCAGTGCTGCCTTGAACTCTATCAAAAGCCTGCCTCTGCCTCAGGAGGCTGAGATTAAAGTTCTGCCCGATGGGTGGTGTACACCTTTAACCAGAACTCAGGAGGCAGAGACTAGGCTGACGGATCTGCTGTGCATTCCAAGGCCAGCCTGAGCTAGTAGTCAGAACCCGTTCCTTAGAATAACCGAAATAACCAAACCCAAACCACGAACAAAGAAACCCCTTAAACAATTGGAGCAGGTGGAACTAAGCCAGAGTTTAGGCAGGCTCAGAGCTTCTGCCTTCCAAGGCTTAGAGGATATAGGCTTTAAAAATGTGGTTGCTCTGGCAATGGTGGGCCATCCCTGCGGTCCTAGTGCTTGGGTGCGCAGAGAACAGGCAAGCATTAGGAGTTTGTGCAGACCAGCTAGGGTTACACGGGACACTGTTGTCTCTTTACCCCCCCCCATAGATTTTATCATATTCTATTGTATTCACGAAATTTGTCACATAAGCTCTTTAAATATTCTTAGGTTTAATGATATTCTCTTTTGTAGAAAAAGTCACAATCTCTTGTGGTACCTAAAATAATATTAAAACTATTTTTTTGTGAGGCTCCTGTATCTGGTTTTCAAGCTCAAGACAGAAACAAGAAGCACTCCCAGACCTACTTCTCAAATTTTATTCTTTCTGTGCAAACAGTATTCTGGAACTTAACATTTACCTGTTGATTTGTATTATTGTGTTCACATCTGTCTGTCTTATTGGGTAGTGAATTTGCAGTAGAAATTCGAATTCAAATTACTTGAGTTTGTGTCTGGCCTTTTCATGTTAGGAAGCTATAAAGAAAAATTACAAACAGATAAATCTGTCAGAAAAAAAAGTTTTACTTGTTGAAGTTGTAGAAACTTGGGCGTGGGGGAATGGGGGGACACAGGTCTAGAATTTGATACAAAATTATACAACAATAATAATAAAAAGAAGTTCTGTAGACAACAGGAAACATGGCTAATCTGGATATTGAGAATTTAGTCCTTGGTTGCCTTGAATGGCCAAAGAGGTAATCTGCAGATCTCTCATTTTTTTTTTTTTTTTTTTTTTTTGTCTTTTCGAGACAGGGGCTCCCTGTTAGCCCCAAGCTGTCCTGGAAACCACATCTGTAGACCAGGCTGGCCTTGGACTCAAACAAAAGATCACCTGCCTCTGCCTCCCAAGTGCTAGGACTTAAAGGATTGCTCCACATGCCCGGCTTTTTTTTTTTTTTTGTTTTTGCGTATCCGCAGTCTTAAAGTGGGACACAGAGCATGTTCTCACATGAAATTCCTACAATACATGCTGTTTCTCTAAGTTTTTGCCACACATATGTAGTCTGTTTCCCCTCATTATACGATTTGGTTCAGAAATCTCATGAGTCCTGAATTTCTGAAATAAATTCCTCTAGACTGTGTGGCAGAGTTGGAAAAAATGGGGTATGTTGTAAATTAACTACTCATAAAGCAAGGAACTTCCATATAGAAATTCTAACAAAAAACATAATTAAAAAACCAAAACACAAATGGGCTGGAGAGTGGTTATGGGGTGGTTGCTTACCACTATACTTAGCTGCATCCTTGCAGAGATGGGTTTGCATTCCCCAGCCCCACATGGCCGGCTAACGGCTCTGTGAACTTCCATAAATCTGCAGGATCCTGATCCCTCTTCATGACCTCTGGTGTTCATTGCATGACCAAAAGTGTACATAACATACATGTTAGGCAATTACACTCTCACACATACAAACAACAATTAATAAAATACTAAACAAAAAAATCAAAGAACTCTCAAAGATGCTTCCATGATCATGTTTGAAAGTCTTAAGCCATACACATCATAATCAGGATGAGAAGTTGATCTCATTAATAAATATGAGTTCTTTTTTCTCTTTGAAGGCTTTAGGTCTACTTTCATTGCTCTAAAATTTCCAAAGTGGTAAAATATAGACTCTTTGGTATTTGAAGGAAAATGCAAGAGAAACCTAAATGAAAAATTCAACTCGCAAGTTACCAGCAGGTACTTGGTAATGACCTTTAAAAATTTTGTGATATTTGACACCATATCATATAATATGTAGTTTATAGAATGGAGAAAGAAATTTTTTAAAAGATTAAATTTTTTAGTCCTAGCCTCTTTTCTTTTAGATCCAAAAAGGTAAAATAACCTAGTCAAGACATTTAGCAATAGAGGTGAGAGTAAAACCAAGCTTATGTAGATCTGCTTTTGCGCTTCTGTTTACTAGTAAATGAGTTATTTATGGTTTTAGGCTAGAAACAAGAAATAGATAATATGTTTCTGTGATTGAAATATTTTCAAGAAGTATTTCTGTTTCGCTAAATTTTCTATCAATTTCTGTCTTTCCCAATATTAGCTCTAGTGTGCGACAGAGGACCAAGACTGATGAGGGCCAGGGTATCACCATCTTCCAGCATCTAATCACCAAGTATTTATTTAATCTTACATCAACCCTCCAAGATAAGCTACTGTCATCCCTGTTTTGCTAGATAAGAAACCAAGGCACCAAGGACCTTAAGTTCATCTACTTAAGTTGTGGATGAAGGCAGGATTTGAATCAAGGAATCTGGTTAGGAGTGTAGTCGCTCATAAATCAATTGTTCATTTTTATCTTTTAAAATTTTTTGCTGATTTTTAGAGTTTATGATACAGTGTATTTTGACTCAATCACCCCCCCTCCACTAAGGTTCTCTTCTTAGTTTTGTTTGTTTGTTTTAATGAAACATAATTTGATAAATTGTGGGCGCACAGGGAACTCCTGAGAAAAAAATACACTTTTTCTATAAATTTTAGCCAGTAATTATCCAATATGATAAGACTTTTTGCAAAGTTAGATTTATTAATTATTTTAATTTTTAAAAAATTTATTTTGTCATGTGTATGAATGTACTGTCCTGCCATGCTAAGGTTTGTGCACCCGTGTCCAATGCAATGCCACGGAGGTCAGAAGAGGGTGTCGGATTCCCCTGCTGGAACTGGAGTTCTCCTCGGAATTTGGAGCTTCACAGACCGTTTCTTAGCCACCAGAGGAGCTGGGGATCAAACCCAAGGTCTCCTTACAAAGAGCAATTCAGCGCATCTAACAGGCTGTCTCTCCAGCCCCCTCATTTTTTTTTTTTGAAGTGGAACCCAGAACCTTACACATGGTGAGCTGTACCCCACCCCCCCAAGCCCTGCGAAGAGTTTTATTTTTATGGGACAGGGTTTCCAGTACCTCCCAGCTGGCCTGGAACTCCGATCCCACAGACGATCTACATGTCTCTGCTCTCTCCTTGCCTCTCTCCCTGCCTCTCCCTTGCTTCTCCCTGCCCTCTCCTTTCCCTTCCTGCCTTTCTACCCTCTACGTCCTCACACCTCCTAAGTGCTAGGATTAAAAGGTGTGTGCTTGCTGGCAGAGATGGCTCAATTAGTTAGAAGTACTGGCTGCTCTTGCAGAGGACCTGGGTTAAAACATCCAGCACCCACACTGGCAGCTAAGCAGCCAGTCCATAACCTAGCTGCCAGGGGATCGACCCACCTCTTCTGTCTTTCTGTAGCATTTGCCAGGACATGGGTCACCTGTATAACACTGTCTTTCAGTTATACTCATACACATAAAATACAAACTTTAAAAAAAAAGGGTGCTGTGCCACCACTACTGGCTTATGTTGTTACATTTTTGCTTCTTTGCTTATGGGCACAGAGACTTTAAAGAAATTGCTCACATTTATACTTTGAAGTTACATTTCAAATCTACTTTGAAGTCATATGGAAAACCCAGGTAGCCTGAGTCAAAAGCCTTCATTATTCTCCTTGGCTTTTTCACTAGAGAGTTTTCAGAGTCAGTATTACTGCAGTAACAGAGGTTGTAAGGTCAGCTAGACAATGGTGAAGTGTCGGAGATCTGAACTAGAGATACTAGGAAAAGCTTGGGTCCTGTCCAGGCTCTTTCCAGTGATTTGTTGTGAGCAGTCAGTGAGCCAAGTTTTTTGGACCTCTTTTGCCTCTTTAATTCCCTGTAATGTTTTAAAGAGTTTTTTAAAATTTTTTTTTTGTAATGTGTACGAATGTACTGTGTCTGCATGTAAGTTTGTGAGACCCATGTGTGCAATGGTGGAGAGATCAGAGAGGGGTGTTGGAGTTCACCCCGAACCATCCCCTAGATGGGTTCTCAGCCACCATGGGTTGGTGATGGGTTGACCTGGTCCTCTGCAAGAGCAGTTGCACCTTTAACCCGCTAGGCATCTACCCAGCCCTGTTTTAAAAGAGTTTTTAATTCAGGTCTTTTGGTCCTGCTTTTGCCATCTGGAGGAGGTAGAGATAGTACCTATTTTCATTTGGATTGGGTATTGTCATTTTCTTCAGGCATTCTTAAAATGATCTGTAGAAAATTATCATTATAGTCACTTGGGATTGTTTGTTAAAAATTACAGTTTTGGATTCCAGACCAAAGCTATTTGTCTTAGTTATTTATTCTCATTGGTTGTGAATTAAAACACTCTGATAAAAACCAACTGGGGAGCGAAAGGGTTTATTTTTTTCTTATAACCTCCAGGTCCATAGTTCATTTATGAGGCCCAATGGCCAAGGAATTCAGGCAGGATCCTGGAGGCAGAGCATGAACGCACTGGTTTACTGATTTTCCACTGGCCTGGCTCTAAGCTTGTTTGACTTATATCACCATATTCCAGGACCACTTCCAGGGGGTTGGCACCCACTCACAGTGGGCTGGACCTTTCCACATCACCACCATCCAACATATTAAAAATGTCTCCACAGGGAACCTGACCCGACAGGCTAATCCAATGGAGACATTCCTCAGTTTGACATACCTTGTGGCTGACTAACTACCGCAGATGTTGTCAAGTCGGCAACTAAAGCTTTCCAACACACTATTGAAAAAAATTTTACAATATGGGAGGTTACAGCCTTGGAGTCTACATGTTAAGCAGAAATAACAGTTGAAATTGTAGTCAAACTTAAGATTTATGCTAACCATTGGCCCAAATAAAGCCTTGCTGCTATAGTCCAAAGAATGGTTAGATTTTTGGAAAGCATGGTTCAAAGTCTGGCTCTTCTTTATCTTTGCTGTATTCTACAGGTCTTCTACAGTTGATATTGTAATAAACAAGCAAAGGAATGAACTAGGAAAAAGCGAATTTGGGGATAAGAGCAGAGCTAGGAATTACTTCTGAAAAAAGAATTTAAAGTGATAAGTAGAAACAAGAAAAGGTCAGAGAGGACCAGCAGGTCTATTATTAGGATTTTCTTTTTTTTTTTTTTGGTCTTTTTGAGACAGCCGGGTCTCCACTGTAGCCCGAGTAGTTCTGGAACTCTTCTGTAGACCAGGGCTGCCTTGAACATCAATCAAAGGATCCGCCTCGCCTCTGCCTCCCAGACAAAAAAGTGTTTAGATAAAACGAAAAAAAAGAGGTGTGTGCCTACCACACCTGTGCTTTTTTTTTTTAATGGATATTTTTAAAAAAATTATAAAAAAATCCAATTAAAGACATAGAATTAAATCTTGTATAAGTATATTAGCAAACATATAGAAGTAGACCTTCAAATTGCAGTGTTGTTATGTTGATAGTAATTACTGTATAAGTAGATCTGTTGTTACGGCTATATTATGTTGATTTTTGGTACACTTAAATATAGGCTGTTTGCCTGTGCATTGTTTAATAGAAAAAGAGGAACAAGACAGCCATTAACTTCTAATCCACTGAAGAGTGCTCCAGGTATCAGTACTGTTTCTGACAGTTGTGATTTTCCTCCTCTACCAACAGGTAAGAAAATGAATATATATGAATTATTTCAGGAAACAGGAAATTAGGATTGTAGAAAGTTAATAATTTTTGTCTTATTTGCAAGAAGTTCCCCTACTTCTTTTTTCACTGTCGCAACATATATAGGGTTACTTGGCTCTTCTCTGAACATTTCCCAGTATCCATAGGATTTTCGAGTTGCCTTGTTTCCAACAAGAGTGGCTTAGCATTTAAATGGAGCATCTTATGTCTGGAGCCTTTGTTCTAATAAAGTAGCAACCTACGTTGCAAATGGCTTTTTTAAAAAAAAAAAATCTTTTTTAAAAAAAAATTTTAATTTTTTTTTATGTGTATGAATGTAAACTGTCTGCATTAGGTCCTGTCACCCGTGTCGTGCAATGCTGAGGGTAGGTCCAAAAGAAAAGGAACTAGGAGGTTAAAGATGGTTTCTTTCTCAAGGCTGCCATGTGGGTGCTGGGGATCAAACCAGGTCCTCTGCAAGAGCAGTTCGGCGCTTTTAACTGTGAGGCATCTCTCCAGCCCGAAATGTTTTTTTTTTTCTTTTTTAAAAAAACATGTTAGTAACGGTATCCTGACATATATATTTGGTAATAAAGAATGGAAGAACTGAGGTTGACTCAGAAAAAGAAAATGTTTGCATATACTATAATAAATAAAAAAANTGTGTGTTGGAGGGATTGTTTGGAGACGAGACGTAAACTGACTGGGAATTCCCCCTTGGAGGAGGCCCCAAGCAGGCCCTTCCGGCCTGATCCAGGCCCGCAGGGTGCATTGTGCGTGGCAAAACCGCTCACAATCTTTTTTTTTTTTTTTTTTTTTTTTTTTTTTGGGTAAGTTTTTTTTTTTTCTAAAGGGTGCCCAATTGTGGCTCTGTCAACTCTCACCTGTGTACACCAGGGCGGCTGAATCATACCAACAGCCTGCCTCTGCCTTCGCGAGGTCTGGGATTAAAGTCTCTGCCCGAATGGTGGTGTACACCTTTAACCCCAGCACTCAGGGAGGCCGCGGACCGGTGTGATCTTTGTGAGTTCAAGCCTGCTGAGCTTAGATTCAGAACCCCGTCTTAGAAAACCAAAAAACCAACCCAAAGCAAACAAACAGAAGATTTTTTTTTTTTTTTTGGGTAAATACAGGGCCTCATAATGTAGCATTGGGTGGCTTGTAACTCACTGTGTACACCAGGCTGGCCTTGAACTCATACAAAGCCTGCCTCTGCCTTCAGGGTGCTGAGATTAAAGTTCTGCCCGATGTGGTGGTGTACACCTTTAACCCCAGCACTCAGGAGGCAGAGACAGGCTGATCTTTGTGAGTTCAAGGCCAGCCTGAGCTAGAGTCAGAACCCCGTCTTAGAAAACCAAAAACCAAACCCAAACCACGAACAAAGACCCCTTAACAATTGGAGCAGGTGGAACTAAGCCAGAGATTAGGCAGGCTCAGAGCATCTGCCTTCCAAGGCTTAGAGGATATAGGCTTTAAAAATGTGGTTGCTCTGGCAATGGTGGGCCATCCCTGCGGTCCTAGTGCTTGGGTGGCAGAGACAGGAAGATTAGGAGTTTGAGACCAGCTAGGGTTACAGGAGACTCTTGTCTTTACCCCCCCCCCATAGTTTTATCATATTTATGATATTCAGAATTGTAATAGCTCTTGTAAATATTCTTAGGTTTAATGATATTTCTTTGTAGAAAAAGTCACAATCTCTTGTGGTACCTAAAATAATATTAAAACTATTTTTTTGTGAGGCTCCTGTATCTGGTTTTCAAGCTCAAGACAGAAACAAGAAGCACTCCCAGACCTACTTCTCAAATTTTATTTTTTTGCAAACAGTATTTGGAACTTAACATTTACCTGTTGATTTGTATTATTGTGTTCACATCTGTCTGTCTTATTGGGTAGTGAATTTGCAGTAGAAATTCGAATTCAAATTACTTGAGTTTGTGTCTGGCCTTTTCATGTTAGGAAGCTTAAAGAAAAATTACAACAGAAAATCTGTCAGAAAAAAAAGTTTTACTTGTTGAAGTTGTAGAAACTTGGGGTGGGGGAATGGGGGGACACAGGTCTAGATTTGATAAAAAAATATAAATAAATAAATAAAAAGAAGTTGTAGAAACAGGAAACATGGCTAATCTGGATATTGAGAATTTAGTCCTTGGTTGCCTTGAATGGCCAAAGAGGATAATCTGCAGTCTTTTTTTTTTTTTTTTTTTTTTTTTTTTTTTTTTTTTTTTTTTGGTCTTTTCGAGACAGGGTCTCCCTGTAGCCCCAGCTGTCCTGGAACTCACTCTGTAGACCAGGCTGGCCTTGAACTCACAAAGATCCACCTGCCTCTGCCTCCCAAGTGCTAGGATTAAAGTCATGCTCCACAATGCCCGGCTTTTTTTTTTTTTGTTTTTTGGTAATCCGCAGTCTTAAAGTGGGACACAGAGCATGTTCTCACATGAATTCCTCAATACTGTGTTTCTCTAAGTTTGCCAAATATGTAGTCTGTTTCCCTCATTATACATTTGGTTCAGAAATCTCATGAGTCCTGAATTCTGAAATAAATTCTCTAGACTGTGTGGCAGAGTTGGAAAAATGGGGTATGTTGTAAATTACTACTCATAAAGCAAAGAACTTCCATATGAAATTCTAAAAAAAATATATTAAAAAAAAACACAAATGGGCTGGAGAGGTGGTTTGGGGGTTGGTTACACTTACTAGCTGATCTTGCAGAGACTGGGTTTGATTCCCAGCTCCCACATGGCAGCTAACGGCTCTGTAACTCCATAAATCTGCAGGATCTGATGCCCTCTTCTGACCTCTGGTGTCATTGCATGACAAAAGTGTACATACATACATGTAGGCAATACACTCTCACACATAAAATAAAAATAATAAAATACTAAAAAAAAAATCAAAGAACTCTCAAAGATGCTTCCATGATCATGTTTGAAAGTCTTAAGCCATACACATAATCAGGATGAGAAGTTGATCTCATTAATAAATATGAGTTCTTTTTTCTTTGAAGGTTTAGTCTACTTCATTGTGTAAATTTCCAGTGGTAAAATATAGACTTTGGTTTTGAAGAAAATGAAGAGAAACCTAAATGAAAATTCAACTCGAAGTACAGCAGGTATTGGATGACTTAAAAATTTTTGTGTTTTGCACATATCATATATATGTAGTTTATAGATGGGAAAGAATTTTTTAAAAGATTAAATTTTTAGTCTAGCCTCTTTTCTTTTTAGATCCAAAAAGGTAAAATAACCTAGTCAAGACATTTAGCAATAGAGGTGAGAGTAAAACCAAGCTTATGTAGATCTGCTTTTGCGCTTCTGTTTACTAGTAAATGAGTTATTTATGGTTTTAGGCTAGAAACAAGAAATAGATAATATGTTTCTGTGATTGAAATATTTTCAGAAGTATTTCTGTTTCCTAATATTTTCTATCATTTCTGTTTTCCCAATTATTAGCTAGTGTAGGGACAGAGGACAAGACTGATGAGGGCCAGGGTACACCATATTCCAGACATTTAATCACAAGTATTTTTTAATCTTTACATCAACCCTCCAAGATAAGTTACTGTCATCCCTGTTTTGTAGATAAGAAACCAAGGCACAAGGACCTTAAGTCATCTATTAAGTGTGAGAAGCAGGATTTGAATCAAGGAATCTGGTTTTAGAGTGTATGCTCATAATCATTGTTATTTTTATCTTTTAAATATTTTTGCTGATTCTTTAAGAGTTTTGTACAGTGTATTTTGATCATATCCCCCCCCTCCAGCTAAGGTTCTCTTTTAGTTTTGTTTTGTTTAATGAAACATAATTGATAAAATTGTGGGCCCACAGGGAATCCTGAGAAAAAAATACATTTTTCTATAAATTTTAGCCAGTATTATCCAAATGATAAGATTTTGCAAAGTTAGATTATTATTATTTTTTAATTTTTTAAAATTTATTTTGTATGTGTATGAATGTACTGTCTGCATGTAGGTTTGTGCACCCGTGTCATGCAATGCCACGGAGGTCAGAAGAGGGTGTCGGATTCCCCTGGAACTGGAGTTCTCCTGGAATTGGAGTTACAGACGGTTCTTAGCCACCATGAGGGTGCTGGGGATCAAACCCAGGTCCTCTACAAGAGCAGTCAGCCCTCTTAACAGGCTGTCTCTCCAGCCCCCTATTTTTTTTTGAAGTGGAACCCAGAACCTTACACATGGTGAGCTGTACCCCACCCCCCCAAGCCCTGGAAGAGTTTTATTTTATGGGACAGGGTTTTCCAGTACTCCCAGCTGGCCTGGAACTCCATCCCACAGAGATCTACATGTCTCTGCCTCTCCCTGCCTCTCCCTGCCTCTCCCTGCCTCTCCCTGCCTCTCCCTGCCTCTCCCTTCCTCTCCTGCCTTTCTACCTCTACGTCCTCCACCTCCTAAGTGCTAGGATTAAAGGTGTGTGCTGTGCTGGAGAGATGGCTCAATAGTAAGAATACTGGCTGCTCTTGCAGAGGACCTGGGTTAAAATCCCAGCACCCACATGGCAGCTAAGAGCCATCCATAACTCCAGCTCCAGGGGATCCGACACCCTCTTCTGTCTTCTGTAGACAATTGCAGGACATGGGTGCACCTGTATACATGTTTTCAGTATACTCATACACATAAAATAAACATAACTTTAAAAAAGGGTGTGTGCCACCACTACTGGCTTATGTTGTTACATTTTTGCTTCTTTGCTTATGGGCACAGAGACTTTAAAGAAATTGCTCACATTTATACTTTGAAGTTACATTTCAAATCTACTTTGAAGTCATATGGAAAACCCAGGTAGCCTGAGTCAAAAGCCTTCATTATTCTCCTTGGCTTTCACTAGAGAGTTTTCAGAGTCAGTATTCTGCAGTACAGGGTTGTAGGTCAGCTAGACAATGGTGAAGTGTCAGGAGATCTGAACTAAGATCTAGGAAGCTTGGGTCCTGTCCAGGCTCTTTCAGTGATTTGTTGTGAAGCAGTGAGCAAGCTTTTTGGACCTCTTTTGCCTCTTTAATTCCCTGTATGTTTTAAAGATTTTTTAAAATTTTATTTATTTTTGTATGTGTACGAATGTACTGTCTGCATGTAAGTTTGTGCACCCATGTTGTGCAATGCTGAGGAGGTCAGAAGAGGGTGTTGGATTACCCTGAACCATCCCCTGAGATGGTTCTCAGCCACCATGTGGGTGCTGGGGATTGAACCTGGGTCCTCTGCAAGAGCAGTTGGCACTCTTAACCGCTAGGCCATCTCTCCAGCCCTGTTTTAAAGAGTTTTTAATCAGGTCTTTTGGTCCTGCTTTTGCCATCTGGAGGAGGTAGAGATAGTACCTATTTTCATTTGGATTGGGTATTGTCATTTTCTTCAGGCATTCTTAAAATGATCTGTAGAAAATTATCATTATAGTCACTTGGGATTGTTTGTTAAAAATTACAGTTTTGGATTCCAGACCAAAGCTATTTGTCTTAGTTATTTTCTATTGTTGTGATAAAAACACTGATAAAAACCAACTTGGGGAGGAAAGGGTTTATTTTTTTCTTATAACCTCCAGGTCATAGTTCATTATTGAGGCCAAGGCAGGAACTCAGGGCAGGATCCTGGAGGCAGATGAACACTGGTTACTGACTTTCTCCCTGGCCTGTGCTCAGCTTGCTTTCTTATATACAACCCAGGACCACCTTCCCAGGGGTGGCACCACTCACAGTGGGCTGGACCTTTCCACATCACTCTACAATCAAAAAAATGTCCCACAGACCTGACCACAGGCTAATCCAATGGAGACAGTTCCTCAGTTGACATAACCTCTACCCAGATGTGTCAAGTCGGCAACTAAAGCTTTCCAACACACTATTGAAAAAAAATTTACAATATGGGAGGTTACAGCCTTGGAGTCTACATGTTAAGCAGAAATAACAGTTGAAATTGTAGTCAAACTTAAGATTTATGCTAACCATTGGCCCAAATAAAGCCTTGCTGCTATAGTCCAAAGAATGGTTAGATTTTTGGAAAGCATGGTTCAAAGTCTGGCTCTTCTTTATCTTTGCTGTATTCTACAGGTCTTCTACAGTTGATATTGTAATAAACAAGCAAAGGAATGAACTAGGAAAAAGCGAATTTGGGGATAAGAGCAGAGATAGGAATTACTTCTGAAAAAGAATTAAAGTGATAAGGTAGAACAAGAAAAGGTCAGAGAGACCAGCGAGGCTATTTAGGATTTTTTTTTTTTTTTGGTCTTTTTGAGACAGGGTCTCCCTGTAGCCCCAGCTGTTCTGGAACTCGTTCTGTAGACCAGGCTGGCCTTGAACTCACAAAGATCCGCCTGCCTCTGCCTCCCAAGTGGTAGGATTAAAAATCCATAAAAAAAAAGCCAGGTGTGTGCCACCACACCTGGCTTTTTTTTTAATGGATTTTAAAAACATTATAAAAAATCAATTCAAAGACATAGAAATACATTTATAAGTATATTAGCAAACATATAGAAGTAGACCTTCAAATTGCAGTGTTGTATGTTGATAGTAATTACTGTATAAGTAGATCTGATTGTTTACCTATTTTATGTTGATTTCTTGGTACATTAAATATAGGCTGTTTGCCTGTGCCATTGTTTAATCAGAAAAAGAGGAACAGACAGCCATTAACTTCTAATCCACTGAAGAGTGCTCCAGGTATCAGTACTGTTTCTGACAGTTGTGATTTTCCTCCTCTACCAACAGGTAAGAAAATGAATATGATGAAATATTTCAGGAAACAGGAATTAGGATTGTAGAAAGTTAATAATTTTTGTCTTATTGCAAGAAGTTTCCCCTACTTCTTTTCACTGTCCAAATATAGGGGTTACTTGGCTCTCTCTGAACATTCCAGTACAGGGATTTGAGTTGCCTTGTCAACAAGAGTGGCTTAGCATTTAAATGGAGCATCTTATGTCTGGAGCCTTTGTTCTAATAAAGTAGCAACCTACGTTGCAAATGGCTTTTTAAAAAAAAATCTTTTTAAAAATTTTATTTATTTTTTTATGTGTATGAATGTACTGTCTGCATCTAGGTCTGTGCACCCGTGTCGTGCAATGCTGAGGAGGTCAAAAGAGGAACTGGAGTTAAAGATGGTTCTCAGCTGCCATGTGGGTGCTGGGGATCAAACCCAGGTCCTCTGCAAGAGCAGTCGGCGCTTTTAACTGTGAGGCCATCTCTCCAGCCCCGAAAATGTTTTTTTTTTTCTTTTTTAAAAACATGTATAGGTATCCTGACATATATATTTGGTAATAAAGAATGGAAGAACTTGAGTTGCCTCAGAAAAAGAAAAATTTGCATAATATATATAAAAAAAGGTAAAAAGGGCAGAAACCCAGGAATTTCTGGTGCTTGGTCTTGGTCATTTTTCCTCAGAGCATTTTTTTTTTTTCTTTTTTGAGACAGGTCTCCTGTCGCCCTAGCTGTCCTGGAACTCACTCTGTAGATCAGGCTGGCTTTTAACTCACAAAGATCCGCTGCCTCTGCCTCCAAGTGCTGGATAAGGCGGCGCCACCACGCCTGGCTTCCCCTCGGCATTTTTGCATTTGTTGGCTCTTTTACTCTTTGTTGTGGTCTGAAAATTTGTATGTTGAAACATAACCATCAAGAGATGGGGCCTTTAGGAAGAGTTTAAGGTCGTAAGAACTAATGCTTCATGCACAGGATTAATGACCTCATAAGAGAGGTATGAAGGAGCTGTTTGCTGCCTCTGCCGTGTGAAGACACAATAAGGAGCTATCTATGAAGCAGGGAACCAAGCTTTCACCAAACACCTAATTTGTTGTTACCTTGATCTAAGATTTCTCAGTCTTCAGAACTGTAATTTTTTTTTCTGTTATAATTGACCCAGTTTAAGATACTTTATCTTAAACACTTTGGGTATGTTTAGCCCAAGTGTACTAAGATACTCTCATCTAGCTTGCTTCCTATAGCTTCAACTAATACACAAATTAAGTTGTCATTGCTGAGAGTTTACATAATCTAGCTCTATTCCTCTGAACCAATTAGCTATAGGGGTAAGTGTAGGGAAATCTTTTATAAATTTTTGTTGATTTTAATTTTTTTTTTTTTTTTTTTTTTTTTAACACTTTACTTGGTGTGCGCTTGCCCACAAACTCAGCAAATGTGTAGAGGTTATAGGTCAGCTTTCCAGAGTTGGTCTTTTTTTTTTCCTTTGATGGGGTGCATTCTAGAGATTGAACTCTAGCTGTCAGGCTTGGCTAGAAGCACACTTACCTGCTGAGACATTGCACCTGCTCCATGTTCATTGACTTTTTATTCCCTCTAGAAGAAGATGCCAGTAGGCAGAAATTCATTTAGTAAATGTTGGTTATGTATAATTAAATTTTGGGGATTAGCTGGGCGTGGTTGCGCATGCCTTTAATCCTAGCACTTGGGAGGCAGAGGCAGGCGGATCTTTTTGAGTTCAAGGCCAGCCTGGTCTACAGAGTGAGTTCCAGGACAGCTGGTGCTATAGGGAGACCCTGTCTCGAAAAGACCAAAAAAAAAAAAAAATTGGGGGGACATACTTTAAAATTATTCTTAGGTCATTAGAATTTTAAAAGGTCTATATACAGATATATCAATACTTGTATTTTTAATTTCATTCCTTTGTATTCCCATAGACTTTAATGTAGTCATTAGTTGTTTTTCTTCCACATTAGGAATTTTAAGTGAAAAGTAATACTAATCCCATTTTTAAATTTAAATTTTATTATTACTATTGCTATTATTATTTATAATGTATGTGTATGAGTGAAGGCACATGCATGCCATAATATGTATGGAGATCAGAGGACCTTTTGGGAGTTAACTCTCTTCTTTCATTGTGGGTTCTGGGATCAAACTTAGGTCATCAGGCTTGCACACAGCAGGGCCTTTTAGCTGTAGAACTACCTCTCTGGCTGCATTTCTATATTTTATGGATAAAATTTAGAAATTTACTTGGACTTACACAAGTCGGGATTTTTCTAGTTATTCCCCACAACGTAAAATCTTTCTCACCATTTAAAGTGTTTTAATAAGTAGAATGAATGTTGACCTTGAAACATTACAAGATTGATCTAGTTCATAAGGAAATATTAATTCTCTTGAATTGCTGGGCTTATTATGCTCTGACCAGAATTATTTATCAGAGATATATTATGATGGTTATACTAGGGAAGAGAAAGGATTACATTAGTGCATATATGTATAATGTTTAATCGAACTTTTGTGTTCAATTAAACTTCATATATAACATCTTTATACCTGCTTTGCCATCCATACTTCCCATAGAACCCCCCACACTGGATTTCACCCATTCTGTCATTTATGTTAAGGCCTGTCCCGTCAAGTTAGTGTCCCCTGTTGTCTCTCAGTGCAAGCATTCACTGGCTTCTAGTCATCCTATCTTGAGTCACTCCCTTAAGGAAGATCAGCTCTTCTTCACCCAGTAGTGATCAGCTGCCCAATAGTTCTTTGGCTAAGATTGGGCCCTGCTGCCCATTTCTACAGTTCTATGCTGGGTTCTTGTCTGCTTGAGTTTGTATATAAATTTATTTATTCATTCATTCATTCATTCATTTACTTTTTTTTTTTTAAATATCTATTCGTATTTTTTTATTTTTATTTATTTCGGTATGTGTATCAATGTACTGTCTGCATGCAGGTTTGTGCACCCGTGTCGTGCAATGCCGCGGAGATCAGAAGAGGGTCTCGGATTCCCCTGGAACTGGAGTTCTCCTGGAATTGGAGTTTCAGACGGCTCTCGGCCGCCATGTGGGTGCTGGGGATCGAACCCGGGTCCTCTGTAAGAGCGGTCGGCGCTCTTAACCGCTAGGCCATCTCTCCAGCCCCATTTACTTTTTTTTTAAATTGATGCTTTATGTGTTTCATACATCATTTTCCAATTCAGTTCATGCATATTTCCCTTTCCCTTCCCCCCATCCCACCCCACCCCATCCCAGATCATGCATTCTGCCATAACTGTCCTGCATCTTTCAGTTTTTTTTGATTTTTTAGCAATAAGTGATAATTTATGAGTACAAGCATCCCTCATGTAAAACCAATTTGCAGGCTGTTGTGCCCAAACCCCCACAGCTCCACCATCCAGTGCAGGGGGGGGCTTATATGTTCAATCAAGTTGATCAAATGAGTGTCCAGACTATATTGCTGTAGTTTCACCATTCACCGCAATCACAGCCCTTACATTCTACCACGCCCCCTCTTCCGCAGATTGTTCCCTAGGCTTAGAAAAGGGGCACAGGTGGATGAGAAGCAAAACAGTCTACTTTCTCTGGAGCTGTTGTCTTGGACTCTGGTCAATTCTGGCTGTTTCCTTTCATGGACTGACAGTTTGTCCAGGAGTAACCTTTCGATCCTACTAATGAAGCACACGCAATTAGATATATAGGTATTTAAACAGCACTAATAGTTATGGTAGGCCAGGGGATCCAAGCCCCCACAAAAGGTAAAGGCTCCTTGCCTCTAAACTGGGATACCTGCAAGAAGAGAGGTGATAAGGCCATGCTGCCGAAGACCTGACATTAACATGGGAAAGATGTATTGAGACCACACATGCAAGTGTACGGATGGCCTCTGGAATACCAGAGAGTGTTACCAAAGGCCACTAAACCAATAAAGCAAATACGGGTTTCCTTGAGTCAAGCAAGACTCCACTGTCAGCACCAGCTACACCTCACCTGCCTGGAAATACTGTGCAGCAGAGGCAGCCCTATTCCTGTATACCCCAAATCTAATTGGCTATTGGCTCTCTCCTTGGAGGAATAACCCACGGCTGATGCCACAAGCTTACATCCTTTACAGGTTAGGAGATGTTATAAACCACAGTAAGACCCTGTCATATTTAACAGGAAAAAAATGTAATTCATGGATTAACATACCATCCAAACATATGTGTCTATACCAAAGTAACCTACCATTCATTTACTTTTTGAGACAGAGTCTCACTATATTCCTTGGCTGGCCTGGAACTTGCTATGTAGACTAAACTGGCCTCAGACTCATAGAGATCTACCTGCCACTGTTTCCTGCGTGCTGGGATTAAAGGTTTGTGCCACCATACCTGGCTTCATCAGTATTTAAAAAAATTGTCCAGGGGCTGGAGAGATGGGCTAGCGATTAAGAGCGCCGACTGCTCTTGCAGAGGACCCGGGTTTGATCCCCAGTACCCAGATGGTGGCTGAGAACCGTCTTTAACTCCAGTTCCAGGGGAATCCAACACCCTCTTCTGACCTCTGTGGCCTTGCATGACTGGGGTGCCCAAACCTACATGCAGACTGTACACACATAACAAAATAAATAAAATTAAAAAAAGGTCCATTAGCAGTGACTTATAAAAAAATTGTTCATTAGTTGATCTGGGATGCAACCAATCTTTAAAAGAAGAAAATAGGGCTGAAGAGATGGCCAAGTTATTAAGAGTGATGGCTGCTCTTGCAGAGGACCTGGGTTTGGTTCCTAGCACCCTTATGGCCACTAACAATCATCTGCGACTCCAGTTCCAGGGGATCTGACACCCTCTTCTGACTTCTGCAGGCATGTGTGCACTTATATACATGCAGGGAATAC
This sequence comes from Rhizomys pruinosus, assembly GCA_009823505.1. Taxonomy (NCBI): domain Eukaryota; kingdom Metazoa; phylum Chordata; class Mammalia; order Rodentia; family Spalacidae; genus Rhizomys; species Rhizomys pruinosus. The sequence continues at coordinate 614,144 of VZQC01003749.1, read as the reverse complement.
ACTCATATGGGTAAAATGAAATAAGAGAGTAATAGAACAGAGCAGAAAATATCAGGGTGTATCATACATATAAGAATTAGATTTGCTGTTAAAGTTTTTCTCTTGTTTGCTAGGGTCTCACCATCTATATTCTTACAAGCTATCATGTAGTACTTGTGAGATAAAGTTTAAGAAACACTGTATTTGACTGAATTTATGTTGCCAGTTACAAAGCACTATATCAGGATTGATTATGGAAAAGGCTAAACTATTATCTTTGCTTAAATACAATGGAGAAGAAAGACATCTATAAAATGAATTAGGCAGGCTAGGACAAATTCTATAACCAAGTCCTACTGAAGACTATGTTTCTATCTTCAACTTTTTAGATCTCCAAAATTAACTAACTATAACATAAATACTTTGAACATTTATCTATATTTTATGTTCTTATACTTTTGAGATTGGGCCTGGGACACCATGAATCCAGAGGTGGAGCCTTTAAGGAAAACAATGAATACAGGGTAGGTGGACAAATATGAATTAATAAGTGTGTATCTATTACTGGTGTATTTTGCATTTCTTGATTTATAAACAAACTGTATTTAACAAGACATATTTCCTTGAAAGGCAAATAAAACCGTCACCTCCCTTTCCCCTGAGAAGTCAAGATTCTGTGCCTAAATCTATCCAGTCAAATACAGAAAGGCGCCAAGGTGGTTGGAGGTGAGTCTACTTAAATGTTTTCTTCTTGTTCCTGTCTCTTCCTCTAACTTCCTCTCCTTAAAAAATATCTCTCCTCTCTTAGATAGAATTCTATTTAGGAAATTTCTACATTAATAATTAACTGGTATTTACATCTAATCTTTCTGTATTCTTTAAATAATTTCTGGATGACATATAATATATACTACAGTGTAAATGTTATGTAGTTGTTATGCTGTACTTAAGGAATAATGAGAAAACAAGTGAAGGTTCAGTACACATAATTTTTTGAATTTTTTTGATCTGTGTTTTTTTATTGCTTGTGAATTTTATGCATATGTACCATATGTTTTCATCAAGTTCACCCCCTCTGCTCCGATTCCTCCCCCATAACTCTTACCTCTATTCCCCCCTAACTCACTTCATGTGTTCTTTTTTTAAAAATATAAATAATATGCTTATTTAGGGCTAAGCAAAAGAATTCTATGCCATATAAAATACTGAATAAAAAGTAATATAAAGATTTCACAATAAAGTCAGAAAATATTCAACTCAAAGGAATTTGTAGTAATTATGTTTAATATAAGTGACATATACAGTCCAATAAAAATAAGGAATTAGATTCTCTTGTTTTAAACCCACTGAGTCCACTCAGTGCTGCCAGTATGTGTATGGATACAGGGTCATCTGTTGGATCACAGGTAGACTTTCAGGCTGCATCCTCCCCAGCGACCGTTAGTTGCTTTAGCTAAGGATGGGATTCTTGAGCCACTTTCCCCCTCCATGCTGGGATTTTGTTTGGGTTGAGCTTGCTCAGATCTTGTGCATGCTGCCAAATTTGCAGTGGGTTTATATGTTAAGCTGCCATGTTGTGTCCTAAGAATACTGTTTCATTGTGATCATTGACCCACTGTCGTTGGCTTTCACCTGTGGATGTAGAACTTGTGGATATGGAAGGCCAACATTTGAAATTGGCTTATAAAATAGTAGGTTTCCATGTGAGTTTTTCATACACTTTTTATTTTGGTTAACCTTTCCATTCCTTCCCCCCATAACCTACGTAAACTTCCACCCCCAGCATTCCCCACTTGTACATTCATATCACCTGCATTCTTCTGTCTCCACTCCTTTAGGTCACTCCTCCTCACTGTCCCCTTTCTGTCTTCTTGGCCTTTGCAGGTACTCCTGAGTTAAATACATTTAAAAATTCAAAGCTAGGATTCACACACGAGAAGAGTAAGGCATTTATCTTTCTGAGCCCGAGCTGTTTTATTCAGTGTAATAATTTTCTAGCTCTATTCATCCACCTGAAAATCTAATAATTTTATGTTTTTGCAGCTTAATAAGCCACAAATTCTCTTAAAATGGGATTTTTCTATTTAAAAAATATTTTATTGACTAATTTGTATAATTTGATATATTTCTATTCCTTCCTCTATCTGTACCTCCCCTTACTGCTGCCACCCAATTTAGTATACTTTATATATATATATGACCTACTTTATATATATATGACCTACTTTATATATATATATATACTTTATATATATAAAATATATATATATATAATATATATATATATATATATAAGATATATATATATATATATATATATATATATATATATATATATGAGACCTATAGAGTCTGTGGAGTTTTATTAGAGTCCCTAAATGTCCTCTAATGTGGGTCCATCTGCTGGAGGCTGGTTAATCTATCAAGCATACCATCCTTGAAAGGGACTGTCTCTCACCTTCCCAACAGCCATCAGTTGCCAAAAGTTCCTTATGTTGGGTTGGGGTTTCTTACCTACTTTCCCCCAAATGAGAATTTTTTGTCAGTTCCTTAAATATGAAAACACATGGAAAGATATATTTTACTCTTATAGTTATATATTTTACTCTTACAGGGATGACAACAGAAATGCCAGCTTGAAGACTTGGGATAAAAACGATTTTAGACCTCAGTATAAAGCAACAAACCTAGCAGCAAATGATGGAATAAATTCTTGTTCAATGAGTTTGGGAGCTCAATTAGGAATATCTGAAGTTCCTAACTTATCTGGACACAAAGAAACTGAAGTACTTAGACAAACACATTTGTCAAAAATACCTGGCTCCACCATAAAAGGCCTGGATAAAAACAGTGCGTTACAGACATTTCAGCCCACTTTTCAACAAAATCAATTTAAGAAAAAAATGTTGAATTATGTTCCAGAAGTAAACACTCCAAAGGTAAACATCTAAATATTAATCAATGGCTTATATCTTTAAAAACATATTGTAAATATTAAAAAAGAGATAGAGAGATAAGAGCATTTAAAATCTATCTTACGGTCTATGTGGAGTACTTCAAATACCCAGTTCCCTTGGAGGAGGTGTTAGTTTCTGAAATGTGGTCTTAGGGAATGTCAGTGGAGCTTTTTTTCGTAGTTACTTCAGAGTTTCTTACTGGATTCTGGTTTATACTGCTTATTATTAAGGTAATGATAGTTTATCCATTGTTTGCAAAAATGATTCAAGCTTATTGTGTCATTCTTTTTTTTCCCCAACATATATCAGAAATGTTTTCCTGCATAGTACCTGATAAAATACGGGCTTTATGAGCCATACATCTCTTTTGCAGTTACTTAATTACACCACTCAGCTCCGCTATTGTAGCTTAGAAGAAGCCTGTATTAGTTACTTTTCTGTTGCTGTGATAGAGCACTGTGACCAAGAGAACTTAGGAAAAGTTTATTTGATCTTCTGATTCCATGGTAATTAGAATCCCATCATGGCAGGAGAGGGACTGGAGATTGGGAGGGTAGAGAGTGACTGGAGATTGGGAGGGCAGAGAGTGACTGGAGATTGGGAAGGCTTTAAGGACTCCCTAAGCCGGCTCCCAGTACCATGCTTCCTTCAGCATGGCCACATCTTCGAAGATCTCCCAAAACTGTGTCATCAGCTGGGGACAAAATGCCCAAATAAATACTTGGAGTTTATGGAGGATATTCTCATTTAAACCACTGCACAGCTGTAGAGAATACATAACTGAATGTGTGTGGCCATGTTCCAAGTAAAGTTTGCAAAAACAGTGGGTTATATTTGGAGTGTGGGCCAAAGTTTACTGACCTCTGCTTTATAATCTGGCTTTGTTCTACCTTTCCAGCCATACATGCCATATTCTGATGTGCTAGTCAGCAAAATATGGTATATAGTACAGTGCCTCTCTGGTTTGGTTTATGTTCCTCTGGACAATACATATCTGTTCCCCAGCCTTGCTTTCTCTCTGTGCACAATGCTAATTGCCCTTTGTAAAGATCTACATATGTGTGCTGGTTATCCTGTCTCACCTTTCTTACCACCTGGGCCAATAGATTGTATGCCTGTTCTTCTTTACACTCTGGAAAGCTGAATCATTCTGTGTAGTGCATCCCCTGGGATCCCTTATTTTCCTGCCTTTAGCAAGCATCAGCCAGGGCACTGGAAGGATATCAGATGGTTGGGGGACAGAGGGAAGTTTCTCATTTTCTCTCTACTCAGGTATTGTGTCAGCAGCAACATTGTGTCCCATTGTGGCCCTGACTTAGCAGCTCCGTGAGCCCAGTTTTTATGGTCTTGGTATATGCCACTCTTTGTCTTTTTGGTCTACTGGTGGTAACAGTTTCTTAATATTATTAGTGTTTGGGTGCTTCAGTGCTCCATATATGTTCTGCTCATATGTCTGAAAATCATTGTTTTCAGTTATCCATCAAGGTAAATCATGTTTTTCCTTATTTTCTGAAAGTATTAATACATATTACATTATACACAATAAGGATATGATACAGTTACCATAGTAACAGTAGGTCACTGGCAGCAATCTTTTAAAAATTTTTCAATTTTATGTGTTTACTTACATGTGTGTACAAGTGTTCGGTGCCCTTGGAGGCCAGAAAGAGGGCGTCAGATACTCTGGAATTAGAGTTGAGGATAGTTGTTAGCTGCCCTGTGGGTGCTGGAAACTGAACGTGCATCCTCCGCAAGAGCATCCAGTGCTCTTATTTATGTGTATGACATGTGTATGCTACCAGAGAGTGTCAGATTTCTGGGAGCTAGAGTTATAAGTAGTTGTGTATCACCTGACATATGTTCTACGAAGTAAGCTCAGGTTCTCTGGAAGAGCAGCAAATTCTCTTAACCTCTGAGCCATTTCTCCAGCTCTTATGGCAGTAATCTTTAAGAGGACTCAGAATCTTGCTTAGGAGGGAGAGAATGGGGGTTTTGAAAAAAAAGTCTCATTAGATGCTATTCACAACCCTTACCCTCATGAAGGAAATAGATCCCCCTACCCTTAAAAGCTAGGATCTTACACTGTATTTCCAGGTCTTAAAAAGTGTAAACCCAGCTGGGTGTGGTGGTGCACGCCTTTAATCCTAGCACTTGGGAGGCAGAGACAGGTGGATCTTTGTGAGTTCAAGGCCAGCCTGGTCTACATAGTGGGTTCCAGGACAGCTGGGGCTACAAGGAGATCCTGTCTTGAAAAGACCAAAAAAAGGTGCAAACCCAAGCCAGAAAGGGGCCCAGCATGGATGGGGAGGTAGGCAGAAAGCCTCAGCGCTATCTATTGGCAATTGATAGATGCTGGGTGAGTCAGTTTTCCTGATTAGTGTGACATATGGGAGGGTGAGCAGACTCTAAGGATGGATCCACAGCCAAGAGCACTTGGAAAACAGATTAGACTACATAGACCTTTAAAAAAGAAGAGAAATAGCCAGAGGTGGTGGATGACCACAAGGAAACAGTCTTCTAGACAGCTGATCAGTTATACGTATGAACTCATAGCCATGGTGACAGCATGCACAAGTCCTGTGCAAGCTCAAACCTGACAAAATCCCAGCATAGACATGGGGAAGTGGGTAAGAAATCCCAAACCAGACCAAGGAACTCTTGGCAGTTGATGGCTGTTTGGAGGGGGAGAGACAGTGTCTTACCAGGGATGGGACTCTTGGTGGCCCAGTGGATGGACCCGTATCTTATCCTCCCTACTCTATCCCCCCTTTCTGTTTTCCTAGCTATTTTTCTTCAGATTCTAAAAATGCTTTTGAGGTCAATTAATGAATGTGTCTAGCTCCCAATACATCTGAGCTTATTAGGGAAGGGATTGTTTAACTTACATATGTGTTCCAGGATCTAGCACATGATGCTTATTCAGTGAATGAGCAAGTAAATCAGTGGATGAATGACCACCTATTAATTCTCTTCTTTAAAAAATTATTTGGTGTGTGTGTGTGTGTGTGTGTGTGTGTGTCTGTGTGTGTGTCTGTGTGTCTGTGTGGTGTGCTGAGGTCAGTGGACAACTTTGGGGGTCTGGTCTCTCCTTCTACTTTATATGGGTTCTGGGGATCAAACTCTGATCCATCAGGTTTGTGCAGCAAGTGATTTACTCACTGGGCCATCTTGCTGGCCCTATAATTCTTTTATTTTTTAAAAAATATATTTTAATTAGTTATTTGAGAATTTTCTTTATTATTTTTACTTTATGTACATAACTGTGTTTTCTGCATGTATGCAAGTGCACCAATGTTGTGTAATGCCTCTGGAGGCCAGAAGAAGGTGTTGGATTCCTTGAACTGGAGTTACATATGGTTGTTAGCAACCAGTGGGTGCTGGGATTTGAACTCAGGTCCTCTGCAAGAGTAGCCAGTACTTTCAACTTCTGAGCTATCTCTTCAGTCCCTAAAAAATACTTTTATTTAATGTATATGAGTATTTTGCCTGCATGTATGTAAGTGGACCCATGTGGTGCAGTATCTGAGGAAGTCAGAAGAGGGTGTTGGATCTCCTAGAACTGGAGTAACAGATGGTTGTTGGCTACCATGTGGTTGCTGGGAACCTGGGTTCTCTGCAAGAGCATCCAGTACTATTTTTTTTTTTTTTTGAGACAGGGTCTCCCTGTAGCTCTGGCTGTCCTGGAACTCACTCTGTAGATCAGGCTGGCCTCAAGCTCACAGAGATCCGAGTGTCTCTGCCTCCCAAGTGCTAGGATTAAAGGCGTGCGCCACCACGCCCAGCATTTATTTATTTCTGTATGTGTATCAATGTACTGTCTGCATGCAAGTCTGTGCACCCGTGTCGTGCAATGCCGTGGAGGTCAGAAGAGGGTTTTGGATTCCCCTGGAACTGGAGTTCTCCTGGAATTGGAGTTTCAGATGGTTTTCGGCCACCATGTGGGTGCTGGGGATCGAACCCGGGTCCTCTGTAAGAGCGGTTGGCGCTCTTAACCGCTAGGCCATCTCTCCAGCCCCGAGCATCCAGTACTCTTAACTGCTGAGTCAGCTCTCCAGCCCCTGTAATTCTGATTGCCTCCAAGTACAACCTGGTTTTTACATTACAGTGCAATAATGATGACTTTAATTTGGGGAGCTAATTCCATACACTGAATCTTCCAGTACTTTTTTTTTTTTACATACCTACATATTTACTTGGAAAGTTAAAAAAAAATAGTATAACGAATGAAATGAAACATTTTTCTAATGCTATGCTTTTTATTTTTTCCAGAAGGAAAGCTCCTTGTACCAGTCACAGTTTAAAGAAAAAACCAATTCTTTAAGAGTTATTTCTGCAGTTATTGAAAGCATGAAGTATTGGCATGGACAAGTGCAGAAAGCTGTACTTCTTTTTGAAGTATTGGGTAGGTATAATATTCCAGAAACACTTCAGTTATAATATTGGGCAACATTTTTAAATGCCACTAGGAAAACATATGGTATCATGAAAAAAATACAATCTGAAAAGAGGAGATTATGGTTTATTGGGGGAAATTAGACTAACCTCAAAATAACACATCTGCTACCATTACCCAGAAGATGCCTATTAAATGAATAATAGTGTTTGATTAAAGTTTCTGAAACTAAATATGAATCAGAATTTATATTTTATAGATGAAGAAACAACTTTGAAAGAATTTGGAGAATTTGCTTAAGGGAAGGAATTGGAGAGATGAAGTTAAAAAAATATAAAGTTGGAGCTTTATGTGATAATTAAGTCTTAGGAGTACTATAGTTAATATATGCTGAAAGTTCTGGAAAAGTAGATCTTAACTATTTTTACTGTACCCAAAAAGGTGGCTATGGAAAGTGTTTTCAATATATCATTTTGCTTACTTGAAGTAATGATTTCATCATTGATATCTATCTATCCACCCCCCCACCTACCAACCAACCAACCGACCAACAGACCAAACAACGAGCCAACCAATCATCCATCCATCCATCCATCCATCCATCCAATCCATCCAATCCATCCAATCCATCCATCCATCCATCCCATCCATCCATCCATCCATCCATCCATCCATCCATCCATCCATCCATCCATCTGCCTAGCTTGCTATACAGCTTAAATGCAATTTAAAAACGAAATAAATCTGGCTGGAGAGATTGCTCAGTGGTTAAAGGAACTCGCTGCTCTTGCAGAGGTCCCAGGTTTGATTCCCAGCACCCACATGGTGGCCAACAACTGTCTTTTAACTCCAGGTCTTGGTGTCCTCTTCTGGCCTCCAAAGGTATTGCATGACATGAGTGCACTAACACACATGCAGGGAGTGTACTCAAACACATAAAATTAAAATAATAAATAAAATATTAAAAAGTGAAATAAATCAAGTTTCAGCAGTGTCACAATATTTCTGACTTTGCACCAGAACTCTTAATTCAGTTTTTTAAACTATGATGTTTGTTATAATCTGGTAGAAGGTTTTGGAAAGTTAACCAGTTTATGGAACACATTGAAAGGATACAGTTTCTTTAAAATATCTTATTACTATATAAGTAGAACTTTGAGAGGTTGGTATGGGAAGATACTTAAATATACTTCTCTTCATTGCATTTTATTTATATTTTACAAACATTAATTTTTTTTCCATTTCAATGTTGTTAGCTGTTCTGGATTCGGCTGTTACATCTGGCCCAAATCATTCAAAGACTTTTCTTATGAGAGATGGGACAAATATTATGCAGTGTGTATTTTATGAAATTGTGAGTATTTTAAAGTATTCACTGACAAAACATAAAAATGGAGGCCATAATTCTGTTACAGTAGAAATTATGCTAATAATTAGTTCTTTTTAAAAAAATATTGAGTTTTAGCTGGGTGTGGTGGCACACGCCTTTAATCCTAGCACTCGGGAGGCAGAGACAGGCAGATCTTTGTGAGTTCCAGGCCAGACTGGTCTACAGAGTGAGTTCCAGGACAGCTGGGGCTACAGGGAGACCCTGTCTCGAAAAGACCAAAAGAAACCCCAACAACAGCAACAACAACAACAACAACAACAACAAAAATACTGAGTTTTTGTGCATTCCATATAATAGACCTTAATCAAATTTGGAATCTCTCCTCCATTTCTGACCTCCCATAGTCCTCTACTGGATTTATTAGTTTTTGAAATATTTCAGTTTTTTAAAATTTGTTGTTTTGTTTTATGTCCTAGAATGTGATCAATTTTAGAAAAGCTTGCATGGGTTGCTGAATAAAAAGTGGATTCTGTGGTACATGGGTGGAATATTCTATAGATGTTCATTGGGTGAATTTCTTACAAGGTATTATTTCAGATGTCTCTCTGTTTATTCTTTGTCCAGTTGACCTATCTGTTGAAAGAGTAAGGGTTTGAAGTCACCTACTATTACTGCATTAATCAGTGTTTTATAGTCCTGGAGTATTGTTTTATGAAATTAGGTGCACCAGAATTTGGTGTATATATGTTCATGATTGTAATATTTTCTTGATTGCTTGTTCCTTTGATTAGAATGAAGTGGCCCTCTTATCTCTTCTAATTAGTTTTAATTTGATGTGATTTGTCCGATATTAGAAGTACAACACCTGCTTGCTTTTTAGAGCCAATTGGCCTATTGGGTTTTTTGATTTCATGTTCATTTGTGTTTCGGTTTTCCTTATTATTTCTATCTCTTTTGTGAATTCAGTTTTCAAGTCATGAATTGTTTTGATATTTCATTAAGCCACCTATTTGTATATTCCTGAGCTTGCATCACATGTTCTTTGAGTTGTGTTTTCTTTAAGTTCTTTGATGGTGTTTATATTTGTTCTTTTAAATTCTGAATTTAGCTTTTCCTCGAAATGATTCTCATTGTAGTGCACTTCTGTAGGAGGAGTGGGTTTGTTGAGGACATATTCTCTTGGTTTTTCATATTATTTGTGTTGTCATTTGGGCATATGGATGTTATTTGTTGATTATTTGTCCAGTTGGTACTTCTGTTTGGCTTTTTTTGAAAAATTGAATTTGGTATGCTTATAATTATTAAAATAGCTTGGTTATTTTTTGTTCCAAGTCCTAGGTGGGCAGGTCTGTCCAGCAGATCAGGAGCCAAGGAAGATAGAGATTGGGACCACCTGAGGGGGGAGTGCTTAGCAATCTGTGCTCAGGTGTTTAGTGAGTCTGGGTTAGGGAGATAGACCAGGGGTATAAGGTGAAAAATTAGGTGCCTGAGGCTCAGGGTGTGGAGGATGAGAAGAACTGAATAGAGAGGAAAGTGGGTTCTGACTTACCAGCATCCTAGATAGGGTAAGGTTGTCTGGCAGGTCAGGCACCAGGGAAGATAGGGTTTGGGGTCACCTTAAGGGGGACTCAGTTACCTGTGCTGGAGTGGTTAGCTAGTTGGGCTTATGGAGTTAGTCCAGAGAAGGAATTGGTGCCTGTGGGCTGATCCTAGGCTGGGTGAGAACAGGGTGGTGGTGAATAAGAGGAACTTTCTTGCCAGCTTTTAAGACAATCCTATCCAAGTGTTAAGGTCTTTTCTCTGTGGAGAAACATTTGCATATATGCTTACCTATTATTTAGTTCTGTGATTCCTTTTTAGTTGATCCTATTATTAACTAAAATATAAATTTAGATGAAGCAATAAATAATTTTTGACTTATGTTTTGAAAAACAGGATCGTGAACTTCCAAGACTGATTAGAGGCCGAGTTCACAGGTGTGTTGGACACTATGCTCCAGAGAAGAACATTTTCAAGTGTGTTTCTGTCAGACCAGCATCTGTTTCTGAACAAAAGACTTTCCAAGCATTTGTTAAAACTGCAGATGATGAGATGAAGTATTACACTAAAGTAATGAATGAAATTTGAATAGTGACAAAGGGAGTTAAACAAATACAAAATGAAGCATTTCCTGTTTACTGTTTGTATAGTTCTATCACTGTTGTTTTTGTTTTTCACTTCTTGAATTAAAGTTTTAAATTTAAATAAAATTTGAATAATTTTTTAAAAATTTAAATAAAATCAAGCATGGAGTTTAAAAGTTAGAAATACATCTTATTTCTTTTCTTTTTAAAATGAATTCCCGTGATTTCACAGAATATATAATTTGATGGTATTTAGGTCCCCACCATTATTCATCCCTCCCCTTATGCCCCTACCCAGTTTAATGTACTGTCTGGTATAATGAGGCCTACAGAGTCTAATTTGTGTTCCCAAATGTCCTGCAGTGTGGGTCCATCCACTGGAGCCTGGGTACCCTACCAAATGTCTCATCCACAAAAGAGGCTATCTCTGCTCTTCCTAGAAGCCATTGATTGCCACTATTTTCTTAGGTTAGGTTGGGGTTTCTTACCCACTTCATGCCTGTGCTGGGATTTTGTCTGGTTTGAGCTTCGATGGGGCTTATGCAATGCTGTCACCATTGCTGTGAGTTTGTATGAGTAACTGACCAGCTGTCTGGAAAACTTTCCCTGTGGTCATCCACCATCTCTGGCTCTTAGAATCTTTCTGCCCCGTCATCTGCAATGATATCTGAGCCTTGGGAGGCAAAAGATTATCACTCTGCAGCCTTTTGTGCTCTGTACATTGGCCAGTCATGGGTTTTTGTGTTAATCACTACTGCAAAAGGAAACTTCTCAGATGAGAATTTGGAAATGTATTAATCTGTGGGTATAACAATAGGTCATTAGAAGTCAGTTTAATATGATAATTATTTAGTAGAAAACTAGTATTAGGTTTCTTTGTCCTGTGCCCTTTCTAGCCTCAGGGTCCTAAGCCTGATATCAATGACAGATATGGGCTCCATCCCGTGCAGCTGGCCTTAAATCCAGTTAAAGAGTGATTGGTTACTCCCATAACAGTTGTTCCAGTATTGTACTGGTGGGCATATTTTTCCAGGCCAGTTGTTACTGTAGTTTGCAGGATTCACAGCTGGGTAGGGTTGGTGATTATGTTTTCCTTCCATTAGTATGCATAGCATCTTCCAGCACTGTGAAAGCTAGTTAGTAAAGATGAGGCCCTGACGTCAGCACTAGTGTGATTTCTCCTTGTTTGTTTTACAGCTTATATGTGTAGTGTCTTACCATCCAGTCCTGGTGGGTAACCAACCAAGAGCAGAGGCAGTGGCAGTACTGTTGAGGGTCTATGGTACCTGGTCAATAGCTTCTATAAAGGGAACCCATTCCAGGAATTTTTTTAAGCCTATATGATGTCTGAAAGGAGTCACTGTCTGCTAGCCAGTGACTCCTTTTAATCTCTTTTTATAATACATGTGTGTACACTTTAAGAAGCTTCTATAGTGGTAGGTTTTGGCTTTTTTCTTTTTTTTTTAATTTAATTTTTATTGATGGTTTGTGCCTTTCGAACATCATTTTCCAATTCAGATCAGGCATATTTCCCTTTCCCTTCCCCCCCACCCCCACCCCATCCCAGATCATGTATTCTGCCATAACTGTCCTGCATCTTTCAGGTTTTTTTTTTCATTTTTTAGCTATAAGTGATAATCCATGAGTACAAGCATCCTTCGTGCAAAACCAATCTACAGACTGTTGTGCCCAAACCCCCACAGTCCCACCATTCAGTGGGGGTGTGTGTGTGTGACAGGTTGTTTGTTCAATCAAGTTGATCAAATGAGTGTCCAGACTACATCGCTGTAGTTTCACCGTTCACCCCAATCGCAGCCTTTACATTCTACCACGCCCCCTCTTCCGCAGGTTGTTCCCTAGGCTTAGAAAAGGGGCACAGGTGGATGAGAGGTAAAACAGTCCACTCTCTCTGGAGCTGTTGACTTGGACTCTGGTCAATTCTGGCTGTTTCCTTTCATGGGCTGACAGTTTGTCCAGGAATAACCTTTCGATCCTACTAATGAAGAACAAGCAATTAGATATATAGGTATTTAAGCAGCACTAATAGTTATGGTAGGTTACTTTAGCATAGACACATGTTTGGATATGTTAATCCATGAATTACAATTTTCCCCCCTGTTAAATATGACAGGGTCTTACTGTGGCTTATAACATCTCCTAACCTGTAGAGGATGTAAGCTTGTGGCATCAGCCATGGGTTATTCCTCCAAGGAGAGAGCCAATAGCCAATTAGATTTGGGATATACAGGCACATGGCTGCCTCTGCTGCACAGTATTTCCAGGCAGGTGAGGTGTAGCTGGTGCTGACGGTGGAGTCTTGCTTGACTAGCCTAAAGGTCTTTAGACCTCTGTCCTGTCTCCCTATTCCCCACCCCATTTAACTCTTCCTGTTCAAATGTTCTGCCTTTCCCCCTTTATATCACTGTTTTTTGAAAAGTAATTTTATGTAATTTTTTTGCCAAAATGCTGCATTTATTAAAAGTTAACTTCAGGTAAAAAATGCTCACTGTAGTATATAAATACTTTCTATACTTGATCTTAGAATGTCAAAAATCTGTAGTAGGTGCTTTTTTAAATATATTTTTTATTGATGTTTTATGTATTTAATACATCATTTTTCATTTCCGTTCAGGCAGATTCCCCTATCCATCCCCCCCCATCCCATCCCAGATCATGCATTCTGCCATAACTGTTCTGCATCTTTCAGTCTTTTTTTATGCTTAGGAATTCACATTTTCCTGTTAATTTCATATTCTAAAATATGGATACATACTCTCCACCCATATACAGTAATTACAGAGTCTGAAAATAATTGGTGGGTGGATTCTAGAGCCCACTGAGAGATTCACATTATAACAACATAGTTGCTTTAAGATAAACAAAAATTTAACCATACTGTCATTCAGTTTGCCTTTCATCTGGGGGATTTGGTATTAGCGTCCACAAATGAGAGAAATCATTCTCCGTTTGTCTTTCTGGGACTGTGTCACCTCACTCAGCATAATGGCTTCGTGCTCCATCCATTTACCTGCAAAGTTCATAATGCCATACTTCTTTACCACTGAATAGTACTCCATTGTGTAGATGTACCACATTTTTGTCATCCACTCATCTGTTGAGGGGCATATGGGTTGGTTCCAGCTCTTCACTATTGTGAAGAGAGCTGCAGTAAACATGGATGTGCCTATATCTTTGCGGTAGGATGAGTCTTTGGGGCATATACCCAGGAGTGGTATGATTGGGTCAGGTGGTAAGCTCATTTTGAGTCTTTTAAGGGTTCACACTGCTTTCCATAGTGGTTGTACAAGTTTGCATTCCCACCAGCAGTGGATGAGTGTTCCCCTTTCCCCACAAACCCGCCAGCATCTGTTGTCTTTTGTTTTCTTGATCTTAGCTAGCTGTACTGGAGTGAGATGATACCTGAGAGTGGTTTTAATTTGCATTTCCTTAATTATTAATGATAATGAACACTTTTTAAGATGTTTCTCAGCCATCTTTAATTCCTCACTGGTGAAGACTCTGTTCAGCTCTTTACTCCATCTTTTGAGTAGGTCATTTGTCTTCTTGTTTTTTGAGTAGTTTTTATATTCTTGATGTTCATGCTCTGTCAGATGTGTTGCTGGTAAAGATTTCTTCACACTCTGTGGGTTTTCTCTTCACCTCCTTGTTTGTTTCTTTTGCTGTACAGAAGCTTTTGAGTTTTATGAGGTCCCACTTGTCAACTGTTGACCTTACTTCCCATGCAGCTGCTGTCTGGTTTAGAAAGTTTCCTCCTACACCTATGTCTTGTAGGTTGCTGCCAACTTTTTCTTTTATCACCTTCAGGGTTTCAGGCTTCATGTTGAGATCTTTGATCCACTTAGAGTTTATTTTCCTACAAGGTGAGAGGTATGGGTTTAATTTTGTTCTTCTACAGATGGTGATCCAATTTTGCCACCACCATTTGCTGAAGATGCTATCCTTCCTCCATTGAGGGTTTTTTGCCCCATTGTCAAATATGAGGTGGCTGAAATTGTACGAGCTCAAGTTTGGATCTTCAGTTTTGTTCCATTGGTCAACAGGTCTGTTTTTGTGCCAGTACAAGGCTGTCTTTATGACAATGGCCCTGTAATATAGTTTGAAGTCTGATAGGGAAATCCCCCCTGTATTGCATTTTTCACTCAGGGTTGCTTTAGCTATTTGGGGTCTTTTGTTTTTCTATATGAATTTAATGATTTTTTTTCCAAGTCTGTGAAGAAGCTCATAGGGATTTTGATTGG
>VZQC01003749.1:572705-596900 GCA_009823505.1 Rhizomys pruinosus | reverse complement strand
GAGTCTTTTAAGGGTTCTCCACACTGCTTTCCATAGTGGTTGTACAAGTTTACATTCCCACCAGCAGTGGATGAGTGTTCCCCTTTCCCCACAACCCCTCCAGCATCTGTTGTCTTTTGTTTTCTTGATCTTAGCTAGCCGTACTGGAGTGAGATGATATCTGAGAGTGGTTTTAATTTGCATTTCCTTAATTATTAATGATGATGAACACTTTTTAAAATCTTTCTCAGCCATCTTTAATTCCTCACTGGTGAAGTCTCTGTTCATCTCTTTACTCCATGTTTTGAGTAGGTCATTTGTCTTCTTCTTTTTTTTTGAGTAGTTTATATGTTCTTGATGTTAATTCTCTGTCAGATGTGTCGCTGGTAAAGATTTCTTCCCAGTCTGTGGGTTTTCTCTTTACCTCCTTGATTGTTTCCTTCACTGTACAGAAGCTTTTGAGTTTTATGAGGTCCCACTTGTCAACTGTTGACCTTACTTCCTGTGCTGCTGCTGTCTGGTTTAGAAAGTCTCCTCCTACACCTATGTCTTGTAGGTTGTTGCCAACTTTTTCTTTTATCACCTTCAGGGTTTCAGGCTTCACGTTGAGATCTTTAATCCACTTGGAGTTGATTTTTGTACATGGTTAGAGGTAGGGGTTTAATTTTGTTCTTCTATAAATGGTGATCCAATTTTGCCAGCCCCATTTGCTGAAGATGCTATCCTTCCTCCACTGAGGGTTTTTTGCCCCTTTGTCAAATATGAGGTGGCTGAAATTGTATGAGCTCAAATTTGGATTTTTAATTTTGTTCCATTGGTCAACTGGTCTGTTTTTGTGCCAGTACCAGGCTATCTTTATGACTATGGCCTTGTAATATAGTTTGAAGTCTGGTAGGGTAATGCCCCCCTGTATTGTATTTTTCACTCAGGGTTGCTTTAGCTATTCAGGGTCTTTTGTTTTTCCATATGAATTTAACAATTTTTTTCCATGTCTTTGAAGAAGCTTATAGGGATTTTGATTGGTATTGTGTTGAATCTGTATATCAGTTTGGGTAAAATTGACATTTTTACTATATTAATTTTCCCGATCCATGAGCATGGAAGGCCCTTCCATCTTTTGATGTCATTTTCAGTTTCCTTCTTCAGGGGTTTAAAATTTTTGTTGTAGAGATCTTTGGTATTTTTGGTTAGGTTTGTTCCCAGGTATCTTATTATTTTTGAGGCTATTGTGAGTGGGAAGGTCTTATATTCCTTTTCCACATGTTTATTGTTGGTGTAAAGAAAGGCTACTGGCCGGGCGTGGTGGCGGACGCCTTTAATCCTAGCACTTGGGAGGCAGAGGCAGGCGGATCTTTGTGAGTTCAAGGCCAGCCTGGTCTACAGAGTGAGTTCCAGGACAGCTGGGGCTACAGGGAGACCCTGTCTCGAAAAGACCAAAAAAAGACCAAAAAAAAAAAATAAAAAAAAAAAAATTAAAAAATAAAAAAAAAAAAAAAAAAAAAAAAAAAAACAAGAAAGGCTACTGATTTTTTGCTAAGGTTGATTTTAGCCCCGACCACTTACTAAAACTCTTAATCATTTTTCTGGTGGAGTTTTTACATTCCTTTAAGTAAACTATAATATAATCTGCAAAGAGGGATAGCTGAACTTCTTCTTTTCCGATTAAAACTCCCTTAATTTCCTTACTTCTTGTCTATGCCCCTAGCAAAGTGTTGTCGATGCACCTACTATGTTGAAGAAGGGTGGCGATAGGGGGCAGCCTTGCCAGGTTCCCCCTTTAAGGGAAATTCCAATTTTTCTTCATTCAGGATGATGTTGGCAGTAGGTTCGCTATATATGGCTTTGATCACTGTAAGGAATGTTCCATTCAGTCCTATTCCCTCTAGACTTTAAACATAAAGTGACTGCTCGTCTTGTCAAAGCTTTTTCTGTATCAATTGAGATGATTCATGTGGTTTTTGTCTTTCAGTTCCTTTATGTGTTGTATGTATTTATATGTGATTTACTTTATGATTTGACCAACCCCTGCATCTCTGGTATGAAATCCAACTTGATTCATTGATCATGATGGGATCTTTTTGATGTGGGTCTATATTGTGCATTTGGCAGGTATTTTGCTGAGAATTTTTATGCGATCTATATTCATTTAGTGAGATCGAGTCTATAGCTTTCTTCTTTGTTTGCATCTTTGCCTGGCTTGGTATTAGGAGTGATGGGTCATAGAAGGAATTTGGATGAGTTCCCTCTGTTGTATCCTTCTAAACATTGTTTGAGTAGGCCAATTGGTTGTAAGTTGCTTTAAATGTTTTATAGAATTCTGATCGTTGAAACCCATCTGGACCAGGGCTTCTTTTTTTGTTGGGAGGTCTTTAATTACATCTTCAATTTCTTCTTAAATTATGGGTCTATTTTAAACTGTCAAGATCTCTTCTTGGTTTAGCTTTTTTCGTTCCCAGGATTTCAGATATATCAGTCCATTTTCTCTTAGTTTTCAAATTTAACAGAGTTATAGATTTTTGAAGTATTCTCATATGAATGTCTGGATTTTTTCTGTCTGTGTTCCTATGTTTCCCCTTTCGATCACTCAATACTATTGATTGGAGCTTTGGCTCTCTCTCTCTCTCTCTTTTTTTTATTGTTAATGGGCTTAGAGGTCTGTCCTAATGTTGTTATTTTATTCAAAAGAACCAGCTTTTGGTTTTCGTTGGTTTATGTATTGTTTTCTTTGTTTCTATTTCATTGATCTTCTGGCTCTGACTTTTTTTGCATTTCTGGGTTCATTTGTTCTGTTGGTCTTCTCAAGTGTTTTAGCTGGCCTAGCTGTCAGGTCGTTTATTTGTTCCTTTTCTTATTTTTTTAGATGTGGCACTTAGGGCTAAATTTCCCTTCTCAAGACTGCCTTTAAAGTATCCACAGTTTTGTTGTGTGGTATTGTCTTTTTTCATCATTCCATGAATACTTTTCATTTTCACTTCTTTAATTTCGCTCCTGACCCATTCATTATTTAGAATTTTGTTGTTTAGTCTCCGCATGTTTTTCTAGCTAGTTGGACTTATTCTGGGGTTCATATTTGAGGCTTATTGCACTGTTCTGATAGAATACATGATAATTTCTATCCTTTTGTATTATTGAGGTTCCTTGTGCCCCAGTATGTGTCGATTTTGGAGAAATGTTCCATAAGTTGCTGAGTAGAAAGTATATTCTCTGGATATTTGGGGGAATTACTCTGTAGATGTCTGTGAGGTCCATTGGTGTATTGTATTGTTCACAATTTTTGTGTCTTTCTGTTTATTTTTTGTCCTGTAGATCTATCCAAGGGCTAGTGGGGTGTTGAAGTCTTCCCCTTTTAAGTTTTGTTAGGACTTGATCTGCGTCTTGCAGGTCCTGCAAAGTTGATGTTTATAAAGAGGTGCACCAGAGTTTGGTGCATTTAGGATTGTGAAGTCTTCATGGTTCGTTGTTCCTTTATTGAGGATGAAATGGCCCTCTTTTGTCTCTCGATTAGTTTAACTTTGAATTCTATTTTGTCTTGATATTTTAGAATAGCCACTCCAGCTTGTTCTCTTAGGTACCATTTGCTTGGAATTATCTTTTTTTTCCATTCTTTCACTCTAAGGGTGTCTGTCCTTGAGGGTGACATGGTTTCTTGTAGGACAGCATATAGAAGGGTTCACTTTTCTAATCCCTTTCTCCCAGTTTATGCCTTTTGATTGAGTTTAGACCCATTAGTATTTAAGGTTATTATGGAGAGATGTGTGTTGCTTCTTTTTACCTTATTTTGTTTGCATTCTTGGTCTTAGGTTTATATTTACTCCGTTATGTATTTTTCTTGCTATTCTCTCTTTAATTGCTTAGGCGATAGTGGCTACTTTCCTTCTGTTTCTTTTGGATTGCTTCGAGGATTTTCTAAAGTATTGGTTTCTTAGATATGTATTCTTTCATCTTGTTTCATGTCGTGAAAGATTCTTCTTTATCCTTCAAATATTATTGACATTTTTATGCTGGATTTAGTGTCTGGGCTGGAATTTCTAAAGGTCATTTAGAACTGGGGATTCTTTGGTCCACGTTCTACTAGCTTTCATAGTTTGTGCTGAGAAGTTCAGCTGTGATTTCTGATGGGTTTCCCCTTAATGTAACTTGTTGTTTTCTTTTGTGGCTTTCAGTATTGTCTTTGTTCTTGTAGCATCTAGTGCTGCTTTAACAAACTCTACTTATGGCGTGGGAATTTCGTTTCTGGTCTTGTCTATTTTGGGCTGTTCATTTGTGCTTTTGTATTTGTATGGGTTTGTCTTCTTTTCAGTTTGGATA
Organism: Rhizomys pruinosus; assembly: GCA_009823505.1. Taxonomy (NCBI): domain Eukaryota; kingdom Metazoa; phylum Chordata; class Mammalia; order Rodentia; family Spalacidae; genus Rhizomys; species Rhizomys pruinosus. Next base: position 592,613 of record VZQC01003749.1, on the reverse strand, counting down.
AATTTTATTCTATTATCTGTGAATATCTAGATCAATACCATTTTTCTTGGGATTCTTCTCCTTCTCTATCCCTATTGTTGGATTGTTTTTTTCATAGTGTTCCATAATTCTTGATTGTTCCACTCTTGTGTTTTTTTTTATAATTTTCATAATCTTTACTTGAGCATTCTAGTTGGAACATGATCACCTGCGTGCTGATATTCTTTTTTCTGCTTCTTCCTGTCTGCTTGACTTTTTCCGCATCCTTTCCTGTTGAATTGGATAAATGTTCACATTTCCTTTTTCATTTCTCCTGTGATTTCTTTAGTGTCTCCACTTCCTTCTTGAGCCTGTAATTCTCATTTTGATAGGTCCTTGTTCCTCTGGTCACTTTCTTTTTGCCCTCAGCCTGGGATCTTTTCAAGATTTCCACTTTCCTTCTGGAGTTTGTCATTTTTCCTTTCAGTTCTTTCCAAACGTTTTTCATCTCCCTCCAGTCCTTCTGAGTTTTCAGCTCTCCCGGTAGTCTTTCCAGATGATTATTATTACAGCCCTCTTGGTACTTCTCGGTTTTTCATTTTCTCTATCCCTTATTCTCTAAATTTGTATGAATATTGTCCACAATTGTTTTTCTTTAAAGCCTGTGTGTCTTGGTTTCCTTCCAGGAGATCTCGTTGTAGGAGTCTTCTGTAGGGTGGGTAGAGTTCGGTGTGGATTTTTATGAGCTTTTTCCCATGTTGGTTTATTTTTTGGTGCGTGTGGTTCTTTGGCATGTGGATTCGTTCATTTATTTGTTTCTTTGGGTTCTTGTGCCTCAACGTTGGCTGCACGCTAGATCCTCTGCACCAACACTTTCCTAGGCTGGTCTTTTGCAGGTAGGCTTTCTGCAGGACACGGGTGAAGGCTGCTCACCCAGCGGGGCTCACGCTGGTCTGCACTCTGTGGAGCACAGGTAGCTCGCGGCTCCGCGTAGGCATTGCTGGGCGCTGGGAGGTTGGAGTGTCCTGGGTGATACCAGGCCTCTACGGGCACAGGGGTGCACAAAGTCCCCAGGAAGGCAGCCCTCACCTATTCCTTTGCAAGGTGGCGTTCTGCAGGACACCGGTGAAGTCTGCTCGCCCAGTGGGGCACACACTGGTCTTGTGCTCTGTGGCACGTGTAACTCCTCCTTCTTGACTTTTTTAAAAACCAAATTACCCATGCAAGAGTTCAGTTAACATTCAGTAACCTAAGATTCATTAACACTAACGCTTTCTTTCTTTCTCTTTCTTTCTTTTTTTTTTTTTTTTTTTTTTTTGAGAAAAGGTTTCCCTATAGCCCTTGGATGACCTTGGATCACGTATACTCCGTGTCAAGGATATTCAGGCGACCTTCATGCTTTGGCCTGCTGAACTTCACAGAGATCCTGCCTTTGCCTCCCGAGTTCTAGCATCAAAAGTGTGCACCACCAACACCCAGCAACACTAACACTTTCTACATACTTCTCTTGCAGATGGTTGTAAAAGCATAACATTTATACCTTTGCTTCTAAAAATATACCATATCCACTTCTACGATTATTTTGTTTATTTTCAGATTTTAAAATCAACTCCTGCTAGTGACGTGAGCCATTGAGGAGCTATTCTATCGTCCTTTGCCTTCCTTGGTCGCTTTGTCCTCCTCCAGATATATTTAAACCTGAACTAGGAGAGAGATGGCTCAGCGAGTTTAAGGCCCTGGCTGCGTCTGTCTGCTAGAGGACCGGGTTCAGTTCCCACCTCTATGGAAGCTAACAACTGCCTGTAACTCCGTTCCAGGGTATAGGACACTGTCTTCTGGCCTCTTGGGGCAACTTACACATGTGATGTTCCTACATACAGGCAACATTCATATCCATTAAATAAAAATAATATTTTGGAAAAGATGCTGGGTGTTTTTATTATAATGATATGAAACTAAAACCCCAATATCAGTCACTAATAGATGACATTTTTCATTTATCAAATGTAATCCCTCCTCTCTGTTATGTGTGTGTGCACCATAATTACTAATTATTAAAAAATAATAATTTATTTTCTCAAACTTCTCTTAGCATATTCAGAATGATCAGATGTTCTTCTGTTTGTTTGGGAGATGTCTGTCTTGGAATCTTCTGATAAGCTCAGACCTCAGAGCTGCCAAGTCCATCCACCCTGGACTCAGTTGGCTTCTGTCCTGCATCAACTCTGGTTTTGGGTCTTGAATCTTTCTTGCGTATGATGATTCTCCACCTTCTCCCCCATCTTACCTTCCTCCTCATCTTCCTCCTTCATCATCCAGTAACTTTCTGAGAAAGTGTGATGGAAAGTAAATATTTTATGACCTTGAATGTCTGGAAATATCTTTTTTATACCTTCACCCTTGATGGATAACTTGGCTAGGTATCATACCCCCTGCATATGGAAGCTTTGGAAAACTAAATGGTGAAATGATTTGTCTATCTAGGGCAGAGAGGCAACCTAAACATTAAATCTTCTCCTCTCATTTCCTGATTTCATTACATGTTGTAAGAAGGTACATTTTGGCTTTCAGCTCTTATAAGCATTCGTGTGAGCAAACAGCACAGCAAGTGAGTTTACTTGGAGAAGACAGAAGTGACAGTGCCTGGCAGAACTGACCAAATTTGATAAAGGTGGAGGATAAAGGCTCTTTGCAACCCTGTTCTTCTCTGTTAATGCCACAAGACAGCTTCACCTGGCTTGGCAGGTGATACAGCTGACTGCTGGAAATTTCATCTACCCAAAATAAAATGTTACTGTAAATAATTTCCTGAGAAAATGAAGAGATGATATGTAGCAATTTAACAATTCAGAGGCTTAGCCTCATGGTCCAGAGCTTGGCAGGCTTGACCTTCTAACTAAGGAAGTATTTAATTAGTCAGGACTGCCCAGTGCTGCATCTGTATGAGATGATCTTGGTTCCTTCATTCTTGCCCATCTGGTTGAACAGAGATGCTTTATAGTTCTCCCAGTCTGGGAGGGGGAGTGTTGAAGCCCATAATTGGGTATGAGAGGATCGTGAACCAGCTAAAATTGTCAGACTGAGGGCTCTTAATAGGGTTTGAAAAGACGACTTTCTTTTGTCCCTGTGTGAACTTATTTTGGAAGTTTTATCTGTTAGTTCACTCCAAATCAATGCCAGTACAGGGAAAAGTAAAACCAGAAAGTCAAGGAATTTTAAATTCGTTTTCTATTTTTAAGAAGATATTGTTTCTTCTGTGTGTGGCTTTAGACTAATAATCCCATTTCAGCCTGTGGGGCTTCCTGTTTGTTTCATAGTCAAATATGTTTTCATTCCCCACCTTTCACTCATTTCTGGTAGTGATATACATTCGCCTTCTGCTTCTGAATGAATTCCATGCGCCCCATTGATTGTTTGTGTCTTGTGTTCATTTTCAGGCCATGGGTGCGCTTTTCTTCAAAAAAACAATTTCTTCGTTGTGGAAGAATGGCCCAAGTTGTATGAGCCTCGCTGCGTTTTCTTTCTCTTTTCTTCTTTCTTTCTTCTTTCGTTTCTTTTCTTCTTTCTTTCTTTCTCCTCTCCTCTCGTCCTTCTTCTCTCTTTCTTTCTTGCTTTCTTTCTTTCTTTTTTGTCTTTTTCGAGACAGTCTCGTTTTACTCCAGCTTCCTAGAATTCCTGAAACTCTTTAGACCGGCTGGCCTTGAACTCAGCAAAATCCGCCTGCCTCTGGCCTCCCAAGATCTAAGATTAAAGGCATGCACCACCATGCCGCGGTGTCTTACATTGTGTGATTGTTTTGTGTTGTTTCCTTTTTTCATAACTAATATATTCNTATTAGAGGGAAAAAAATCCATTCCCCACTGATCTTTTTTTTTTTTTTTTAATTTCTGTATGTGTAGCAATGTACTGTCTGCATGCAGGAGGTCAGAAGAGGGTCTCGGATTCCCCTGGAACTGGAGTTCTCCTGGAATTGGAGTTTCAGATGGTTCTCGGCCGCCATGTGGGTGCTGGGGATTGAACCCGGGTCCTCTGTAAGAGCGGTCGGCGCTCTTAACCGCTAGGCCATCTCCCCACTGATCTTGAATGACACCTTGGTTACAAGTGCAGGGGGTTTTAACTGGTATTTATTGGTAAAGGTATTGGTCTTTGTCCTGATTTGTGGCACAGAGCTTCTAAAACCTTTGGGAGTTCCTGAGTGGTAGGAGAAAAACTCCTACCACTTTGATTCTTCACAAGTTTCTTTCCATCACATTTGACTTGATGATTATGAGGGGATTGAGGGCGTTAGTGCTACGTAGTCTCCAGGTGATCCTGGTCACCAGAAAGACCCATTTATAACAGTATGGACTCAGCCATATGCAGTGACTCTGGTCAATAGTGTTGTCTTGGGATTCTTCTCCTTCCTCTATCCCTATGATGTGGAGGTTTGTTTTTTTCATAGTGTCTCACATTTCTTGGTTGTTCCACTCTTGTGTTTTTAAAAATTTTTCACAATCTTTACTTGAGCATTCTAGTTGGACCATGTTATCCTGCATGTATGATATTCTTTTTTCTGCTTCTTCCATTCTGCTTCTGAGGCTTTTTCCCATCCTTTCCTGTTGATTGGATAAATGATCAATTTCCTTTTTCATTTCCTCCTGTGATTTCTTTAGTGTTTCCACTTCCTTCTTGAGCCTGTCATTCTCATCTTGTAGGTCCTTGGTTCGTTGGTCACTTTCTTTTTCCCTTTCAGCCTGGGATCTTTTCAGCATTTGCACTTCCTTCTGGAGTTTGTAATTTTCTCCTTTCAGTTCTTTCCAACGTTTGTCATTTTCTCCCTCTAGGTCCTTCTTGAGTTTTTCAAGCTCTCCCCTTAGTTTTTTCCAATGATTATCATTATCACCCTCTTGGTACTTCTTGAGCTTTTCATTCTCTTCCCTTAGTTCTCTAATTTGTTTGACTATGTCCACAATTGTTTTTCTAAAGTCTGTGTCTTGGTTTCCTTCCAGGGAGATATCATTGTCAGAGTCTTCTGTAGGGTTGGTAGAGTTCGGTGTGGATTTATTATGAGCTTTTCCCATGTTGGGTTTTTTTTGTGTGTGCGTCTTTGGCATGTGGATTCGTTTGTTTATTTGTTTCTTTGGGTTTCTGATGCCTCAACGTTGGCTGCACAGCTAGATCCTCTGCACCACCACTTTCCTAGGCTGGTCTTTTGCAGGTTGGTGTTCTGCAGGACATGGGTGAAGTCTGCTTGCCCAGTGGGGGCTCATGCTGGTCTTGTGCTCTGTGGAGCACAGTTAGCTCTGCCCCCATAGCATGCTGGGCCTGGGAGGTTGGAGTGTCCTGGGTGATACCAGGCCTCTAGAGGGCACAGGGGTGTACAAAGTCCCCAGGAAGGCAGCCCTCACCTTTTCCTTTGCAAGGTTGCATTCTGCAGGACACGGGTGAAGTCTGCTTGACCAGCGGGGCACACACTGGTCTTTTGCTCTGTGGCACACAGGTAGCTCCCATGTTTTTTTTAAAGATTTTTTAAAAAATTTGACTTCTGTATAAGTGTGTTTGCATGGGTATGTGCATTTGGGTACAGATGCCCAGAGAGGTCAGAAGAGGGTGTGGGATCATCTGCAATGGAGTTACCGGGATTGTGTGCTGGAAACTGAATGTGGGTTCTCTATAAGAGAATAAGTGCCCTAACCATTGGGCTTTCTTTGGTCTTTTTGAGACGGGGTCTCCCTGTAGCCCCAGCTCATGGAACAGGTTATGTAGACCAGGCTGGCCTCAAAGTCACAGAGCTCTGCCTGCCTCTGCCTCTANTTCTTCCATTCTGCTTCTGAGGTTTTTTCCCATCTTTTCCTGTTGATTAGATAAATGTTCAATTTCCTTTTTCATTTCCTCCTATGATTTCTTTAGTGTTTCCACTTCCTTCTGGAGCCTGTCATTCTCATCTTGTAGGTCCTTGGTTCATTGGTCACTTTCTTTTTCCCTTTCAGCCTGGGATCTTTTCAGCATTTCCACTTCCTTCTAGAGTTTGCCATTTTCTCCCTTCAGTTCTTTCCAACATTTGTCATTATCTCCCTCTAGGTCCTTCTTGATTTTTTTCAAGCTCTCCCCTTAGTTCTTTCCAATGATTATCATTATCACCCTCTTGGTACTTCTTGAGTTTTTCATTCTCTTCCCTTGGTTTTCTAATTTGTTTGAATATGTCCACAATTGTTTTTCTAAAGTCTGTGTGTTGGTTTCCTTCCAGGGAGATCTAATTATCGGAATCTTCTGTAGGGTTGGTAGAGTTCGGTGTGGATTTATTATGAGCTTTTCCCATGTTTTGTGTGTGTGTGTGTGTGTGTGTGTGTGTGTGTGTGTGTGTGTGTCTTTGATGTATGGATTTGTTTGTTTCTTTCTTTGGGTTCTTGTACCTCAACGTTGGCTGCACAGCTAGATCCTCTGCAGCACCATTTCCCTAGGCTGGTCTTTTGCAGGTTGGTGTTCTGCAGGACACGGGTGAAGTCCGCTCACCCAGCAGGGTGCACACTGGTCTTGTGCTGTGTGAAGCATGGCTAACTCAGCCCATGTGCATGCTGGAGCTGGAAGGTTGGAAGGTCCCGGGTGATACCAGGCCTCTACAGGGCACAGGGGTGCCCAAAGTCCCCAGGAAGGCAGCCCTCACCTGGTCCTTTGCAAGTCGGCATTCTGCAGGACACAGGTGAAGTCTGCTTGCCCAGTGGGGCGCACACTGGTCTTGTGCTCTGTGGAGCACAGCTAGCTCTGCCCCCATAGCACCCACCATGTGAGTTCTGGGAATTGAACCCAGGGCCTCTGCAAGAGCAGTCAATGCTCTTAGCTGCTGAGCAATCTCTCCAGCCCCAGAAATATAAATGTTTTCATTGTATAACCCAAGTACTCTAAAAACATCTTTAAATATCTATTACTAGGGGCTGGAGAGAAGGCCTAGCGGTTAAGAGCGCCGACCGCTCTTGCAGAGGACCGGGGTTCGATCCCCAGCACCCACATGGCGGCCAAGAACAATCTGAAACTCCAATTCCAGGAGAACTCCAGTTCCAGGGGAATCCAACACCCTCTTCTGACCTCCGCGGCATTGCATGACATGGGTGCACAGACCTGCATGCAGACAGTACATTCATACACATAGAGAAATAAATAAAATTTTTTAAAAAAGTGAAAGGATGGAAAAAAATATTCCAAGCAAATGGTACCAAAAAGAAAGCAGGTGTTGCTATTTTAATATGAGACAAAATAGACTTCAAAGTAAAAGAAATCAGAAGAGACAAAGAAGGCCATTACATTTTTATCAAAGGAATGATTCACCATGAAGATTTCACAATTATGAATATATATGCACCAAACTCTGGTGCACCAAACTTTATAAAGACAATTCTTCAGGACCACAAGTCACACACTAACCCCACCAGTACACTCACAGTAGGGGACTTCAATACTTGAGCACTTTGGACAGGTCAACAGGACAAAGAATAAATGTCTTCAGAGAGACATCTGAACTGAATGATATGATACACCAAATGGACCTCATAGACCTCTACTGAATATTCCACCCTAATACCAGAGAATACACTTTCTACTCAGCTCCCACAGAACATTCTCCAAAATTGACCACATACTGGGACACAGAAGAAACCTCCACAAATACAAAAAGATTGAAATAATTTCATGCATTTTATCAGACCACAGTGCAATAAAGCTCAAAATCAACACCAGGATAAACCCTACTGCCTACAAGAATGCATAGAGACTAAACAACACACTCTTTTTTTTTTTTTTTTTTTTTTTTTTTTTTTTTTAAAAAGTGGTTCTCTTTGTCGCCTGGTTTTTTGTGACTCACTCTGTACGCCAGGCTGGGCTTTGAGTCCCACACTGGTTTTTTTTCCCCCCTCGNCAGCATACCAATTACAGTAGATGTCAAGTGTCAGTGAGATAGTATGGAATCTGAACTGGGAGCTTAGCCAGACTTCTTCTGATTCTGTTTTGAAGCTAATAGCTGTATGTTCTTGGGCATTAATTTGGCATCTTTATGAGAAAATAAAAGAAATACAGGTAATAAAACTTTTCACCTAGGTGTTGTGGGGGCCTCAATGAGAGTAATATTATACCAATATTCATTATGGATGTTCCACAAATATGAATCCCCTTTTTTAAATACTTTGCCTATTAAACTTTCTCAGTTTCTAGGCCCTAATGGGAGTCCCTACTTTCTTAGTCCTAAACTGTTTTTAACCAAAACAAGTCAGATCCTGGGATCGGGATAAACTACTTCATATGCTTGAATAACTTGAAACTTGCAAGCCAGAGTTATTGTTTATACTTTGCATACACTGATCAGTCATAGCAGAAATTCAGGTCAGCAGAGAACATGAGAAATAATGAGTGTTTTCAAATGAGTTGCTGCATATCAGAGCTTTCTAAACTTTCATGGGCTTTATCATTAAGTGGTATTACTTATACTTTTCACTTCTCAGTTTATATATCAGAGCAATGAAACACAGAAAGATGAAAGATGATTCACCTAACCACATAGCTCAAGGGTGGGGCGGAGACAGACTGGAATCTGCTCATATTCAATTCCTTAAGCAAACACTTAGGTTTTAAAAATAAAAATACTAAAACCTTACTCTAAGAATGGTTTTCATGTAGACAAGCAAAATGAAGAAAATAAAATGACATGTCATATGTTCTGGTATTTTTCCCCCCAAGCTCTTATCATCATCATTATCACCATTTTCATCATACCAAAATGTATTCCCTACATGATACCAGATACTGACCTAGACATTGAACACACTTAGGAGCAATCCTCTTAACTACTTTGCCAGGTGTTAACTATTATCTTCAACCATTGAAGAAGCTGATGTGCAGAGATGCAGTGCTACTGTAAATAGCTAAGATTTAGTCCAGAGTCTCAACCCAGAGTAATGATTTAAATGACACTAATTACATTAAAAAATAAACTCTAATCACATTAAACAAATAAAGCTGGCCTCACATAATGAGCTCAGTTCTCTTTTTATGTTATAGTATCTTTTTTCACATAATGGTTAATTTCTTTGTAACCATTTGAGAGTGTTTTCGGGATTGATAACAAGGCACATTAAATGTACTGATTATATAAGAGCAAGTATCTCCAGGCTCAGACCAAATGGGAATACTTGGACTACAACCAGGTAATCACTGAGAAGTCATTATAAGCAACAAGAAATTAAACCCAAATTCTCATGGAGACTACTGTAGAGGACAGTGACAACACGAAGGCAATCAAATGTATAATAATCTTCGCTTTTTAAATTAAAGTAATCCAGTGTCTCAGAAACTTGTGAAAATGTTTAAACAATGTAGGGCTGATTAATGTGATTTTGAGTTCAGTTTGCCAGTATTTAAAAGGTTTTATATTTATTATTATTTAAATTATGTGTACGTGTGTATCCATATGTGTGTTAGTGTACATAAGTGCAGTGCTTGTGGAAGCCAGAAGAAGGCATCATATACTATGGAATAGAAGTTATAGTTGATTGTGAGCCACTTGATGCTGATACCGGAATTGAACTCCAGACTTCCGGAAGAGCAGCAGGCATTCTTAACCACTGAGCCATCTCTCCAGTCCCTGTTCACCATTATTGTATTAAGAGATTTTACATCTATGTTCACCAGAAGATTGGTCTGTAATTGTTTCCTCTGGTGTATGTTTATCTGGTTTTGACAACCAAAGTAATACAAAGATAGCTATGAGATAGTTTTCATGGATTTGATGATGGCAGGACTGGAGGGTGAGTGGTAAAGGTTTCCCACAAAATATTCAAGGTGTATCTTTTATAACCAAGCTGTTAAGAGACAAATGGCAGTAGAAGATGGGGAAAACAGGGAATTTCCTTTGAGGAGTGAGGGAGGGAATGAAGGGAAGCTTCCAGGGCAGGCGGGTTGATTAGCAGGTGCCACTGCTAACATGCTAAGTTGGCCACAGACCTAGATATGGTGGCACTGAGAAAATGAACACAAAGATGTAAATATGTAAATACAGAGGCTGCACAGCTTGAAGGAAGAAAGAGAGAGAGAGAGAGAGAGAGAGAGAGAGAGAGAGAGAGAGAGAGAATGTTTTTAAAGCCTGGTATGTGGAAGGAGAAGAGATTTATTTGTTCAGAATGAGGACCGGTAGATGCAAGTAGAGAAACATTTGAAACCAAATGGAGATGAATCTGCCAATGTCAAGTATACCATGACAGTAAATGACCACTTGTACAGTTATTTATTTCTTCTCACTGTCGATAGATATGTAAGAGACTGGATAATTATTGACTTGAAATAATTTAAGGGGAAAGAGCATAAATTGTAGAACAATAAAAACTGTATTAGGTTCCTAAAACCTATGGTTGTGGTATGTGCATACACAAATACACCAACTTGATAATCACTTGACTTGTGTAATCACTCTTTTCTCTCCCGTTTTTATGTGGCTATATAACTTAGATAATTTAGAACATCTTAAACAGTACTCTTAATTTGGAAATTAATTTAATCAATAATTTACTTTTAATTAATCAATAAATTTAATAAATTTTTAAATTTAATTTCTTGATGTTATGACTAAGAACCAAGATTTGAATCCACATGTATGACTTAAAGCCTGGCCTTTTTTTTTTTTTTTTTTTTTTNTGGAGCTAGCTACATAGACCAGGTTGTGTCAATCTCACAGAAATATGCCTCCCTCTGCCTTCTTAGTACTGGAACTGAAGGTGTGTGCCACGACACTTGGCTCTGGATTGATTTTGGCTGTAGCAGCTTTATTCATAATTGACCTAATGGGAGCGGCTGGGATGTTCTTCAGTAGTAAACCTGTGACTCATACCTATCTGTGGTGTCACTATTCTTCAGTATGTGGATGGGTGAACTGTGGTGCAAACAGTGGAATATCATTTAGCACTTAAAACAAATGAGCCATGAAGCCATGAAGAGAATCAAGGAAGTGTAAGTGCATATTACTAAGAGAATGAGGCCAACCCTGGGATTTTTTTTGGTGTCACTAAGTGAAAGTTAATGGAGAGCTATTCCAGCAAGCCAGTGAAGGCCGTACCTCAGAGGATTCAGAATCCTAAAGAATGAAGGTTGAATCTATTTGACGTGATGAAAAGGGAACACAGAGTAAGTGTGGAAGAGGGAGTTACAAGTATTCTCATGATAGAAGAAAAAGTGGACATTGGGAAGTAATCGGATGTATAAGGAGACTGGTTAGGATGATGATGGTGGTGGTGGGGGCCATTCATGTTTTCCATGTTTTACTGGAGAGGTTAAGGAAGTAACTCTGGGAGGCAAATTTCCTTTTCTGTTTTGGTCTGAGGGAGGATGGAACATGGTGTAGCAGACTCTTTTCTCTTATTCCTGTTCTTCCTGCACATCTGCATATGCTTGGGTCCCTGTGAGTTGCAGATTACTCTGTATGTCCATAGGGTGTGGGGTTGTAGTGGGAGATTCTGCTACCTTGAAATATTTCCCATATGTGTATCTTTGATGCCCAAAGACCACTGATAGCTTTTAGTATACAGAGTAAAGCTTGATCTTCAATGCTCCTGAACTATTTTAGAGACTTCACAATTGATATATTTATTTTTATGGCTTCTCCAACCATTCTTTTCCTCAAATAGAGGACCCAACATATAAGAGTACCATTGAGTTCCTGAACAAATAATAAGGATTTGTCAGTGAGCTTCTTGCTAACCTCAGGGTCCCCCCTCCATTCCAAAGTATAATAATACGTGATAGGACTCCAGAGTATATGTTCTGGGGGTGTCTTGAATAATTATATTTTCTGATTTAATGAATTCCTCTGGGATATATACTACTCTGGGATGTAGAGCCTCTTAGTCCCAGGGATGCAGAGAAGGAGAAATGTGAGCAGGGTGTGGTAAAAATGTTGGTGATGACTGCAGAGACTGTTACTTCTTATGTCTTCAATGAATACATGGGAGCAGTGTCTTGGAGCAGGGCCCTGGAATTACCCCAAAACATTCTGGGTAAGCTGACAGGAAGCTGGATGGTGCCTTGGTATCCCTCTAATTTGAGAGTCTTGATTTTTCAGGTTGTATGATATTCTGAAGGACATTTTCAGGTACAAATTTACTCTTTTCTATGTTTATGTCTCCTCTCCCAAGACTTTTTCCATGTTGTAGAAATATTCTTATTAAACCTTGCCAGCTACAATACATATAGCATTTTTACTAACAATGTATTCTTAAGATTGTATTATTTTGGGGCTGGAGAGTTGGCTTAGCGGTTAAGAGCACTGACTGCTTTTGCAGAGGACTTGGTTTGATTCCCAGCACCCACATGGTAGCTAAGAACTGTCTTTAAGCCCCACATGGTGGCACATGCCTTTAATCATAGTCTCAGGAGGCAGAGGCAGGCATATCTCTGTGAGTTCCAGGCCAGCTGGCGCTATAGGGAGACACTGTCTCAAAAAAAATTGTATTATTTCAACATAACTATCTTTGTGAAGTAGAGGTTCTTGTCTATATGTTGAAGCTAAAGACCTTAGATAGACCTTCTCTAACAGATTATTATCACATTTTTGGAGACAGTACAAAAATCTGTATTTTTCTTCTGAATTAATTTTTTTCTTCTTTTTGTTATTTGAGAATTTCATACATGCATATAGAATGTTTTGATCAAACCTACTCTCTTCCCTTTCCCTCCAGTTCTTCCTCAATCCATACTTTTACTTTCCAACTTCATGTGCTCTATTTAAAATCCATTGAGTCTACTTAGTACTGTCTATATGTGCATGGATAGCCTCTTGGGTTGCATCCTTGAAAAAAACTGACTCTCTTCAGAAGTCATCAATTGCCAATAAGTCGTTAGTGAGGGGTGGGACTTCATAAGCCCTTCCCTCATCCAGGCTTAGATTGATCTTGTACTTAAAAAAATATTTTTATTGCCAGGTGTGGTGGTGCATGCCTTTAATCCCAGCACTTGGGAGGCAGAGGCAGGTGGATCTCTGTGAGTTCAAGGCCAGCCTGGTCTACATAGTGAGTTCCAGGACAGCTGGAGACCTTGCCTCAAAAAGACCAAAAATATTTTTTTTGAGTTTTTGTGCATTTCGTATAACAGATCTTAACCAAATTTAGGCCCCCCTCCCCCATCTGTGTTCTCCTTTAGCCCCCCCCCACCAGATTTCATGCATTCTATCATGTTAAGTCCTATTGGGTCAAGGGTCAAGCATTTGTATTTAGATGTCCCTTGGCGCAAGTTCATTCACTGGAATCTAGTGAGCCTACCTAGAGTCACTCCCTTAAAGAAGATTTATTCTCCCGCACCCAGTAGTAATTAGTTGCCAACAGTTCTTTGGCTAGGGTTGGGGCCTGCTGCTCATCTTCCTTGTTCTTTGCTGTTTTTTTTTTTTTAACATACAGGAGTCCTATCCAGGGAAACATACTCTGTATTCTCTTATTTTCTCAAACTTAGCCAGTTGTGGCCTTCTGTGTGCATCACACACTGTTGTATGAGGAAGCTCTGTTGGTGAGAGTTGAGGGATGTATTAGTATTCTCTCTACCCCATGTTCTGTTATATTCCATGAGCTTTAGGTGTAGAGGTTCCATTGTAGATGTGTCAGGGCTGGGCATCTCTCATATATATATGTATATATACATATATACATATATATAATAAATATATATACATATTCCAGTTGTGGAACTCTGTGATATATATATTCTTGGTATATGACCAGTTGTGGAACTCTGTAATAGTCTCCATCTGTTGCAAAAAGAAGCTTATCTGATGAGATGGTGTATGGAATATTTGTCTGTAAATATAAGGATCCATATTTAGCATACAGTAAGGAATTTCATTTGTTTTGAGATATGATAGAGATAGGATTTTCTCTAGGATCTATGACTTCTCCAACACTGTGCATTTGGCTATATTTATAGTACTTTTTAAAAAAGCTTACATTCATTTTATTTTTTAATTAAATGCTTATTTTCTCAGCCATGTTACCAGTTTTTTTTTATTAATTTTTATTTATTTATGTGTATGAATGTGCTGTCTGCATGCAAGTTTGTGCACCCGTGTCGTGCAATGCCGCGGAGGTCAGAAGAGGGTCTCAGATTCCCCTGGAACTGGAGTTCTCCTGGAATTGGAGTTTCAGACGGTTCTCAGCCGCCATGTGGGTGCTGGGGATCGAACCCGGGTCCTCTGCAAGAGCGGTCGGCGCTCTTAACCGCTAGGCCATCTCTCCAGCCCCCATGTTACCAGTTTTAAAACAAGTTTTGTAACAATCAAAAGAACAATAAAAAACTACACTTGTATAAGAATCTGTGCATACTTTATCCATTTTTGTTTTATAAACTTCCAGTGAGTCATCCAATATGAATTTTTGCAGACTAGTATAAAACAGTACATTTATGTGATTTTTTCAGATTCTCATAACTTTGTATCATATTTTGTCTCTTTATACATCTGTTCAAAGTCTACAAATTTCACAAAACTGCTGTAAAAGAACTACACTTTAGAGATTTTTTTTACTTATGAATATTTAAATAAAATATTTGTATAGGGCTCTCTGTTGATCAGAACACTTGCTTTATAAATAAGATATAGTACTTTTAAAGGTGATTTTTAAAATAATTTTTAAAAAATTTTATTTATTTTTTATGTGTATGAATGTACTGTCTGCATGTAGGTTTGTGCACCCGTGTCATGCAATGCTGTGGAGGTCAGAAGAGGGTGTTGGATTCCCCTGGAACTGGAGTTAAAGATGGTTCTCGGCTGCCATGTGGGTGCTGGGGATCATACCCGGGTCCTCTGCAAGAGCAGTCAGCAGTCTTAACCAGTTGGCCATCTCCCCAGCCCCTTAAAGGTGATTTTGATGATTAAGTACTTTTAAAGGTGATTCGAATAATGATACTATTCAAAGTGTGGTCCAAAGACCAGCAGAATTAGCATCACCAAATATAAAATTTGAACATGTAGAATTTTGAGCCCACACAGAGTTACTGATCAAAATCAGAATTTATCAGAATAACCAGATGTTTTATATCTAAAGTAAATGTCTAGAAGCGCTGTGTTTTAGCATATGTATAGTTCAGACTGAGAATTTTGCATGTACTATATGAAAATAATGCAAGACACCATTATGGGACCACTAAAACCCATGCTGATCAGTGATACCATCTATAAGTGATGTCTCTGTGCTTTTTGTTTGTCTTTCTGAGACAGGGTCTCCCTGTATCCCCAGCTGGCTTGGAACTTGCTATACAGACCAGGTTGGTGTTGAACTTACAGAGATCCACCTGTGTCTACCTCTGCCTCCCAAGTGCTGGGACTAAAGACATGTGCCACTATGGCCAGCCTGCTTTGTGATTCTTTACAGTCTGGATGCCAGAGTGCATCACAGTCAGTACCCAGGGAAGCAGTATTCTGAGATAGGGGCATAACATTTCAGTGATGTTTTCCCAGCAGCAACTCTGGAAGGTTATATCCAAATGTAAAAACTGTTAATATAGTTAGATTAAATAGAGTTGGCAAGGTAAAAATTCCAGCAACTGGAGTCGGTATGTCTCTTTAGGGGAAGAGCTTCTCATGCACCTTAACAGCCCTGTATTTTTTCCTTCTTAGCTCTGAGGCACCTGAGGTATAGATCTGTTGATACAGACTTTAAGTGGAATAACAAATTAACCTTTATTTATTCACTTCTCCCTAGATAATCTATCAGATTAGTATTTTTTGTGTTAATGCCAATGAATTGCGAGGCTCTTTACCCAAGGAACAAAATACTAATGTGGTCACACATACCAGATTGTCTGAATGTCTATTTAGTATAAATAATGGCTAGCTTAATATTTTCCATGGGTCTGAAATTACACTAGGAATTCTGTACAAAGTGCCAAAAGCTACATGCTTCAAGCTAGTGACTTTGAGAGGATTTAGCAGAAATCTGTGTCTCAGGCAGAAGCATAGCCAACAAATACTCATGAAAGACTGCTCATATCCAGGCCCCATGCCAGGTGGCCCTGCTGCAAAGATGAAAGGAAGTCATAGCCTTTCCTGAAAGCAGTTTAATCTGAAGGGAAGTCACCTACAAACCAGGGATCAGGGAACTGAGTGCTGTGGGGTGAACAACAGAATGCTGTGGGAACACAGCAGCCGGTCTCAGATAGGTTTAAGGGTTCAAGCACATATATTGTACTTAAAGGGTAAACCTGGTGAAATGGGAGCCAAGAAAGGATAGGACTAGGCAGGAGGAACAGCAAATATGAACAGCTGGATTCAAGATATGAATGTTATGTCCAGTGTTGATAGGGCACAAGATGTAAGAATTACTGTGGGATCAGAAGAGCCTGGAGGTAGGAAAGATCAATTGTGAAGGTCCTGTTTTTTTTGTGTCCTTAAAGAGAGTTTGGCTTTATCTTGAGCACAATGAAGAACTACAAAACTTTTAGCAGAACGATGAAGTTTTATCAGAGACAGCCACAATGGAAAAAACTGAAACAGAGTGAGTATGGAAGTAGGGAGATGAAATATTATATTAAGGCATTTAAACTATACAAACAGTCCCAGCCTGAATGTGGCAGTTGAGATAAGCATGGAGCAACAAATTCTATAGGACGTGCTGGATTAGATGCTGATGGTGAGGGAAATAAATGGATGGTTGAAAACTGTAAACATCATTTGAGCCTAGATTTTTTTGAGATAGGAGAAACAGGATGAGGAGACTGGGAAAGGGGAAGGATGGGTTTCACATGGTGTTTGAGATCTATTGAATGGAAGGAAGATGGCCCTGATCTAAACCTGGGGAGCTAGATAATCAGCAAGCAGCTGGAGAAGAGTACTGCAGGTGACAGAGGTTTAGCTAGGAAGTTCAGGTGGTAATTGATGCCATGGAATAGTCAATATTTTACAGGGATTTATTCCTGGAATTATGAGAGGGGCTTTTACTACAAAGCCCTGGGATATTGTTAGGGAAAATCCAATTATAATAATTGAGTATATCTAGTGTAAAGAAGTGGAAAATGTCTGACAGGAGTTTGGATTTAGTCTTTTGTCACATTTCTGATTTAAGACGTTTTTCTCAGTTGAGGAGGGTGCATTCAGTTAACGAGCATTCAGCAGACCATGTGTCAGAGAAGTACGTTTATTTGCATTTGGATTTAAAAAATTTTTTGCCAGGTGTGGTGGTGCACGCCTTTAATCCTAGCACTTGGGAGGCAGAGGCAGGCAGATCTTTGTGAGTTCAAGGCCAGCCTGGCCTACAGAGTGAGTTCCAGGACAGCTGGGGCTACAGGGAGACCCTGTCTCAAAAAGCCCCCCAAATATTTTTCATTCATTTTTCTCTTGTTTATTTATTGATTTTTCATTTTCATTTAGATTTAAAGGACCCGGTAATTTTTCTCTTAAGGATCCTAGAGACAGAGCATGACAGAAGAGAACCACACTGTCATCTCAGAGTTCCTCCTCCTGGGCCTGCCCATGCCGCCACAGCACCAGCACCTGTTCTATGCCCTGTTCCTGGCCATGTACCTCACCACCGTCCTGGGGAACCTCCTCATCATTGTCCTCATTGGACTGGACTCCCATCTCCACACTCCCATGTATTTGTTTCTCAGCAACTTGTCGTTCTCTGACCTCTGCTTTTCTTCTACCACGATGCCCAAGTTGCTGCAGAACATGCAGAGCCAAGTGCCTTCCATCCCCTATGCAGGCTGCCTGACACAGATGTACTTCTTCTTGCTGTTTGGAGACCTTGAGAGCTTCCTCCTTGTAGTCATGGCCTATGACCGCTATGTGGCCATCTGCTTCCCCCTGCACTACAGCAGCATCATGAGCCCCAGGCTCTGTGCCTGCCTAGTGCTTCTGTCCTGGGTGCTGACCACATTCCATGCTATGCTGCACACCCTGCTCATGGCCAGAATGTCTTTCTGTGAGGACAATGTGATCCCCCACTTTTTCTGTGACATGTCTGCTCTGCTGAAGCTGGCCTGCTCTGACACCCATGTGAATGAGATGGTGATATTCATCACAGGGGGCATCATTCTTGTCATCCCATTTGTGCTCATCATTGTTTCTTATGGACAAATTGTGTCCTCCATTCTCAAAGTGCCTTCTGCTCGAGGAATCCGCAAAGCCTTCTCCACCTGTGGCTCCCACCTGTCTGTGGTGTCGCTGTTCTATGGGACAGTCATTGGTCTCTACTTATGTCCATCAGCTGATAATTCAGCTGTGAAGGAGACTGTCATGGGTATGATGTACACAGTGGTGACCCCCATGCTGAACCCTTTCATCTACAGCCTGAGGAACAGAGACATGAAAGGAGCTCTGAGCAGAGTTATTTGTAAGAAAAAAGTTTTCTCCTGCGCATGATGGCAATGACTGGGATTATTGCATATTTGTATTCAATATATTGATATTTTCTTAAAAAATATTTTTTGTCTTTTTGAGACAGGGTCTCCCTGTATCCCCAGCTGTCTTAGAATTCACTCTGTAGACCAGGCTGGCCTTGAACTCACAAAGATACATCTGCTTCTGCCTTCCAAGTGCTAGGATTAAAGGCATGTGCCACCATGGCTGGATGTATATTGATATGTTCATCAAATGAAATATAATTCTCTGATAATTGAAACAGCTGAAATAGAAATGTCTAATTGATGCAGGTTCTCATAATTTGCTTGAAGAACTTTCCAATGTTAAATCTAGGTGACCCTGAGAGGGAACATTGCAAAATCTTTTGATTAACCATTCTGCGTCAGCAGGATGGTTCAGCAGGGCAACGTGCTCACCCTGAGCCTGACAACCTGAGTTCAGTTCCAGGAACCCATATGCTGGATTGTGGTACACACACATACAAGTATGCAGCCACAGATACAAACACACAGAAACACACACACAAATAGCTCCCCCACAGATTAATATATAAGAAGAGTAAAATACTTCATTTTAAGTTAAAATTTTAATTTTTGGTGAGTATTATACAAAGCACAACTCCTTTGCATTATACTGTTCCCCCTCATAGCAACACTGTCACCAGCATGTCTCATGTCTGTTACAGTGACTTGGACTTCTTCTTGTACAAACATCCTTTCAACTTCCACTTCTGAGAAAATCTTCACATCATTCTTTTCCTTAGTCCTCATTATTCCTCCTGCTGTTAGGACTGTACTTTTCAGAACTTAATTTTTACTTAAAATATGAGTTTCTGTTTCTTGTATTATGCAATTTAGTTTGTATTTACTTGGAAACTGAGTTATATTTGGCCTTAAAACTTATTTCTTCAAGCCAGTTCTCTTCTTACCAACTTCACTCTTTAAAAAATGTATTGATTAAAGAACTTCATATAGTGTGTTTAAAATATTTATTATTTTATTTTTTTGTGGAATCATTTATTTGGCGGGCCTTTGCCCTTTTTTCTTTTCTTTTATTTTTTTTCACTTTTTATTGATGCTTTGTGTATTTCATACATCATTTTCCAAATCAGTTCAGGCATATTTCCTATTCCCTTCCCCCCACCCCACTCCATCCCAGATCATGCATTCTGCCATAACTGTCCTGCATCTTTCTCCGTTTTTTTTTTTCATTTTTTAACATTAAGTAATAATGTATGAGTACAAGCATCCTTCATGTAAAACCAATTTGCAGGCAGATGTACCCAAACCCACACAGCCCATGGGTCCCACCATCCAGCGGGGGGGGCTTGTATGTTCAATTAAGTTGATCAAATGAGTGTCCAGGCTATATTGCTGTAGTTTCACCATTCACCCCAATCGCAGCCCTTACATTCTACCATGGCCCCTCTTCCGCAGATTGTTCCCTAGGCTTAGAAAAGGGGCACAGGTGGATGAGAAGCAAAACAGTCTACTTTCTCTGGAGCTGTTTTCTTGTCTCTGGTCAATTCTGGCTGTTTCCTTTCATGGGCTGACAGTTTGTCCAGGAATAACCTTTCGATCCTACTAATGAAGCACAAG
>VZQC01003749.1:545734-569698 GCA_009823505.1 Rhizomys pruinosus | reverse complement strand
ATTTTATTGTTTTTGAGGCTATTGTGAGTGGGAAGGTCTCCTTGTAGTCCTTCTTCAGTTGCTTGTTGTTGGTGTAGAGAAAGGCTACTGATTTTTCTAGATTTATTTTGTATCCTGCCACTTTACTGAAGCTCTTAATCATTTCTAGGAGATTTCTGGTGGAGTTCTTAGCATCCCTTAGGTAGACAATCATATCATCAGCAAAAAGGGATAGCTTGACTTCCTCTTTTCCAATTAGAACTCCTTTAATTTCCTTTTCTTGCCTTATTGCCCTAGCAAGGGTTTCAAGCACTATATTGAAGAGGAGTGGTGACAGGGGGCAGCTTGCCAAATTCCTACCTTTAAGGGGAAAGCTTCTGTCATTTCCCCATTTAGGATGATATTGGCTGTGGGTTTCCTGTATATGGCTTTGATTACATTGAGGAATGATCCCTCCAGCCTGATTCCCTCTAGGACTTTAAACATGAAGGGAGGCTGGATTTTGTCAAAGGCTTTCTCTGCATCAATGTAGATGATGGTGTGGTTTTTGTCTTTCAGTCCATTTATATGTTTGATGATATTTATTGATTTTTATGTGTTGAACCATCCCTGCATCTCTGGTATGAATCCGACTTGGTCATGATGGACCATCTTCTTGATGTGGGTCTGTATGTGATTTGCCAGTATCCTGTTTAGAATAATATTTATTATTTTAAACAATTTTATGTGTATGAGTGTACTGTCTGCATGTTATGTATGTGCACCCATGTCATGCAATGCTGCTGTGGCAGGAAGAAGGCATTGAATTCCCCTGGACCTGGAGTAACAGTTGTTAGCTGCCATGTGGATGCTGGGAATTGAACTTGAGTCTTCTTCAAGAGCAGCTATCTCTCCAGCCCTTCATACATTGTATTTTCTTTTTTATCATTTTCAGACTCTCCCATCTCTGTCCTCACCACCCCCACCTTAAAGTTCATGTCCTCTGTTAGAAAATGAAAACATCCAGGGCTGGAGAAATAGCCTAGTGGTTAAGAGCACCGACTGCTCTTGCAGAGGACCCAGGTTCGATCCCTAGCACCC
Organism: Rhizomys pruinosus; assembly: GCA_009823505.1. Classification (NCBI taxonomy): domain Eukaryota; kingdom Metazoa; phylum Chordata; class Mammalia; order Rodentia; family Spalacidae; genus Rhizomys; species Rhizomys pruinosus. Next base: position 568,639 of record VZQC01003749.1, on the reverse strand, counting down.
AAATGGTGGCTAAGAACTGTCTTTAACTCCAGTTCCAGGGGAATCCGAGACCCTCTTCTGACCTCACGGCATTGCACGACACGGGTGCACAAACCTTCATGCAGACAGTACATTCATACACATACAAAAATAAAAAAAAAGAAAATGAAAACACCCATCTACCTTATACAACACATCCGGATGATAAGGCGGATGCCAGAGGAACAATACTGCATTAGAATGTCAGTAATTTATAATCGCACACACAGATGGCCAGAGTAAGGGTCCATTCCCTTTCCTTTGTGTGTGATTTTGGGTCAGAATATGCAAGGTTTCTTGAAATGGGATTTCACACTTTTTTTCTGTTTCCTTACACACTGCTTCGAATTATTAAATATGGATTTTTATCTTCCTCAGTGATCAGAAAGGCTTGACTTTTTCCTCATCAAAGTCAGTTATTTGTTTTTTTAATTAATTATTTTATTTATATATTTTTTTATCAAATTTAGACCTGTGTCCCCCACCCTATCCCCCCACCCCAGCAGAGCTCATGCATTCTGCCAAACATGCTTTTCATCTCTTTCTCAGTCTTTCTCAAAATTCTCCATGTGGAAGTTGACTGTTTTGAGTATAAGTTCACTGTTTCAGTCAGTTCTTTGATGCAGTCCTTTCTGTGGTTGTTGTTGTTTCCAATATGCATCACACCCAACTGCTTGGACAAAAGCTCAAAGGGCCGTGCACAAGAAATACTTACAACTAGGTAATTGGCACTAACATCCACAGATGAGGGATACCATTTGTCGTTTGTTTTTCTGGGACTGTGTTACTTCACTCAGCATGATGTCCTCTAGCTCCAGCCATTTTCCTGCAAAGCTCATGATGTCATTCCCACCAGCAGTGGATGAGTGTTCCCCTTTCCCCACAACCTCTCCAGCACTTGGTATCATTTGTTTTCTTGATCCTAGCCAGTCTTATTGGAATAAGATGATATCTTAGAGTGGTTTTGATTTGCATTTCCTTAATGATTAGTGATGTTGAACACTTCTTAAGGTTTTTCTCAGCCATCTCTAATGCTTCACTTGTGAAAGTCAGTTATTTGAAGCCTGAGTAAATGAAGGTTACACTTTGGCTATTTCAGAGCCAACTGACTTTTTTTTTTTTTGAGACAGGGTCTTCCTTTAGTCCCAGATGGCCTGGAACTTGATATATAGACCAGACTGTCCTGGAATTCACAGAGATCTACCTGCCTCTGCCTCCCGAGTGCTGGGATTAAAGGCATGTGCCACCATGCTTAGCACCAAGTGACTCTTTAATGATCTCTTTCCCCATATTGCTTATCTTTAAAATCATAACTGATACACCAAACTATTAAATTTTACATGTTTATGGGAACCATGTGGCATTTGTGTATATGTCCTTACTGTGTAAAATTTAAACTGGGTTAAACTGATTCTTCAAACATAATTTTGTTTTGTGTGTTTTGTGAGGTGTATGTACGTGTGTGTGTGTGTGTGTGTGTGTGTGTGTGTGTGTGTGTGTGTCCCATCCATGATGGGACGTCAGGCATCCTGTTCTAGCACTCTCTGATTTATTCTCTTGAGAGAAGGTCTCTAATGGCACTTGGAGCTAGGCTGGCATCCAGCAAGCCCTGGTAATCCTCCTGGCTGCATCTCCCATGGCTCTGGGGTTATAGACACACGACTAAGCCTAGCTTTTTTACATGAGAGCTGGGGATTTGAATTCAGGTTCCCATTCTTGCACAGCAAGCACTGTTGTCCACTCTTCCAGCTTCCTGCCCTACATTTATCATTTCCTTATGGTGAAACATTCAAAATTTTCTGGTTTTGGAAATGTACAGTACATTATGGTTATAATTATGCAGTGACTCACCAAAGTACTCCTGTCTAACTATACGTCAGTGCCCATCGATAAATCTCTTCCCATTCCTCCTTCCCCTACTCTCTCTAGCCTCTGTTAACAAATAATTTTACTTATTTGTAGATTACAATGAGATGTTTTGCATATTAGCATATTGTATAAGTTAAGGACTGCCTGTACAAAGGGGATCCCATAAGATGACACTGTTAATGTTACAGCTGTTAGTGTAAGAACACTCTGATATCTGCATAATGACAAAATTGCTGAATAACACACTATAATTTTTGTGTCTTTGTGTGGAGAGGAAGGAGAAATGAAATATAAACTTTATCAGCCAAGCAAAAGCTAGGACTGCCTCACAGGAGGACCTTATGAACTTGAAACAAAAGGCGTTTAATATAAAATGCCCAGGAGCTCAAAACGAATGGTATAAGTATTAGTGAGCAATATCTAGAATACTATAGGACTATAAAGGCAGTTAGTAAAGTACTATTACACCTATTACAAGGGGTGAAGTAAAAATTACAAAATCTATAGCTGAAATAAACTGTGAAGGCATACATATTAGAAAATGATGGAAATTCATATATTAACACCAAATGTGGAAAGGGATGTGTGATGATGTTGCTGATATTCGTTCCCTAAGGTACATGTAAACTTTCTCGCTCCTCTCTCAAGGTTCCAATGGGAAACCAAGGTATGTATGATTGCACCAAAGTTCGCTCTGGAGAACCTGTGAGTTTATTGAGCTTACCTTCAGAGCACAGATGAGGGGTTACTTACAGGCGTGTGGATGCTCCCTGCCATGGTCATAGTGGAAAGTCTTCACTCAGTATGGTTGATGGGTTCCTTATTGCTGCATAGATGGATCCTCTTTCCTCTAGTCTTCCCAGGCCTATATACTTTATCCCTGAGTGCACAAGCAATTAGGGCAGAATTACATAAAATATGTTGGGAGGTCCTCTGACCTTCAACCACTTCTTCTCTGAGGGGATACCAACAGTCAAGAAGCCAGCTGTGATCACCTTTTGTGTGCACAGTTGAACTCCTAAAGATGTTTGGTTCAGAGGATAGCTCTGTACAACGTATGGGTACTCTGATGGCGAGCTTGATGGGGTGAAGAATCACCTAGGAGACACCTGAATGTGTCTGTGAGGGAGTTTCCAGAGAGCATGAACTTATGGGTGCAGACCTAACTTCAGAGTGGGCAGCACATTCCAAACACCAGCCAAGATCTAAAAGAGGTCTGAGGAAAAGCAGTGTAGCCTTCCCACATTCCCTGCTTTCTGAGCAAGTGCTTCTACTGTAGCTGCCGCCATCCTCTGCTGCCATAAGACTCCAGGTTCTTTGGAACCTGGAATTAGAAACATGGGATGAATGGATATCAGCAACTCTTCAGAAATTTTCCTGGCCTTCAGGTATCCAGCTTCATACACCAGGTTCTGTGTCTCTCCAGTACGCAGATGGCAATTTTTAGACTACCTAGACCCTATTATAAAAGTTAAAAGAAAAATCTTCATTCCGTTGCTTCTGTTCCCCTAGAGAAAACTGCCTAATGCAGGGAGATGTGTTGAATTTTATTTGCAATGAAAATTAAGTTGTTGTCACTTTGAGATCAGTTCAGCTACTATAAATTGTCTCTGTGGACCTCATAGTAACCCCAAAGGAAAAATCTCTATGAGAAACACAAAAGAAAAATAAAATATTCAAAACACACCACTGCGGAAAGGAACCAAATCACTAACAAAACTCGTTAAGAGTGGAAGGAATACTGGATATTCTCCATCTGTTGCAAAAAGAAGCTTCTTTGGTGAGGGGTGAAAGGTCCACTTGTCTGTAAATATGACAAAGCATATTTGGAATAAAGAAATAATATTTGTCTAGGGGTCTGGCAAAAGTAGGTTTTTCTCTAGGCTCTGTGACCTCTCCAACCGTGTGTATTTGGATATATTTACAGTGCCACCCATGAGTTCCCTCCCACTGAGAGGGCTTTAAGTCCAATTAGATACAGCTGTTGATTACTGCCAAGATTAAAGTGTCACTACTGCCCCAAGTGAGATAGTGTGTGCTGCTGGTCATTGCTGTCATTATTTGGTTTTATAGCTGAGTTGGATCATTGATTGGCTTCCTCCCTTAGCAGCTTGCATAGTACCCTCAGATACTGTGAGAGGTAGTTTTCAGGGAGGAGGCTTCAAGGTCAGTTCCAGCTCCATGGCTCCAGGTTCCATGTGTGTCCTGTCTTCAGCAATACGGTCTTACTTTCAAGTTCTTTGAGGCAATTAATGGCTGCGGCAATAGCTTGTGTTATTTTTGGTGTCTATTAGATTACCCTGACCAACAAATTGGGGGAGATCTCTCCCACCTGGCACTGGGTTCCTTGTTATATTATAGCCTTCAGGTATACACAAGCAGTCATGTTCAGATATTGTATGTGTAGATTCCAGTAAGCTTTTGAGCTAATACATTTCTCTCTTTTTTGTATGCCATCTATGAATTCAGCTGGTCATTTACTCACAGCAATGGTGATGCATGCACAAGGCCTATGGAAGCTCAAACCAGACAAATTCCCAGTATAGACATGGGCAACTGGGTGAGAAATCCCAACCCAACCTAAGGAATGTTTGGCAACTGATGTCTGTTGAGAGACAGACAGACAGGGTCTTATAGGGATGGGGATCTTGGTGGGCTAAGTGGATGGACCCATCTTGAGGGACATTGGGGGACACAAATAAGCCTCTACAGGTTGTGATATATACATATATATGTATATATAATATGAGTTCATTAAATTGGGCAGGGGTAGTGTAGGAAAGTGCAGATAAAGGAGAAGATTTAAATATCCTGAAACTATAGAGTTTGAAAACTGGAAAAAATTCAATAAAACAAAATAAAAAAGAGTGGAAGAAACAATATCTACAAATCACCAAGAAAACAAAACAAAAATGGCAGCATTAAGTCCATAACTATCAAGAATAACTACAAAGAAAGTGGATTAAATTATCCATTAGAAAGACAATAAGTGGGGGCTGGAGAGATGGCTCAGTGGTTAAGAGCACTGGTTGGTCTGGCGGAGGACCTGGGTTCAATTCCCAGCACCCATATGGTGGCTAACAACCATCTGAAACTCCTGTTCCAAAGGATCTGAGGCCTTCTTCTGACCTCTGTGGGCATTGCATGACAAGGGTGCACTTAAATACATGTAGGCAATACACTCATCATACAAATAAAAACCCATTAAAAAAAAGATAGACGGGGCTGGAGGGATGGCCTAGCGGTTAAGAGTGCCGACCTCTCTTGCAGAGGACCTGGGTTCGATCCCCGGCACCCACATGGTGGCTGAGAACTGTCTGTGACCCCAATTCTGGGAGAACTCCAGTTCCAGGGGAATCCGACACCCTCTTCTGACCTCTGCAGCATTGCATGACATGGGTGCACAGACCTACATGCAGACAATACATTCATACACATAAAAAATAATTTAAAAAAATTAAAAAAAAGGAAAGACAATAAGAGCAGAAAAACAAAGACTCAGCTGAACATGGTGGTTCACACCAGTAATCTCAGTATTTGGGAGGGTGAATCACATAAAAACATCTTTTCTCAAGCAAGCAAGGAAACAACTGACAAACTAAACACAACTCTCAACTTTACACTGCCTGCAAAATACCCACCTCAGTTTTCGGGACATACTGAGACCAAAAGTGAAGGAGTGCTAAAATATATTTCATGCAAATGGAAACTGAAAAAGAAGAGTTGTAACAAAACATATCTATGACAAGAACATCCACTCTCTACAGTTCTAGCTAAGACTTCAAACACTATGTTATCCAAATTGTGTTTGAAGTCTTAGCTTAGTGTTGTGTTACATTGATCTATGTGTCTACTTTTGTGCCAATACTATGCCATTTTTATAACTGCAGCTCTGCAATATAACCTGAGATCAGGTACGGTGATGCTCCTGCATTGTTCTTTTTGCTCAAGATTGTTTGGGCTCTCTGGTGTCTTTTGTGATTCCATATGAAATTTGGATGATTTTTTTCTAGCTCTGTGAAGAATGTTGTGGGTATTTTGATTGGCATTGCATTGAATCTATAGATTGTTTTTGGTAAGTTGGTTATTTTCACCATATTGATTCTACCAAACTATGAGCATGGTAGATTTTTCCATCTCCTAGTGTTTTCCTCTTTTTTAAAAGTTTTGAAACTTTCATTGTAGAGATTGTTAATGTTTTTGATTAGCTTATTCCTAAGTATTTTGTTTTTTATGAGGTTATTGTGAATAGGAGGTGTTCCTTGTATGCTTTTTCTGATTTCTTGTTGTTGGTATATAGAAATACTACTGATTTTTGTAAGTTGACTTTGTACCCTGCCACTTTACTGAAATTTTTAATAATTTCAAGTAATTTTCTGGTGGAAAAATTTGGATCTCTTATGTATAATATCATGTCATCTGTAAATATAGATAACTTGACCTCTTCTTTTCCAATTAGTACTACTTTAATTCCCTTGTCTTATTTCTCTTGCAAGGGTTTCAAGCACTATATTGAAAAGGACCGGAGAGAGAGGGCATCCCTGTCTGCTTCCTGATTTTAGTGGGAATGCTTCCGGCATTTCACCATTTAGAATGATTCCACAAACTCCCATTCATGACTACAGGAGAAATCATTGTGTACAAGTCGGTGACATTATCACAAAATTTATGTGTGAAGGCAAAGAAGATAAATATCAAATTCAGTTTTGGAAGAGAAGAACAAATTAAGAGGAGTATTGCATGCTCCAAAATATAGTCATGTGTGAGCAGACACCAGCATCAGTGGAAACTACAGGACTCTGAGGGAATTGGTTCTCAGTAGGTCCTGAAGACTTGTTTTTAATGAGTTCCTTCAGGAGCTAGACTCCTCTGGGGTGCAGAGCCCCTCAGGCCCAAGGATACATAGAATGAGAAATGTGAGCAGAAAACAAACATCAGTGATGACTGCAGACTGTTACTCTCTATGTCTATAATGAATAAATGGAATTAGGATCTTGGACCAGGGCCCTGGAGCCACTCTGAGATATTCTGGGTAAGCTAACAGGAAGCTGGGTGAGTTGGTGCCTTAGTGTCCCTTCAACCTGAGGGTCTTGATTTTACAGGTTGTATGATGTTCTATAGGATTTAGTTATAGCATTTATTAATAATACTAGTCATTAATATAATATGAAGTGTATTCTCATAAGTTTGTATGATTTCAGCATTATGACATCTCTGTGAGTTAGGTATGTGATACAGAGATTTTTTAACCCTTGGCTATATATATTCCAGGCGCTTCAAGATGCTTCAGACAGGCTTCCTCTAAGAGGTTATAATCACATTTATTAGAGGGCATCTCAGAAATCTGTATTTAAAGATATACTATATAATCTTTCTACTCTAATTTCGGTCCACTGACCCACAGAGTTATCGCTAAATGTAAAATCTGAACTTCTAAAATGTAGAATTTTAGGTAGCACACCAAGCCTACAGGGCTAAGATTAGCATTTAGCAATGTAATCAGGTGCTTCATATATAAAGTTTAAAAAAATCCCCATTTTACTCAGTTTGTTGTTCTGGGGACCTAACCCAGAGCCTTGTGCATGGTAGGCCAGCACTTATCATTGAGTGTATCTCCAGCTCACAGCTGTGTGTATCATGACTGTTACGTGCAGTCTGGACAGAGATCTGAATAGCTATCAGGTGAGGAAGACAAGAGGTACCACCATGGAAGCAGCTGAATCTCCTATTTCTGATCCTGGCACTGTCTTCAGGTGATATTCCTTGGTTTGTGAATCATAGTAACATCTAGATGCCAGACACACGTCTTACTTATTTCTCAAGAAAGCAACACTTTGAGAAGCCAAGTATATAAAATTTTGTTAATGATTTTCCATATTGCAACATCAGCATATTATGTCTAGTTGTATTGGAGCAACCAAGCAAACAAACAGACAGCAAACAGTATCATTACAGTAGACTACTGAGCACCAGAGGGGGATGAACATTCTAAAAATTGGATTCAGTTTTTATCTTTAGAGTGACAAGTTCCATGTGCCTCATTGTTCCTCCTCAGCTTTCTTAGTCAGGTTAGAGACATCAGGGTACGACAAGTGTAGACAAAGTGGAGTGAGGGGTCGAAGGTAGAAATTCCTTCTTTCCATTCTTTCTTTCCAAAATACTAAATCCATCAGATTTGTTTTATTCCAATATCAACAAATCACAAGTAAATCCACACAAATATTCATGTAAAATATATAATGATTTTAAAGCAGTGTAATATTTTCCATGGGTCTGAAGTTGCACCAAGGAATTATGCAATATGATGCCAAAAGCTAAGCTAATAGTCCGTCTAGAAAGATTTAGTAGTGGTTTTTCTTTTACTTTTCCTTTTTTTTTTTTTTTATAAAGTAATGGTGTTTCTAACTTGGATGGGAGTTTGCAGCCTTTAAAGTTGAAGGAATCCATGTGTCAGGACCCATTCAGGTACCATGTCAGGCACTACTCATGGGGCAAGATGGAAACACAGCCTTTCTTGCTTGGAGTTTACAGATGTGGTGGGACGTCATCTACCAAGCAGTCATCAGGGCATTGAGTGCCATGCAATGAACACAGGAGGCTGTGGGAGCGTGGCAGCTGGTCTCACCTAGGGAAGCGAGAAAGGTTTGGGCGGTCAAGTCATATGTAACTGTATGAAGGACAAGATGAAGATAAGCTGGTGAAGTGGGGACAGAGGGAAGATGAGGCAAGGCAGGAAGAAGAGCAAATGTGAAAGCTGGCGTGAACCAACTATGACAGACAGGTCACACATTGCTCTGTGGGATCTGTCTATGCAGTGGCTCAGATGATATTTTCATGTGTCCTTAAAAGAATGTTCACCTTCACCTTACAATGATCATTCATGAAACTTCCAGCATGATAATGTCCAGATTTTCATCCCAGATAGCTAACGAGTAAAGAAATGGAAACAGGGAATCATGGGAACAGAGGAAGGAAATCAGGCTGTTCTAACTGTTCACTGAAGGTGCCATGTCAGCCTGGTCCAAATTTGGGAAACTGGGAAAAGCATTGTCAAATTAGAATAAATCAAACCTGGGTGACATCAAACACACATGTAATCCTGGCTTTCTGGAGATGAAGGCAGGAGGGTGATCAGTTTGGGATAGTGTGGCCTATATAGGACCTCACCCCTAAAGAAGACCAGCCCCTCCAAAGCTCAGAAGACATTGTGGAAAAGGGCAGAAAAAAATCATCAACTTTACAGAATAGTATTCCACATGATGGGTGTGTGACGGTTTATCTATTCACAGCTTGAGGGCATCTGAGTGGTTCCTAACGAGAAGATCGAGAGACGGGCAACAGAGTGCCATCTTCTGGGCAATACACAGGCATTGCAATTCCAGATCGTCCACCACTGTGAATGACTGTACATCAACAGCCAGGCATAGATGGAGGGTGGGCTCCCTGCTGCACTATTTTGTACCAATAGATTCAGGGTAAAAGTGAGTCATTGCCATCATCTGTGTACACACATGTGATCCTCCTAAGCTCCAGTGGACATAGTCCCAATCCAGTGATCACACAGACGACCTTAGTTACACTAAGGTGAGCCAGAGAATGAAACCAAGGTCTTGAATCTGGGAAAGTGACAGAGAGGATAGGGGAGGTTGATAGGGGTAGGAGACAGGGAAGCGGGGTGAGGATAGAGTAACCAGAATGCATTATACAGATGCATGAAAATTTTAGAGTGCAATTAATAAAAACAACCTAGAAAGATGGGAAGGAAGGGTGTGGGTGGGGCAACAAAGAAGGAAGGAAGCAGGTGAAATAGGAAAAAGAAAGAAATGCAGGAAGAGGAGAATGAAGTGGAGTATCTATAAGAGAAACCAATGTAAGAAAGAAAATGGTAGGATTTGATCTGGAACCTGGATTCCTTTCACTGGGCTATGGAAGATGGGGCTGGGGATTGGAAGAAGTGCATGGGGTATCATGAGCTTCATATGGGGGGCTGTTGAGTTGAAGGTGGTCCTGCTATGTTTGCCATGAACTAATCAGGAGGTGGTTGGTGATAGGTACTGGAGTTGATAAAGAGGTTTGCTCATGAGGATTGGGTAGGCACTGATGAGCAGCGTGAGGGCTGTAGCCATGGAACTACAAGAGAACAGTTTCCAGGAAATTGCTCTGGCAATATGGAATATCTTGCTAGAGAAGAAACCAATCATGATGTCTGATAATGCTCTGATAATGCTCATGGAGTCAAAGGTGAACTGGTATATCACAGAACTAATCAACAAGTGTTTTTGAGATGGGTGGAGCCAATACTGTCACATCTAGTGGTAACTGAAAAAATAAGTGTGATAGGTGGCTCTGCCATGGCAGCTTCGGTTGAATCTGAGTGACATGATCACCAGAGTGATGCAGAAGCTTCAAAGATGTTTGCCTCCTGGAGCAGCTTGTGCCCTCAACTTTTTTCTTGGAATATGCTGTACCTTGTTAATCATTACTGTTCTCTGTGCTATTATTGTTTGTGGATATGGATCAATGTGTTACCTTGTCCCTAGCAGGATACATGGTCTGGATACTGACCTAGATTATGAAAACACACCATTTCCTCCTTTAGTTATTGATTTGCCTGAAATTATGCAAGTACTTATGATCAGACATAAGAGGGCCACCAACTAGATAAGTAAGCAAGCCAAAGTATTAAACACTTCATGAACCTTGGTCAAATGGCAACCACTACCTATCACTTGATAAACTTAAAAATGCATAACTTCCTGAAAACTAATGATCTAGAAACTAATGTTCTTTCAGTTTTCCTATTAAAATGTTAACTGTTCAATTCTTAGTAAACTTACAATATAATCAAATAACCACATAGCTTCTGCATGAAACTAGTGTATAAAACCACTGAGACTTTGAAAGTAGTGTTGCACTCAGATCAAGCCTGCTTGTGTCTGTGTGTCATTCCCTTCACCGAATCCCTTGTCCCCCTTCTCTTCTCCCTGTTCCCGTCAGACTGATCACTCCTGACTCAGTTGGTCCATCACAGGTGGCGCCCAAACAGGGACTTGAAGAGAGGTAACCTGTCTCTCCTCTTCTCCTCATTTTAAATTCAGACAGGGACAGGACCTCACCAGGAGTTCTGCAGATTCGCCAGTAAAGGATCCCTGGTTCATAAGAAGGTGAGAAGATAATAAAAAGGGATACATGGGGCATTCACATCAAAAGGCAAGGAGGTATTTGTATCGGTCCTGCATCACCTGTTAGGAACATTGCAGGACTACATAAAAGCTTACTTGGATGCCTCACCAGCAGTGGTACAAGGAGTAGCCTATGCTGCAGCTATGAATGGTCAGCACTACAGTGCCTTTGTGTCTAAGTTAATGGGGAATCAACCAGAAGGCAAGGCCAAATGATTCTCTTGTGGTCAAGAAGGACACATGAGTAAAAATTGTCCAACCAAGGACAAACAGTCCCCTTTCAATACAAACGAGAGAAAGAAATCAACCCCAGGGCTCTGCCCCAGATGTAAAAAGGGCAGACAGTGGATAAATGAATGTAAATCTAAATATCATAAGGATGGAACCCCTCTTTCAGATGACAAAGAGGAGACAAAAAACGGCAGGAGGGGCAAGCTCTCAGCCCTGTAAATAAAGAAGAGAACTTAAAAATAGAAAATCTTAATCCTGAAGCAGTAGAGTTTTGCCTACAAATGGGTCAAACTGTTTTTAACCTGCCAAGGTCAACACCAGGTAGTGCAGGATTGGATTTGTCAGCTATAAAAGGCTATATTTTATCCATGGTTGATGGAGTCCAGTTGGTGGATACCATGGTACATAGACAATTACCAGAAGGTACTTTTGGTCTCATAATAGGTAGAAGCTCAAACTACAAGAAATACTTGAAAGTTATTCCTGGAGTGATTGATGCAGATTATCAGGGAGAAATTAAGATAATAACTAGACCATTAAAGAAAACAATTCAAATTCATAAGAATTTAAACCTCTACACAGATTCTAAGTATGTGGTTAATTTATTTCCGGCTATTGAAACAGCCCTATTGTCAGGTCAGTCCCCTGTATTACCATTACTGTTAAAGTTACAAAAAGTTCTTGTCAATAGACAAAGCAAGGACTACATAGGCCATATAAGAGGACATACAGGACTGCTAGGGCCCTTATCAAAAGGCAATTATATGTCTGATCTATATACTAAAACTCTAATAGCCACAGTTTTAGAAGAGGCTGTAGAGAGCCATCATCTTCATCATCAGAATGCACTTGCTTTGAAGAAAATGTTTAACATCACTAGAGAACAGGCTAGACAAATAGTAAAACAGTGTATGTGCTGTCCAGATATATACCATCCCTTAAAATTTGGAGTTAATCCTAGAGGGCTGAAGCCTCAAGTGTTATGGCAGATGGATGTCACACATATTGCAGAATTTGGAAGATTAGCTTTTGTACATGTAACCATTGACAGTTACTCTCACGCAATGCATGCTACAGCTAAAACAGGGGAAGTTGTTAAAGATGTCATCCAACATTTAATATACTGTTTTGTCAATTTAGGACTGCCATCGCAGATAAAGACAGATAATGCTCCAGCATATACATCAAAAGCTTTTAAAACCTTTTGCCATCAATGGCACATCAAACATACTGCAGGAATACTTTATAACCCCCAAGGTCAGGCAATAATTGAAAGAGCTCATCAAACTTTAAAGACACAGCTATTACATCAAAAGAACACTAATAAATATTTTTCCCCTCATCAAGCTTTAAATCATACACTTTTTACCATAAATCATTTAAATATAAATGAGGAGGGACTTACCCCAATGCAAAGGTACTAGGGAGATCAAGAACACAAAATCAAACCAATGGTTAAATAAAAAAATTTATTAACAGGCATGTGGAAGGGCCCAGATGTTTTAATTTCCTCGGGAAGAGGATATGCATGTGTGTTTCCACAGGATGCAGACTCTCCTGTCTGGATCCTGGACTGGCTTATCTGGCACTACAATGTCAAGGAAGCAAAACAACAACAACAACAACAACAACAACAAAAACAAAACAACAAAACCTGATAAGGCAGGCCTGCTTAAAAAATGAAAGCACTGCAGCTGAATCCGAAGGCATCACAGCAGACACAAAAGACCAAGACACCGACATGGGGACAAGTCAAGAAGCTGACAAAGGAAGCTAAGTCCATAGTGACTCAAACTGAAAATCCTTTGACTGTGGCTAATTTGTTCTTGGCCATTCTTGCAGTCTTATCTACTCAGCCATCCACTGTATCATGTGCAGTGATTGGGCATATGTTCCATCTCCACCTCTGATTCACCCTATGGGCTAGGGGGAAGAAATGCAAATTAAAGTAATGACTAATAATAGTAATTTACTGGGGGGATTTGCAGATTTAAGAAATCATCATGATATTTCATCTGAATTTGCATATGAGGGCAGATCTGACACAGCTCCTATCTGTGTCTCTCTTGGAATTACTGGATGCCTTCCCCTTAGTTATAGAACCTTTTTGACTGATTCACCTGATAAATCCACCAATAATCATGGTAATAAGAATAATGGAGGAAAGAACAAAAATGGCAATAAAAGATTAATTTGGAAAATAGGTCTTATGACCTTGGGTTATTCTAATTATAATGATACTTATGTTCCTTGGAATGACAGTTTACCTATTGATTTGTGTATTAAAAAATACCATGATAAAGATCAATTTTGGGATTCACTTATAAAGTATCCACAATGGCTTCTTTGTGGATTCATAAGAAAAGTATTAAAATAATCTCCTTTTGATTCTACTTAGAAAATTTTTGACTTTTCTGTGAGCAGCCCTGACTATGACTATACCTCTTATTTGAAAATTAACTCCCAGCACTTTAATAAATATCAACCTAATACTTTGGAGAACCAATAAAATGATGGTTCACGCCTGGATGGGTGGCACCCGTATATGTGAGTCACTCGCATATACACTCACATATACACATATTCACCCAGAGCTTTTTCGCTTGTTTGCCACAGCTAACATAGTACTGCTTAAAGAACCAAGAAAAAAATAATTCTGATCCGCTTGCGGTAAGAAGCTGTGTGGGATATCCATACAGAATTTTAGCTGCTGATCCTAGAAATCTTACTATTGCTAATGTTGGGAAGTCATATCATATTCAATGTTCAAAATGTATTCTTACAGATTGTATAGTTTCAGGTTTTAATAAGAGTTATTCAGTTATTATTCTTGTTAAAAGACCTTCTTATGTTATGATTCCTGTCGATCTTGGAGATGATCCTTGGTTCGATAATTCTGCTTTACAAACTCTAAAATTACAGCATTAATAGCTATCTTGACATCTTTTGCTTCGTCTACTGCTGCCTTGGTTACTAATGTTCAAACTGCACATTTTGTAAATGATTTGAGTAAAAATGTTTCTGCTGCATTTGCTAATTAGCATGATATAGACAAAAGACTAGAAGCGAAAGTAAATGCGCTTGAGGAAGCCGTTTTGGCTCTCAGGAAGTTCAAAATTTAAAGGTACAGCCCTCAACTCGTTGCCATGCTAGCTTTAGATATATTTGTATGACACCACTAAGGTATAATGATACTTGGGAATGGAATACTACTAAGAATAATTTATTAGGAATATGGAAGGATAACGATATTACTCATGATATGTTAGATCTCCAGCAACAAATTATGGATATTAGTAAGGCTCATATAGATTCGAAAGGGTTAGAAGGATTGGCCAGATCCCTCAAGTCTGGACTTTCACCTTTAAATCCTGATAATTGAATACATTTTTAAATACCAATTATTGTTATTGGAGGAATGGTCATGTTACTTATATTATTCATTCCAGTGATCATCCAATCCCTAACAAAAGCGCTGTATACAGTTCGACGCGATTTGCAAGAACTGTGGCTCGTTGTTAACAGGAAAGGGAGAGATGCCACAGCAGCTTCGGTTGTATCTGAGTGACATGATCACCAGAGCGAGGCAGAAGCTTCAAGGAAGTTTGCCTCCCAGAGCAGCTTGTGCCCTCAGCCTTTTTCTTGGACTAGGCTGTACCTTGTTAATCGTTACTGTTCTCTGTGCTATCATTGTTTGGGGAAATGGATCAATGCGTTACCTTGTCCCTAGCAGGATACATGGTCTGGATACTGACCTAGATAATGGAACCACACCATTTCCTCCTTTAGTTATTGATTTGCCTGAAATTATGCAAATGCTTATGATGAGACATAAGAGGGCCACCAATTAGATAAGTAAGCAAGCCAAATTATTAAACACTTCATGAACCTTGGTCAAATGGCAACCACTGCCTATCACTTGATAAACTTAAAAATGCATAACTTCCTGAAAACCAATGATCTAGAAACTAATGTTCTTTCAGTTTTCCTATTAAAATGTTAACTGCTCGATTCTTAGTAAACTTGCAATATAATCAAATAACCACATAGCTTCCGCATGAAACTAGTGTATAAAACCACTGAGACTTTGAAAGTAAAGTTGCACTCAGATCAAGCCTGCTTGTGTCTGTGTGTCATTCCCTTTGCCGAATCCCTTGTCCACCTTCTCTTCTCCCTGTTCCCATCAGACTGATCACTCCTGACTCAGTTGGTCCATCGCATGGCTCAGATTTAATGATGGTATATTCCAGTTGTAGACATGGTGTTCAGGGGAGATGAAATATTACAGAACATGTTCATAGGTCATATGTCATAGAAATATGTTTTTAAAAATTTATTTATGGGCTTGGAGATATGGCCTAGTGGTTAAGAGCACCAGCTGCTCTTGCAGAGGACCAGGGTTTGATCCACAGCACCCACATGGTGGCTGAGAACTGTCTGTAACTCTAATTTCAGGAGAACTCCAGATCCAGGGGAATCTGACACCCTCTTCTCATCTCCGCGGCATTGCATGACACGGGTGCACAGACCTACATGCAGACAGTACATTCATACACATAAATAAATAAATAAATAAATAAATAAATAAATAAATAAAATAAAAACTAAAAAATTATTTATTTGTTTTTATTTTGTGTGTATGAGTGTTATGCTTGCATGTGTGTAAGTGTATTTGTGTCCTGCAGTGCTGTCAGAGCAGAGGGCATTGGATCCCCTAGAACTGGACTTATAGATGGTTACTAGCTACCATGTGGGTGCTGGGATTCAAACTCAGGTCTTCTGCAAGAACAGCCAGTGCTCTTAACCACTGAGCCATCTCTCCATCCTTGAGAAACATGTTTGCTTTTATTTATATTTAAGGGTTTTTATTATCATTATCTTTCTTAAAGATCTTAGAGACAGAGTATGACAGAAGGGAACCACACCGTCATCTCAGAGTTCCTCCTCCTGGGCCTGCCCATCCCGCCACAGCACCAGCACCTGTTCTACGCCCTGTTCCTGGCCATGTACCTCACCACCATCCTGGGGAACCTCCTCATCATTGTCCTCATTCAAATGGACTCTCATCTCCACACACCCATGTATTTCTTTCTCAGCAACTTGTCCTTCTCTGACCTCTGCTTTTCCTCTACCACGATGCCCAAGTTGCTGCAGCACATGCAGAGCCAAGTGCCTTCTATCCCCTATGCAGGCTGCCTGACACAGATGTACTTCTTCTTATTTTTTGCCGACCTTGAGAGCTTCCTCCTCGTGGTCATGGCCTATGACCGCTATGTGGCCATCTGCTTCCCCCTGCACTACAGCAGCATCATGAGCCCCAGGCTCTGTGCCTGCCTAGTGCTTCTGTCCTGGGTGCTGACCACGTTCCACGCTATGTTGCACACCCTGCTCATGGCCAGATTGTCTTTCTGTGAGGACAATGTGATCCCCCACTTTTTCTGTGACATGTCTGCTCTGCTGAAGCTGGCCTGCTCTGACACCCATGTGAATGAGATGGTGATATTCATCACAGGGGGCATCATTCTTGTCTTCCCATTTGTGCTCATCATTGTTTCCTATGGACGAATTGTGTCCTCCATTCTCAAAGTGCCTTCTGCTCGAGGAATCCGCAAAGCCTTCTCCACCTGTGGCTCCCACCTGTCTGTGGTGTCACTGTTCTATGGGACAGTCATTGGTCTCTACTTATGTCCATCAGATAACAATTCTACTGTAAAGGAGACTGTCATGGGTATGATGTACACAGTGGTGACCCCCATGCTGAACCCTTTCATCTACAGCCTGAGGAACAGAGACATCAAGGGAGCCCTAGTAAGTGTTCTGTGTAAGAAGAAAATTCTCTTTTGCCTATGATGGTAACCATTAGAATTTTAAAGTAACTTTCCAGTGCATAGATTTGTATTTATATTTGAGTATTATTCTAGATCTTTTTCATCCCACTATCAAACCTTCTGCTCTTATGAACTATTTCAGGATTATGCAGTTATAAAGCATCTGCATAACCTTCAGTACTGTAGAAGCCTAGCCAGAGTAATTCCATCTTACAACAATTAGTCGTTTAGCTGTTCTGAGTACTAGACTGAAGAACACCAGGCCATGCATTCCATGATTGGGCAGTGTTTGCTGAGATTAGCAGAGTCTCTGATTAAGGCAAGTGTAAACATACACATATATAACTTTTTCTGAGTCTGGCTTTTGTCGCTGCCTTATGTTGTCTAAGCTTGTAGTCACCTCTACTGCTTTGATATCAGGTAGTGCTCTGAATTTTTTAGGTTTGCACCAACTCTCCTGCAGACTTACAGCCAGATGAGATAGGACCTTGGTAAGCCAGAGCTTGGCAACTGCATGACAATGCAGCTCTTCATAGTCATCCACTACTTCAAAAGTGATGCCTGATAGGCTCATTTTACTCTCCACGATGAACTTGAAGGAGTCATTCTTTTGGCTGTTGGTGCAAATCCCAAATAAGGTTGGATGTTAATTTATATCTTCCCCCTAAAGTCATACAAGTATCCACATGTAATTGACAGAAAATGTGTTCCAGTAACCAGTTAGTTTTCCTATGTGTTTATTCTAAGTGACCCTGGCAGGCATAATGCAAAATTTTTTAACTGAAGTTTGTTTCCTAGATTACCATAATTCTGCTATAAATGTTACCTTCCCATGTCAAAATTGACTTGAGTTAAATATTGAAATCTTGTGCTCACTCTTCTGTTCATTAACTAAAAAGAATTGAAAAATTAATTCTTTTTTTTTTTTCTTTTTGAGACAGGGTCTCCCTGTAGCTCCAGCTGTCTTGGGACTCACTCTGTAGACCAGGCTGGCCTTGAACTCACAAAGATCCGCCTGCCTCTGCCTCCCATGTGCTAGGATTAAAGGCGTGCGCCACTACGCCTGGTGAAAAATTAGCTCTTATATGAAGAAACAGGAGCAGAGAAGGAGCCCACAGAAGCTTGTGTTTAGAGTGCATTGGCTCAGACATACTGGCACATATAACCATCTACCCTCACTCTTCTAAACAAATCTTGGTGGTGTACACCTTAATCCTAGCACTTGGGAGGCAGAGGCAGGTGGATCTTTGTGAGTTCAAGGCCAGCCTGGTCTACAGAGTGAGTTCCAGGACAGCTGGGACTACAGGGAGACCCTGTCTTGAAAAGACCAAAAAAAATTCCTTACTTACCTGCTTCCCAGGAAGTGCCCTTAACCTTCATACTTCTCCTTTCTTTCCAGGTCTCCCTCCTTTGTCTTTTTTCTTTTACCTTGTTTGTATTTAAAATGAACTTTTTATTTTCTTTGTTGCAATAGTTTGATTTGTATTTACCCAGAATCTGATTCATATATTGGGGCTCTACAAGCCTCTTTCTGAGTGTGAGGAAGGAAGTTGGAGTCACGTATCTTCTTGGGAAATCTCTTTTCTCTCCTTGTTATTTCAAATTTATAAATAAAATTTGCCTGCAGCCTTATGATGATTGTATAAGGAAAGGAAATCTTACACTGATAAATGTGGAACTGATTCTTTGCATTCTCTCCAAGATTGCAGAAGTGCATGTATGTCATTGTCTAAGTTTCCAACCTTGCTCCATTTGTGTCCTTGTCTCCTCTAAGTTAAGCCATCTAGAACTATCTTCCATTCTTCTTTAATGTGATGCTGATCACATCCCTGAAGTATAGACTGTCTCCTAGTCCTAGTTTTTACTCTTCTTTCCCATTGGGCATTTATGCTTTATGACATAAACACAGTGGAACTTTTCACTCCCTACGACACTTGCTCTTTGTTCTACATTCTGTTTCTTGATTCTCTTCATCTACTATGCAGTTGGCCTGGAAGCTGTATGCTTATTCATGTATGCGCATGTACATATATTAAAATGGGTTATTATTTTTTATATATGTATGACTGTTCACCTGCATATATGTGCAGAAGCCTCAGAGGTGAGAAAAGGGCATTGTAGTCCCTGGATCTGAACTTTTACAGACAGTTGAGTTACCTTACAGGTGCTAGGAACTGGACCTGAGTCCTCTGCACAAGCAACAAGTGCTCTTAACCACTGAGTCATCGCTCCAGCTCCTGAAAATGGATTATTCTTCATAGCCACATGAAAGAATGAAGTTGGGCTGGTACTTCACAACATGAACCAACAATTTCTTGAACGAGTCAAAGACTAAATGTAAGAGTTGTGATAATAAGACTCTTAGAATATACTGTAGTAGTAAATCTTCAGGCTCTTTGATTATTAATGACTGTTATTTAATCTTATCTGTGTGTTTGCCATTGTTTAAGCTTTCACCATTGATCCATTCATTTTTCCTGATTTTTTTTCTTGGAAATAATTCCTTTTTTATATTTATATAAATTACCTGCTTTAATTAATTTGTGTAGTGCTTTCTTTTTTTACATTTTTAAATTGATGTTTTATGTATTTCATACATTTTTCATTTCTGTTCAGGCATATTCCCCTATCCCTTCCCTCCACCCTACCCCATCCCATCCCAGATCATGCATTCTGCCATAACTGTCCTACATTTTTCTCTCAGTCTTTTTTTATACTTAGGAATTCACATTTTCCTCCATTAATTTCATATTATTCTAAAATATGGATACATACTCTCCACCCATATACAGTAATTACAGAGTCTGAAAATAATTGGTGGGTGGATTCTAGAGCCCACTGAGAGATTCACATTATAATAACATAGTTGCTTTAAGATAAACAAAAATATAACCATACTGTTGTTCAGCTTGCCTTGTGTCTGGGGGATTTGGTGTTAGCATCCACAAATGAGGGAAACCATTCTCTGTTTGTCTTTCTGGGACTGTGTCACCTCACTCAGCATAATGGCTTCGAGCTCCATCCGTTTACCTGCAAAGTTCATAATACCATCCTTCTTTACCACTGAATAGTACTCCATTGTGTAGATGTACCACATTTTTGTCATCCACTCATCTGTTGAGGGGAGTATGGGTTGATTCCAGCTCTTTGCTATTGTGAAGAGAGCTGCAATAAACATGGATGCGCATATATCTTTGCGGTAGGATGAGTCTTTGGGGCATATACCCAGGAGTGGTATGATTGGGTCAGGTGGTAAGTTCATTCCAAGTCTTTTAAGGGTTCTCCACACTGCTTTCCATAGTGGTTGTACAAGTTTGCATTCCCACCAGCAGTGGATGAGTGTTCCCCTTTCCCCACAACCCCCCCCCCCCNTGGATCACCATTTGTAGAAGAATAAAATTAAATCCCTACCTCTTGCCCTGTACAAAAATCAACTCCAAATGGATCAAAGACCTCAATGTGAAATTCGAAACTCTGAAGATGATACAAGAAAACGTTGGCAGCAACCTACAAGACATAGGCATAGGAAAAGACTTTCTAAATCAAACAGCAACTGCACAGGAAATAAGGTCAGCAATTGACAAGTGGGATCTCATTAAATTCAAAAGCTTCTGTACAGTGAAAGAAACAATCAAAGAAGTGAGGAGAAAATTCACAGAGTGGGAAGAAACCTTCACCACTGATACATCTGGCAGAGCATTAATATCCAGAATATACAAACTACTCAAAAAACAAAGAAGTAAGGAAAAAGTTTATTTATTTATTTATTTATTTATTTATTTATTTATTTTTTTTTGGTCTTTTTGAGACAGGGTCTCCTTGTAGCTCTGGCTATCCTGGAACTCACTCTGTAGGCCAGGCTGGCCTTGAACTCACAGGGATCTGCCCGCCTCTGTCTCCCAAGTGCTAGGATTAAAGGCATGCACCACCATGCCTGGCTTGAGTAGTTTATATTCTTAAAAAATAAATTGTTCTTTATTTTTATTTTATGTGTATGAATATATTGCCTGCATGTAAGTTAGTGCACCTGTGTCATGCAATGCCTATGGTGGTCAGAAGAAGGATCCTCTGGAAGTGGAGTTATGGTTGTTTGTTAGCCACCAAGTGGGTGCTGAGAATTGAACCTGGGTCCTCTGCAGGAGCAGTCAGTCCTCTTAACGGCTGAGTCATCTCTCCAGCCCTGGAAATAATTCTTAAAGATATATTTTTAAATATGCATTTTTACCGAATTTTGGTGCATCTCATACAAAACATCTTAATCATATTTAGACCATTCACCTATCTGCACTCTCCATATTCCCCCCTCCAAGTGGATTTCATGCATTCTATCACATATTAAGACCGATTGAGTCAAGTTTGTATCCTCAGATGTCTCTTAGTGTGAGTTCATCCACTGGTATGCACACAATCCATGCAAACTCAAACCAGACAAAGGTTTAGCATAGAACTGGGGAAATGGGCAAGAAGACCCAACCTTAACCAAGGAATTATTGGCAGCTTGCTATCTTTTCTAAGTGATCGCTGTTATGTCTTAGAATACAACAAGAACAAAAGAAGACAACACAAAACCCCACAAGCAACAGAAGAAAACATAGATCAATGAAAGATCATTTTGCAACAATGGACACTGTCAGGAATGTTCATGAATAACCTGCAAATGGGAGAAGACATTTGTATAACAGCTGGTAAGAGTTTGGTATGGTAGAATGTAAAAACAGTTATGATTCAATAAAAGAAAGGCAAATGTGCTGGATAGCTTTAGTGTCAACTTGACACACCTGGGTTGAGGGAGCCTCAATTGGGGAATTGGCTCCATTGGATTGGCCTGTGGCCACATCTGTGAAGTATTGTCTTGATGGTCGAGCAGTGTGGGAGGGCCCAGCCCACAATGAGTGGTGCCACCCTGGGCAGGTTGTTGTGTATCGTATAAGAAGGAGGGCTGGGCATGAGCCAGAGGAGCAAGCCAGTGAACAGCATTCCTCCATGGCCTGTGCTTCAGCTCCTGCCTCCATGTTCCTGCCTGAGTTCCTGCCTTAGGCTCCCTAAGTGATGAACTGTGACCCAGGAGATGTAAGCTGAATAAACCCTTTCCTCCCCAAGTTGGTGTTGGTCGGAATGTTTTGTCACGGCAATGGAAGACAAACTAGAACAGCAAAAAACCTAATTAAAAATGGGCAAAGGCATTCAGCAAACATTTTTTTTTTCTTTTTAAAAAATTTTCTTTGTGTATTTCATACATCATTTTCCAATTCAGGTCAGGCATATGTCTCTTTCCCTTTCCCCCACCCCACCCCTACCCATCCCAGATCATGCATTCTGCCATAACTTTTCTGCATCTTTCTCTGTTTTTTTGTTTAACTGATAATTTGTGAGTTCAAGCATCCTTCATGTAAAACCAATTTGCAAGCAGTTGTGCCCAAACCCACACAGCTCATGGGTCCCACCATCCAGCAGGGGGGGCTTGTCTGTTCAATCAAGTTGATCAAATGAGTGTCCAGGCTATATTGTTGTAGTTTCACCATTCACCCCAATCACAGCCCTTACAGTCTACTGCACCCCCTCTTCCGCAGATTGTTCCCTAGGCTTAGAAAAGGGGCACAGGTGGATGAGAAGCAAAACAGTCTACTTTCTCTGGAGCTGTTGTCTTGGTCTCTAGTCAATTCTGGCTGTTTTCTTTCATGGGCTGCCAGCTTGTCCAGGCATAACCTTTCAATCCTACTAATGAAGCACATGCAATTAGATATATAGGTATTTAAACAGTATAATATATAGCCTTT